>JAPDVU010000013.1:12128009-12513009 GCA_026230045.1 Corynorhinus townsendii
TTCCTTGTGATGCATCTAATGGCTTACTATATTCATAATCTCTTCTTCATGCTGATACTTGTCCTGATTTTGCTACATTTGGGTCTTCCTTCCTTTTTTCTCAATGTTGATTCCATATTTCTCTGTTCTAAGTGCCCTCATCTATTAGCCTAGCTCACAAAAAAATAAATCAAATAAGTTAACCAGGAGTGGTGTAGCATTAGGGCATCCTATGGAAATATACACATATGACAAATAAGTCACTTTGAATTAATATGGAGCCAGACTAAGCCAGGAGAGATATTAAACTGGAGGGTTTTTTTTCCTTTGTTTTTTGTTTTGTTTTGCTTTTGCTTTTTTTCCTTTAGAGCAACTGGTATATGGTTTTCCTTAGGCAACTTTTGCCACCTGGTGGTCAAACCACATAAACTGGCATTCTGGATTCTGGTGAAAAGTAGATAGCTATGGCAACTTCCTCAATGATCACGGCTGAACATTATCAGTGTGTCCTGAAGACTGAGCGATCTTGGGAGCTGGGGCTGAGCCTCAGAAGGGATTCTACATGGCACATGCAGGCCCACATCAAGGAGTGGTTACGGTTGAACCAGGGAGGGCCGTTGAAGCTTAGTGCCTCACTGTGGCTGTTGTGGATGAGAGAGTTTTTTGTGGTGATCTGGCATTTTCCCCTTAACTATGTCTCACACTTCTAAAGCAGCCACTTTAAATCTTTTTAAACAAAGCAGAAATTGTTAATGTATTTCTTGCACAACCATCTTAGCATCAAATACATATAAAAGCCTTTCCTGGACATGAAGGGCTGAATATTTGTGCTTTTCTTAACCAAACACTGGATTTCCATCTGAGACTGTTTTTGAACTTGACAGGGCCTATTGGATATTTATGAAAAACTGAGAGTTGATAACCATGAGGCTATAGGTTTAGATGTGCCCTTTATGCTTGTTGGGTGTTTTTTTAATAAAGTAACTGCTCTGCAGAGGGATCTTGTTATCTCTAAAGTAAAACAGATTAGGAAAGCTGTTTTTCAAAGGGATGAGAACGCATCTATTTCCAGATGTGTCAAAAACTACTGAATCACACTGTCAAAGGGTTATGTGGTTGAAGGCTGAAATCAGAAAGAAAGAAAAAAATGATATTTGCTCTTCTATTAAAGAGTTCAGATTAGTTGGTGAATGTTCTTTCCTTTGACAAAATAACTGATGCACAATTTTTAGAACATATTTTCTAAACTGGAGACTTTCTGCTGGATCCTTAAACACAGAAGGGAGTATCAAATCTCCCGGAAATCTGGCATACCACAGAATAGAATCATTTTTATTCCACAGATTTCATATCAATTGCTCAAGGACACATGGGACATCATGGTCTATTTAGAGTTCTAGTTGGCCTGAGTTTTCTCTTGAGTGGATATATTTAAATAAACACTGAACTGACTTTATAGTTTTACTCTAAATCAAAATGGAGCATTCATGCTGTCACCTTCAGCAGCCCAAGGCAGAATGGAACCAGTAATGAAAATGTAAGTAGCTATGCTCCTAAAAGAAAGAAAAACATTGTCCCCTCCTTGTTAGACATAATTAACTACTCCCTCTGGAAGCCCAGATATGGTTCTCTTAGCCACAAATCTTCTGCTTACCCCCAAATCAGCTTTTGTTGCAGGGTTTCTGCCACATTTCTGCTCTTTTTACATAGATTTCCAGTTTCAATATGTGATGTAGATTCCCCCTTCAATTATTTTAAATAGTAATAGGCCCTGATACATTCCATGATTAAAAATGAAGCAGGGTATGAGGCAGAAGGCTTTTGAAGAGGTAACATTGTGTAATATGAATGAAGTAAGAATTTGCAATCCATAAATATTTCAAAGCAAAGCATGCCAGACAGAGAAAAGCAAGTGCAAAAACTTCATGACACAGCAAGCAGGCTGGTGAGTCTGGAGTGGAATGAACAAGGGAGAGGGGAGGGGGATGCATTTGGAGAGAGAGGCTGGAGCCCTGTCATATATTACTTTATAGGTATTAATTTTCTTTTATTCTAAGGGTGATAAAAAGCCAGACTGGGCCCTAACCGGTTTGGCTCAGTGGATAGAGCGTCGGCCTGCGGACTGAAGGGTCCCAGGTTCGATTCTGGTCAAGGGCATGTACCTGGGTTGCAGGCACATTCCCAGTAGGGGGCGTGCAAGAGACAGCTGATAGATGTCTCTTTCTCATCGATGTTTCTAGCTTTCTATCCCTATCCCTCTCTCTTCCTCTCTGTAAAAAATCAATAAAATATATATTTTTTAAAAAGTCAGATTGGCTCAGTGATTCAGCAGCACCACCAATATCTTACAAGATTCATTTCCTACTCCATTTCTTTGGTCAAATTTGGAATGTGCTATATACTTTATCAATTTCTCTATTAGAGATTCATAATCACAAGAGTATATTACAAATTTTGAGATGTTCACAGTAAAGATGCTTGTTTACCCATGTTAAACTAGTTTATCATGGACCTCTTTTTTCCTAAAGTAACATTCGTTAACTTTAGGAACTACAAAAACATGGTGATGCAGAGATCAATAGCAGGACTCTGTTCTTTGCCTGCCCATTCCTGTGGCTGTTTGTTCCATGGCCAAGGATCATATCTCAATCCCAGTTATCTTATAAGGATTCTCTTGGGTCACAAGGAGAGCGAGTGTGCATGACTCATATTGGTCCATGGTTCCATGGAGTCCAGCTACCCATTCATCGAACTAATGTTGGTTAAACCCCATCTATATATCTATAGATGCTCATTAAATGGTTTTCACATTAATAAAGGATTAATGAGTAGAAGAAGAGGTGCGTTTTCTCATTGGATGTTCATTTACCTGGTAGTTCTCCTTTTCATACATCCTCTGCCCTGACCTTGTCTGTGGCTCATGAGATAGACCAACAGAAATTTGAAAAGACTTTGTGATCATTGCCAGCATGACAAGACAACCAGTGTGTACTAAGCAGTTGATACCATTTAATCAGTAAATATCTGCAACTTGTAAAGGTACAGGTACATAGTCGTGAGTGGTACAGTCTGAAGCCAGCATATCTGATGTGATTTAGGAATGTATATATAGGAAGCTGGGTTCTTTTCAAAGGGTTTAGTATCACTTTTCTAGATAGACACTGATTTAGAGTTATTGACACAAACACCTTTTTGGAGGCATTAAACATGCCTTTCAGGAATTACCTTTTCAGCACAGAAACATAGATCATATGGGCAACAAAAAGGCACAGCACTGACAAAGGCAAGAACAAAGCCCAAACACAACTGGATGTTGGTGTCTTTGATTTACAGAGCAGACCAGCGAGATCAAAGATGAGGCAGTCACAAAGGCGGGTTCTCTTGAAAAGGTAAGAAATTACTTTCTTAAAAGTGTAGAGACAAGATCATCAGAGAAAACCGTGACCCAGAATAAGAAACAGTAAAAAAAAAAAAAAAGATGCTTGGCAAGAGAATGCAGATGCCAGAGAAGGAGAGAGATTATTCAGAAATCCCCAGACGAGCTCCAACTGGAGAGAGAGGAGTTAATTTCGCTTGCCCGATTAAGCAAAACTTCCAAGCTCCATGCTCCTCTCTAGACAATGTGGCTTGGCAACCTCACAAACACCTGCTGACCATACAGCCGTGTAGAACTAATACTGTCTTGAAGAGAGTTCAGAAAACCTGCCTATAATTGCTAACAGGACTCCGAAGAGTATAACCTAACAATAAAAATATTTAGATTATGTTGCCCATAAAAAAAAAAAAAGTCAAAGGCATACTCTTTCTGGCAGCAGGTCTCCTAAAATGTTGCCATATGGATTTATACATATGCAGATTTCCCCAATTAGATGGGGTGCCTGCTGGCTAGTTGATGAAGTCCACGAGGGCTCCATTCGTATTTACACAGATTAAAACTGAAACCGTGTTCCAATGGTTTTTTAGCAACCCAAGAAGATGGCTGTGGAAGCAGCGTTAGAGGACATTCAGAAAACGCAGCAACGCAGTCTAACGGACTGGAGTTATACTGAGCATTTTAAACCGAAAGTTCTGCTGCAGGTATATAACGGATTGTGTGGGGGCGCGGTCTGATGTGTCCTGGTGTGGTTTAGAGCCGTTCACTCCTCAGTCCCTCTCAAATCTAGTTTGTATCACTACCCCCCTTTACTTCAGCTATAAAGGAGTTCTTCTCAGATCCAGCTACACATAGGCAGTGAATCGCCAAAAGAGTTTAAAATGTACTTTCCAAAAGGATCTTTCCATCAAACCTTTTAAGAAAAAGAGAAATGTACGTGACTGCTGCACATCTTTTCTTGACAAAAAAAAAAAAAAAGTAAGGCGTTTTGGGGAAGCAGCCTCATTTTCCTCCCATATTGCCTGTCAGTTCTGTTCAGTTTTCACTACATTTCAGAGGATTTCTGATGCAATTAACAGGCCAATGGAACCTGCAACAACTGACATTTATTGAGCACCTACCTTCGGCTAGGCAATGGTTAGTATGCGTTTTAGCTCATTTGACCTCTCACTGAATCTGTGAAGTAGACACAGGTAAGTGGTAGGAAACAGAGGCACCTTGACCAGTAGTGCTCGTCCAAAGTCGCAGGCTGATAAGTGAGAGAAGCAGACAATGAACCCAAGAAATCTGGCCCTTGAACTTGTGCTCTTAACCACTATATTAACAAGTAATCCTAAAACCAATTCCTTTCGTTGCTTTTACATTTTATGTTTAAAACTGGACTCTTTTCTCCCAGTTTTACATCCACATATTCTTAAAGCCAGATGAGGACAAACATGTAATACCTCAATCAATAAAGAAATTAAAATGGGGAAAAAAAGAGTCCTACGAAAAATAGCAGCTTCCTCCCACCCCTGAGCCTATATTCCCAGATGTAAAAACCTTCAAGCCATCTCCCCACCACCCCCCTCTTTTTTTTGTTTTGTTGCTTAACTGTTATCTTTAAATAACAAGTATATTTTGTTTAGGTTTAGTTTTAGGCAGTACCATCAATTGACTCTATTGAGAAAACACCTCTGCCCACCCCCACCCAACACACACACACACACACACACACACCCCTTTGCTCTCTAACACTTCTTGTCATTCTCTGACACTGTTAATTCTCATAATTTTTGGTTGGGTCTGTATTCAATATTTACTTTATTTCAATTGTACAATTGTTATTCACAGCTGAACTGTGTAGTATTATATTCTTACTAGTACATTTCCTTTTCTGATATAATTTCTATTTTTCCTGGAGTTCATTTTCCCATTTTTTTCATGTTTGTTTACTATGTATTTATCACTACTCATCCCCGAGCTCTCTATCAAAGAGTAAATCTCCTTTTAATACATTCAAACCTAACAAGTATTCTATCAATTTTATTGTCTAAGCAATCTCTCTCCCATATGCTCTGAACTCCTGCTTGCCCTCTAAGCCTGCTGCACAGCTGTGGTCCTGGGAGCTCCCTTTACTTTATCATCCTGGCCACATCCTTTGCCTCTCTTTCCAGTTAGATATTCTGTTTCCTGAATTCCAACTCATCTTCTCTCTTGGCTTACTCTCTTTTTGTAGGGGGCCAGCTCTTTCAGTTGCTTCTTGAATTAAGATATATAGCAGGTAAATTATTGAGGCAGTTGATATTTTAAAAACATCTTAATTCTACCCTTACCTTTGACTGACAGTTTAGCTAAATAAAAATGCTAAGTTAAAAAGCATTTTCCCTCAAAACTTTGAAGGCATTCCTCCATGGTCTTCTAGCTTCCTGGATTCTCTTTAAGAAAAATCAATGAAATTCTGATTCCTTATCAATTGTTTGAGCCTATTTCTTCCTTCTCTCTGGAGGTTTTTAAGATGGACTCTTTGTTCCAATGGTCTAGACTTCCTGTTGATGTTATTTGGTATGGTTCTATTTCTGAGTATTACATTGGTGAGCCCAGGACAACCTTGAAACTCCTGTCTTTATATTCTGGAGCGTGTTCTATAATCATTTCTTTGACAATCCTTTCCCCTCATCTTTCCTATTCTTTCTTCCTGTGACTACTGTGATTCTGGTGTTGGACTTCCTGGACTGTACTTCCAATTTCATTATCTTTTCCCTCCTAGTTTCCAACACTTGATCTTTTAGTTCTGGGAATATGGCTCAGCTTTCATGCAATTCTTCTACTGGGTCTTCTAGTTCTGGTATTATTATTTTAATTTTCTAAAGTTCTATTTATAATTTTATATTACCTTTTTATAGCATCCTGTTCACGTTCCCTAAAACTATATCTTCTCTTATCTCTGTGAGGATATTAAAGTCCTTTGAAGTCTTAGTGTTTTCTCCCTGCAGTGTCTCTTTTTTCTCAAGTTCTTTTTTTGGGGATTTATTTTTTGCCTCCATTTTTCATATTAGAGAGCAATATCTAATGATATCTTGCCTCTTTGTTCATATTAATAACCAGACACTAAAATATGACAGGAAGTGTTGCATAAGGTCTGGGGGTGAGGAGTTGCCGATAAATGGACTTCATCATTGGTGATGTGGCTGAGGGATTTCCTTGAGAGACCCATCAGTGTTGGTATGTTAGATCTGTTCTCTTGGGCCATTTAGATTCTCCAGGGGGAAAAAAAATCTAATTTCCTGTCTGAAAGACATAACTTGCCTGTCAGGGTTTTGGGAGCTGAGTGATGGGGAGAAAGCAGTTAGTCTTCTAACCATTGCATTGTCCAATGTGGTCACCACTAGTCACATGTAGCCTCTGATACTTGAAATGTAGAGCATTCAAATCAAGATGTGCTATAAGAATGCTATATATGATATACTAGTATATATAACTATATATGATCTACTAGTATATATAACTATATAAATGCCATGCACACTAGATTTCAAAGACAATATAAAAATAATATATCTCATGAACAATTTTTATATTGATTATGTATTGAGTTATTAATATTTTAAAATATACCTACTATAAAATTTAAAATTACATGTGGCTCACATTAGTGGCTTATCTCGTGTCTCTATTGAACAATGCTGAATTCGACTTTTATACAGTTCCTTTTCTCGTAGGACATCTCTCCCTCAACAGTGCCTAGGGTCTCTCTTCTTAGAATTCACTGCCACCTTCTGGAGCCAATAACCCTCCCTCCTTCTGTTGAGGAGGAAGATGGCAGCCACCTGGCTGCCCAAACCTGTCGAGGGCTTCTGGGGGCCCTAAAACCTTTTCAAAAAGACTTGGAATTGATCTTCCTGTTTTCAGTGCCATTTGCAGAGGCACACAGTACTGCCATTTTCTGAGCCTTTCTGCATCTCTACACACAAATAAGGTTGTTCTGGTCTCTCCTAAGTTAATCTGAGGATGTGGCTTTCGATGTCCTGCTAAGTCAGTCACCACTTATCCTTCTCTTTTCCAGCTTCAGAAATGTGGTTGCTTTGTCTCCTCTCCCATGGCCTTCAACTTTGTGATATCAAAACCCAATAATTCTACTGTTTGCTTTTTTTAGTGAGATGTTAGGGTGTACATGTGTTTAATCTTCCATCTGAAACTGGAAGTTCATTTCAGACCTTAATTTATTTCAGTTGGGCTCTGTCCTCCTCCATGAAGCTGCATCTTTAAGGGTCACCAATAATTGTCCTGTCAAATCTAACATACACTTATCTTTATCTTTTTTAACCTTTTAATATCATCACGAAGCAGGTCACTTTCTATGAAACAGTCTTGGTTTCCAAGGCACCATACTGTATTGCTGCATTTGGAATTTTGTTGAATATTCTTCCACCTAATATCTAAATACTGAAGTGCTTCAAGTCTCAGTTTTGAACTATCTTCTTTCTTCTCTTAACCTTCTTTTAATGATTTCATTTATTATCTATGTTCTAATGCTAATGACTCTTAAAATTTTATCTTCCGAATTATTTCGCTCTTAGCAGACTGGTGGTTGCCAGAGTGGAGGGGATGAAAGAGGGGAAGGGATTAAGAAGTACAAATTGGAAGTCACAAAATAATCACAGAATGTACAGTACAGCATAGGAAATATAGTCAATAATACTGTGATAACTATGTTATGGTGCCCAATAGCTACTGGAAAGGTCAGGGGGAATACTCTGTAAAGTGAATGATTATGTAACCACTGTGATGTACACCTGAAACTAATACAAAATAAAAATGGAAGTAAACTTGAATTAAAAATAAAAATTAAAAAATACAAATTAATAATAAGTAATCTCTCTCTTGAGCTCCACACTGCCTCCAAATTTCACTTGAATTTCTGATAGGCATCTCAGATTTAGTGTCCCACATTAAGCTCATAAGTTCCCCACCCAAGCATGTTTCTCCCCTCATCCATCTCAGAAATGTCACTATCAAACCTGAGGCTAAGAGTCATCCTTTATTTCAGTTTTTCCTTTATCCCACATGTCTGATCCATCATCAGGTTTTGAGAGGTAAACCTCAAAATTTCTCTTCACCATCTCCACTGCTGCTACTTTAGTCCAACTATCATCTTCTTTTTAAAAAAAAACTTTTTAAATAATTTTCTTTATTGATTAAGGTATTACATATGTGTCCTTACCCCCCATTACCTTCCCATTCCCCCACTCATGCCCTCAACCTCCTGTTGTCTGTGTCCATTGGTTAGGCTTATATCCATGCATACAAGTCCTTTGGTTGATATTCTACCACAGTATCCTCCTACCATCAGCCTGCTTCCACTCTCACTCCAATCCATGCTCTACCTATCAGATGTCCCATCAATTTCACCTTCTTAGAACACCTCTCAGAATTTCAGAATGATCTATAAAACTCTTAATCAGGTTTTAGAGAACAGTCTTGTGTATTTGTTCATTTTTTGTTTTCCTAGAACCTACAAAGTGCCTGACACATAGAAAGTGTTTATTTTTTATGAAAAAATTAATTAATCAGTTAATATTAATCAGAAAAAACCAAGGTATGAAAAAAAGAGAAGAAAGATATAGTATGAAAACTTAAACATTGAATGAGCAACTGTAGCTCAGAAACTTAGTGCTGTAGAGCCCATCAGCCAAAGTGAATATGGAAACACAGATTTCAGAGCTCTTTAATAGAAGGAAGGATACATGTTCATCAGAAATAGACATATTATTTGTTTTGGCAGTTTAAAGTCAAAGAAATTTGCCTTTCAAAAAAGTTCAGTATTAAATAGTGTCCTACATTAAAAAAATAATATTCACTACATGTGTATTTTTTATAAAGGCTCTCAGAGAACAGATTAACCACTCCATAAAGACACTCATACAAGAGAGGAGATTGGAGAAGTAAACGTATTATTTTGGTTATGCTACCAGTGAAAAATTGAAAGCAAAATCAAAACAGTTCTTTCCTAACATAATATGCAATTCTGCGCCTTTATATCATGAACAGCAAAGAACTGAAAGCTGCCTACACCAGACTGGTATTGAAAATGCAAACAGACACAAACCCCACAGCTGTCTATTTTCCTATGGATATAATCCCCCGTGTTGATTGGCAGCAAAAGGAAAGAGGACAACAAGCTGCTCACGGTGCCCCTCTCCTGAGGGCTGTAATTGCGGTGCATGCTGTGGGTAGAATATTTTGGAAAAGGCCAGGGTTAGAAGTCAGATAGAAATAAGATGTATCAGAAAAACTGCTCACCTCCTTTCTCTTCTGTGGAGTATGAAATGGTGACATTTAAAATCAAAAGACACTTTGAGCCCAGGCACTGGGACTTACGTGTCCTTGGACAAATATCTTCTCTCAGCCCCAATTTATGCTAAAAAATGAGGATTTTACAAAAATTATACCTATATATCTGGGGGGTTTAATGATGATAAAATGAGATGATTTATATGAAGGCATGGAAAATGTTAAATTAGTAACTGCAGCCTTAATGGAAAACACCTGAGCAAAAGCCTCTACATTTGGAGCCTAGTATTTGTTTTTGTATAAGAACTGCTGAAATGCTCCAAAAAATATCTACCCTGTATGCTCTCACCTTGACTAACTAACAGTGTGGAGATAAGGGGAGAAAGAGTAGGGGGCAGAGAAATGCTCTAGCAGGAGACCCTTCTCTTGGAAAAAACAAACAAAAAAACAACACACAACAATGCAATTATTTTTATTTTCAGGTTCTTCAAGAAGCCAATCAGCAATACAAGTGTATAGATTCTTATTACCATACCCAGGACAACTCTTTACTTTTAGTCTTTCATAACCCGATGAATATGCAACATCTGCATTGTGAACATTGGAATATTGCTCTTCACTCCAATGTTGGATTCAGGTAACCAACTTAGCTAGTTTACTTAGTTGTCTTAGTTTAGTTAGCTTGTTAATTCTTACTTAGATTTTATTTTCTTAGTCTAAGCTAGGTGGCTCAACCCAATGAATAGATTTGTCTAGTACTGTAGATAAAATTCAGCTCGTCGAGTTGAATATCTGAAGTGTGTCAGGCACTGTGATAAGTGGTGAAACTATACCCCTAAAGAACATATCATTCCTGGCCCCCTCGAGTCTAGTAGAAATGCTATTATCTTACATTTGATTTATTTAGACTCCAGTAAAACTGTCTCTGAAAGATTCCATGTAGGAACTACAAAACAGGACATTCTGCATACTGGTTTGGGGTAACTCCATTTGATTTGGGAAAGACTAGCAGGTAGGTCAACTGAGTGACATATCAGCCCAGTGGTCAGGCTCCCAGCAAACTGAGACCTCTAGAAAACAGTGACTTTTTTTTCCCAAGCTCCTTAGTTATTCCTTTACTATCTTGAAACTTTGCTCTCTCTTTTCATTAATAACAAGAGCATTTCATTATCTTTTACTGCTGGTTAATATATACCTAGTATTTATTATTCGTATAGTAAATGTCTTAGTCAGAAGGGATACAGAAAACTTATAGAGAATGGACTTAGAGAATAGCTGGAGAGACAAATTGTGTGCTGGCCCACACATACACAGCCACAGGAGTATATCTTCTGTGGTCATAAAATTATTTTTCAATTAAGGCACATAATAGGTGTACCAAACTAATCTTGAACTATTACTCTGTGTTTTTGTCATTTATTGCTTCAGTTAATCCAGCAAGTCAGTTAGTTTATGGTCAACTAAAAGAGTTTCCATAGTATTATAAAATTTCCCTATAAAGAGATTGTACCATAAAACTCACAACTCAACAGTGTTGAGAGAGACTTCTTCTCCGAACTGTCAACGCTTGGTATTGTCAAACTTTTTAAAAATATAAATATATTTTTTAATTATTTCAGAGAGGAAGGGAGAGGGAGAGAGAGATAAATTCATCAATGATGAGGGAGAATCATTAGTTGGCTGCCTCTGGCACACTCCACACTTGGGATCAAGCCCCCAAACCGGGCACATGCCCTGACCATGAATTGAACCGTGACCTCCTACCACAGCTGGGCAGTATTATCAAACTTTTTAATCCTTGACTTGGGTAGAAAGATCTAATTTTTAAAATTTACATGTCTTTAATTGTGAATGAACTTGGGCAGTTTTCATATTCTCACTGGGTATTTATATTTGACTACTTTGTAAAAAATATGTCCAGGATTTTTTTGAATCTGTTATATTTGTTACATGGGCAATTTAGGATCAATTCATTTACCCAGTCAGTATCTTAAGTATTTTGTGACATTCACTAATAATAACTCTTTGCTTTTTTAAGGAATTTTTTGGAACTTGTTACAAATTCCATTCAAGATTGGATCATAAAAGAAGAAGCTATCTATCAAGAATCTAAAATGGCTGAGGAAATTGCTAAAACCAAAGCTGAGATGGAATTGAAATCTTCTATTAATGCCAAAGTTGTTTCTCCTAGCAAAATTTATTCTGTTAAAAAATCTAGTAGTAAGTTTTTGAATTAATACAAGTCCAAAGACATTCTCCTATTTCTTAATTTAACCAAGACTGACTATTTTAGGATTTAAACAAGTTGCCTGCAAAGTTGCTGTGATTCTTGACTTTCTCTAAAAAAACAGAATAGCTGCATTCCAACTATGATGAGATCATACCCAAGTGGAATATCGACCCAACTTCCTATCGGGTCAGGAAGGTTCGATCTGTTGTACAGGTCAAATGTGATGTTAGGAAAATACCAAATATCTTGGTCTTGTTAAGGTTGATAGGTTCAGATATCTAAAATTTGTTGACGATACATGAAGTAAATTCAGAGTCTGGATGTCTCCAATAGAAAAATTACAGGTTCCAAAAGAGAGGTTTAAACAAGACATTCCTTAGAAGAGCAAACAGAAGAGTCCCAACACTAACTTGGGGTAGAATCTAAAATTAAAGGGAAGCCAGCCAGTGTGGCTCAGTAGTTGAGCATACATCCATGAAGCAGGAGGTCACAGTTCAATTCCTGGTCAGGGCACAATTCCTGGTTGTGGGCTTAATTCCCAATGGGGGTGTGCAGGAGGCAGTCAAGCAATGATTCTCTCTCATCACTGATGTTTTTATTTTTCTCTCCCTCTCCCTTCCTCTCTAAAATCAATAAAACTATTTTAAATTAAAATAAATTAAATTAAAGGGAAAAGGAATTCTTGGGACCTGTAACAGAGACTTGACAGGATGTTGGATCAGTATCTTTGTTTTTGTTAATTTCCATGGCTTTGATGCTGTCAAGAGAAAGGAGAAGAGGGTGACTAAGAGGAAAGATAGTTGATTTTAAGAGTCAAATAATGAAGGAATTCATCTGGAAAATAAAGATTATTCACTGGGTTTGTGCAAAGAGAATGGACTCCATCTTAATAATACTCATTATTTCTAACAGCCAACGTTAAGAGTAATTTGTTATAAAGAAGCAAAGTTATATAATTTCCAAAGCTTTTACAACCTCATTAATGACCAGAGAAATTTGTGCTTGGTTTGATTTTAAAATAAACTGTAGCAAACCAAGTCAGTGATGAATCATTCACCGTCCACCACAATGGTTATACAATTTAATCCATCTATCAGCTGAGCCCTCCTCCTGATGGGGGCTCAGCAGGAGAGCACTAAGTGGAATAATGGAAAGAGAGAGGTAGGGCCACCTTCTCTAGGTGCCTAAGAAAATCCAGAAAATGGCAAATTTGGGATTGGAATACATCTGGTAGGTATTGCATTCAGTTTGAGTCCTCTCAAGTCAGGAAAGATGTAAGCCTTCCAAACAGAATGATTATAATGGCCAGAGGAGGGCTTTAATGCAGAAGGAAAGGTTAGATTTGTCTTGTGTGGTTTTAACGTGTTCAATTAGGATTAATTGCTTAAAGCCCTAGGAAGAGAGTCCAGTTCAATAAAAGCTTTAAATTCTCAACACACTGCCTCCACTGACGGTGAGTTCCTCCTACCACAAGAAGCTCAGTTCCCCTTCAGAAGCCCATTAAGGAGACGGCGAGAAACAATTCTGAGATGAATGAATGGGGAGTTGAGCTTGATAGCCTTTGATATTCCCTGCAACCCAGACATTCGGCCCTTCTATGAAACTTTATTTTAGGGAGTTACTAAGAAGTTTAATTTTTTCTGATTATAGCTAACAAAGTAATAAGCAAAACAGAGATACCAGATCAAGAAAAAGAAAAAGAGAAGGAAAAATCGACGTTTGTTTTAGAAGGTTCTCTGAAGGTAATACAAGGAAATAAATAAATGACACTGAGTAATCACATAGTCAGAAATTTTGGGGGATAGTTTGTGTGGTATAAGAGGAAATGATCTTTTTGCTAAACGTTCAGAAATAATTGAAAACTGTAATGAAATAATAGTCTTTCCACCAAGCTGACTCCTCTACCAGACGATAAGCCTGTAAGGGGAGCTGTCTCATTCATTTTTCTGTAACCAAAATCCAGGACAGCACCTTGTTCAAACTTGTCATACTCTTTGTTTCTGTGGCAAGTGTTTGTTTTGTTTGTATATTTTTAATTGGAATTTTTAGTTATAAAAGTAATGTATACTTTTTATAATAAATCAAAATTACCCTGGCTCTTCTATGCCCTGAAATAAGAAATATTAACAATTTCATATTTTCTATGCTTATACAGCATGCATGCACAGATACAAAGAGGGTTTTCATTTGTTTGGTTTTGGTTTAGATTTGGTATGGTTTTGTGGTGGGTTTTTTTTTTTGACTCTGCTATATGCTTTCTTTTTCCCCCTCATCAACATATCATGAATATTACTTTCAGACAATACGCAGAGATCTAACTTATTTTCATAGAATATGTTAGCCTATAATTTAGATATATTTAATGTGTTAAATAATTACCTTATTAATAAGTACCATTTATGTTTCTATATGGAACTATTTAACTTTTATGTAGTCAAATCAGTCATTTTTGGCCAAATTTTATAAGACACAGTGCCAAATTTTGACAAATATATGAAGTAAGGTGAATTCTCATGCATTGCTGGGTAAAGTATAAATTGGCACTTCCACTTTGGAAAACTGGACAAATCTCCTAAAGCTAAGCATATAATTTCTCTTTAAGCTAGTATTCCACTCCTAGCTATATGCCCAATAGAAATGCACGTGTGTATGTGCATCAAGACACATGGGCAAAGTTGTTCTTGCAGCATCATTTTTAACTCTCCCAAATCAGAAACAATTCAAGCATTCATCAGCCTAGTGTGGTTTAGTCATGTGGCGAAATACTACGCAGCTCTGGAAGTGAATGGCCTACAGCTGCATTCATACATATAGAAATATATGGATGAATCTCACAAACATCACTTTCAGCAAAAGAAGAGAGAGTCAAAAGAATGTATATATTATGTATGCGTTTATTTGCATAAAGTTTAAAAGCAGGCAAAGCTAATCTAAAGTATTATGAAGTAGGAGAATGGCTGCCTTTGGGGCTGTGGAAGTGGCCAGGAAGAAGAATGAGCAGGGCTTCTGGGGAGCTGGCGATGGCCTATTGCTTGTCCTGTTGGTACTAACAGTAGTGTTTACTTGGTGGTGATTCGTTCAGCTACTCACTTGGGATTTGTGCTCTTTTTGTATGGATGTTAAGCTTACCCCAAAAAAAGTTTTTAAAAACCAGTCACTTTTTTAATGGTCTCAGGACTTTTATGTTTTTTATTGCACTGGGTTGATTCCACCTGAGATTACATATTAATTTTCTTGCACTATCTCAGAATATTTTCACAGACATACTTTTCATATTCAGATAGCTAATCAATGTGAAAGTTACTTTGTATAGTATAATATAAAGGCCTTACTTTTCTTTGCCTGGATGGACTGTCATTTTACTAGTACTTGATTTTGCCTCTTGACCCAAAAAACCTAAAATATTTACCATCTGGGCCTTGATAGGAAAAGGTTAGAATGCAAACACTCCATTTCTATTCTACTCCTGGTTGCTCTAGGAATTCAACTTGTATATATAATTTAATGAAATCTAAACTTAATAAAATATCTTTACTTTCTTCCAGCAATTGCAATACAAGGAACCATTAAAATTATTTAAAATTAAATTTTATATTGATTTTTCTTGTTCCAAAAAATTACACATTATTGTCAATGTTATTTAGAGTAGGCCCATGCTTATTATTTCTTTTAGTTTTGCTTTTGGGATCTTTTTATCTTTATTTCATTTTTTCCATCACCATTTATCCCCCCTATACCCTCTTCCACCACCATCCACCACCCTCCCCCCCAAAAAAAAACAAACACCACACTGTTGACCCAGTCTATGAGTTCTTTCTATATTTTTTCTTTTCTTGCTCAATCTCTTCTCCCACTCCCCAACATCCTCCCGCCAGAGCTTTCTGCCTGCTCTCTATCTGAGTCTGTCTATATTTTGCTTGTTAATCCAATATATTCATTAAATTTCACATATGAGTGAAATCTTATGGTATTTGTCTTTCTCTGACTGGCTTATTTCACTTAGCACAATAATCTCCAGATCCATCCATGCTGTTGCAAATAGTAAATTTTTTCCCCTTTTTACAGCCAAGTAGCATACCATTGTGTAAATGCACCATAGCTGTTTTATCTGCTCATCTACTGATGGGCACTTCTGCTGGTCCTAAATCTTGGCTATTGTAAATAATATTGAAATTAACATAGGGATGCATATATTCTTTTGATATATTATAATATATTATATTATACTGCTTTCCATAGTGGCTGCACCAGTCTGCATTCCCACCAGCAGTACACAAGGGTTCCTTTTCTCCACATCCTCGCCAACACTTGTTTGTTGATTTATTGATGATAACCATTCTGACAGCTTTGAAGCGATACCTCACTGTGGGTTTTATTGCATTTCTCTGATGATTAGTGAGGTTGAGCATCTTTTCATATATCTATTAGCCATCTGTATATCATCTTTGGAGACATGTCTATTCAGGTCCTTTGCCCATTTTTTTAATTAGATTGTTTGTTTTTGGTGTCGAGTCTTATAAGTTCTTTATAAAACAGAGGTATCAGTGAATATGTTCAGTGGGTTGTCTTTTCATTCTGTTGCTGATTTCCTGTGCTGTGCAAAAACTTTTTAGTTTGATGTAGTCCCATTTTCTTTTTGTTTGTTTCCCTTGCCCAAGGAGATAAAGCAGAAAAAAAATAGTGCTATTAAAAATGTTTGCAATTATACTACCTATGTTTTCTTCTAGGATATTTATGGTTTTGAGTCTAACATTTTAGTCTTCAATAAATTTTGAGTGTGTTCTTGTGTGCAGTGTAAGAAGGTGGTATAGTTTCATTTTTTTTTTTTTTGCACATATCTGTTCAATTTTTCCAACACTATTTATTGAGTAGACTATCTTTAGGCCTTTGCACATTCTTGCCTCCTTTGTCAAATCTTAACATAAAGGCATTGGTTTATGCCTGAGCTCTCTATTCTGTTCCATTGATCTAGATGTCTGTTTTTGTGCAAGTGCCATTTTTTGATTGTTATGGCCTTGTAGCAGTGATTTATATCAGGTGGGCCTTGTAGTAGAGTTTGATATCAGATGGCATGATTCCTCCAACTTTGTTCTTCTTTCTCAAGATCACTGAGATACTGCTTAGAAAAGTCTTGTTAAATGTTCTCCAAAATAGACCCAAGTGGGATATAATTTTTTGTTAATCCTGTTTTTAGGCATGGAAAGAAGAACAAGATCGATTAGCAGAAGAGGAGCGCATAAAAGAAGAAAAAAAAGCAGAAAAGAAGAGTAAGGAAGTTGGTAAAAGGAGAGGCAAAGAAAGGGTAGAGAAAGAAGAGAGTAGGAATGTGAAGAAAAAATCTCTTTTCAAGGATAAAGCTAAAGAAGAGCAAATAAAGCTACCAGACATACCAGAGATGACGATTCTCCAGGAGCCACAACCTGAGATAGTTTACCCAGTAAAATTAATTTTTGAATAAGCTTTATTGGGTCATTAATAATTGTTTGTTGTGGGGAAGAACACAGCTTCTGTGGAAACAATAGGTTCCCACTCTTTACTGCCATCGCAAAGGCCTTGGGGTTTCTTCTAGTGTAGCTGATCTTGAACTTGTAGTCTACCCTTTGATACCTGGGGCCTTCTTTGTAGCCAGTCTCTAAGATAGGACACCCTCAGACCAGTTTTTTCATGAGTGCCATGCAACTGCGTTACTAAGGACAGTAAAGGTGGAAATTTGACACAAAAGCATTTTTAGATTTATGTCAATACGCAACTGTGACAGGTCAAAGGTTGGCTTTATCTGTCTCAGATGACTAGACTTGAGGACATCGGTTGCCTCTCTGTAGACACCATGTTTTTTGCTTGTAAGCTTTTATAAAAACTTCCCTTTGCCAATCTGTCCCTCAAGTAGTTTTAGGAGTAAAACTTCAAGGGGGGAAAAAAAGGAAAGACACGAAGCAGCCCTTGTCTTTTTTAGCTACCACTCTGAGATCATTGTTCTCAAGCATTAACCTACATCAGAATCACTTGGCGCTCTGTGAGCAACACTTAGTAAAAAAAAGTCTCTAACATTTTTACGTGTTCAAGTGGAATACCCGCTCAGTGCATCAGTTCATTTAAACAGAAAATTAAAGCCAGTGAAAGCGAGATTGATTTCTTCTTGCACTGCCTTGGCCATGGTACAACAGTTTGACTTGATTTTCATTGGGTTATGAGAGTGCCCCAGTGAACAGAGCTTAAAATCACGGACCACCTTTAATTCAGCCCCTCATTGTAACATGACAGGGGGAGCTAAAGATAATGTGAGTGCTGGTCTCTGAGTCCACAGTGACAGACAAAACGTTCCCCAGAAATTAAGCTCATGGCACCTCTAGTTGGTTCACGTGATGAGTTGATTTTTGTTAATTGCAGTTCCCCACTCAAAGCATATGTCTTCTCTTTTAGTTTCGTGGGTACAATATGGGAGATATACCCATCCAAATCTCAGGAACAAATTATTACCTGTATCCTTCGGATGGAGGACAGATTGAAGTAGAAAAAACAACATTTGAAAAAGGTACATTTGGAAAGCAGCATTAAATGGCTTGGAAGCTACCCTTTTCAGTCACGTTGGGCCCTTGTACTCCTGAGTGTAATAGGTGAGAGTGGTCATGTGTCCACTCCATTCAACATTTTCACACAGATTTATCTATTGTAATTGACTCTGTGAGGCACAGGCCACCTGAGAGGTTAGCTGGGACACACAAATAGAAAGTTCCAGTTGTTAAAATATTTAAATATTTCTATATCATTGGGAAATAGTGTAATATCCAAGCACATACTGAGAGGTTAGAGCAAATTTCTTGTTTGGGCTCTGGAACACAGAGCTTGGGGGCCAGTACCCAGTTATTGTAGTGATAAGAAACTGCTGCTAGATTCAGAAGTCTTTAAGAGGGCAAGGGGCAGGTGAGCTGCGGAGGACCTAGTCTGGAAGACCCTAAAGGAAAGTACAGATATAGCCTCAGGGAACTGTCTAAGCATCTTGCAAAGCTTCTCTTTTCATTGTGCTTCAAAGATTCCTCAGGTGGGTTTGAGGACCTGGCTTTATTTGACAGCTTCTTGTCTGATAGGGAGCAGTGGTCTCTGAGAGCTGTGATGAGAGCAGTGTGGAGGGATGTGAGCAGGACCCTGTTTAATGTCCACAAGATTATGCACATAGTCCAGCCAGTGTGGCTCAGTGGTTGAGCATTGACATATGAACCAGGAGATCTTGGTTTGATTTCCAGTCAGGGCACATACCTAGGTTGCAGGTTCCATCCCCAGTCAGGATGCATATGGGATGTTTCTCTCTCACATTTATGTTTCTCTCTCTCTCTTCCTTCCTCTCTCTTTTTAAAATCAGTAAAATCATGTCCTTGAATGAGGATTAAAAAAAAAAGCCTGCAAATTATTCATATCCTATATAATAAAAGCCTAGGTGGCATCATGTGCAATGTCACCACAAGATGGCTGCCACAAGATGGCCAGCAGGGGAGAGCAGTTGTGGGTGATCAGGCCTGCAGGGGAAGGCAGCTGGGGCAACCAGGCCTGAAGGGGAAGGCAGCTGGGGGCAACCAGGCCTGCAGGAGAGGGCAGTTTGTGGCAACCAGGCCTGCAGGGGAGGGCAGTTGGGTGTGACCAGGCTGGCAGGGGAGGCAGTTGGGGGCAGGGGAGGACAGTTGGAGATGATCAGGCCAGCAGGGGAGGGCAGTTGAGGTTGATCAGGTCGGCAGGGGAGCAGTTAGGCATCAATTAGGCTGGCAGGGGAGCAGTTAGGGGGCAATCAGGCTGGCAGGCAGAAGCTGTTAGGGGCATTCAGGCAGGCAAGCAGGTGAGCAGTTAGGAGCCAGCGGTCCCGGATTGTGAGAGGGATGTCCGACTGCCAGTTTAGGCCCAATCCCACAGTTGGACATTCCCCAAGGGGTCCCAGATTGGAGATGGTGCAGGACAGGCTGAGGGACATTGCCCCTGTGCACAAATTTCATGCACCAGACCTCTAGTTATTTAAAGAATGTTTTGTGATATGACATCAAATGCCAGACTGTTTTATTATATAAGGTTTGTTTATTTAAAACATGAAAAAGATTTTTATTAATTTATAAGTATGCATATTTACTTATGCTACTATATATACTAATATTTAATATTTTGAATATCATCTCTGGGTATAGTGGACAATTATTATTAATTAGAATTGGAGCTCAGAACACATACCTGAGAAAAGCACTGGACTCAAGTTTTATAATGGTATTTATAATAGTATTTTCAATAATTATTTCTCACTCTTACCAAGATTTGTATACACATACAATATATATGCTTCACACAGATCATAGTAAATGCAATGTTTTTATCCTAATCATATCAATTTTGAGAGATAATAGTGCAATCATACTGAATTTAAAAAAAGAAGAAGGCTGAGAGAGGAGACAAAAAAAGAGTCAGAACACTAGAAGAAAGAATGTATTGTTAGGAAAATTCTTACTAATAATAACTACTGTAACTAATATTTATATAATTCTTTATAAGTTGCAAAACCCTTTCATATTAACTATTTCATGTGATTAAAGGTGAGTCTAAATTTGATTTGAGATGTGATTAGAAAGGCTGCAAATATCTCCCTCATCCACCTGCCATCTATTCCTGGATTTCAGGCACCTTTTATAAAAATGGGGACATCCCCAGGTATTTCCATTCCCTGATTCTATGCTGCATTATTTCTATGTTTTGCCAGGAAGCTTAACAGGGCATCACAATCAGCCCATCTTCTATCCCATGATTCTTCCCCAGGCTCAACTTTTATCAAAGTGAAAGTGAAGAAGGACAAACACAATTTTATAATTCATCTGAAAGACCCTAAGAAAATTGTGAAAAAGGAAAAACAAGTGGATTATTCTTCAGAAGATGAGGAAGAAGACAGAGAGGGAGAAAAAAATATTAATCTAGGTAAGCAGAGGCATCTCTGGCAGTAGATAGGGGTTATCTTTCAGCAACGTGTCCATCCCGTCCACCTGACAGAAATACACGTGTCCTTCACATTCAGCATGTAAGTTTCCCATAAGGTAACTGAAGTGTGTTATCATTCTGGTTATATACATTGTCCCTAATGTAATGTGCATTTACATTATATACATAGCCCATCTTTGGTGGGCTGCTTACTCGGTTTTGCCCCTCTGGAGACCCAGCTTTTGATTCTAGTTGTCATATAGAGTCCTCCTATCCTGGCGACCGTTAGCAACACTGAGTTTGCAATGTCTGCTGTGGCCTGAATTTTGTGGTATGCGCTTGTATCAGGTCCTCATTAGTTGATTCCTACTGAAGGTTTAACTTCTCTCCAATATTCATTGCAAATGAGGGGTTTCCTCCCATGCTCTCACTATTATTTAGTTCTCCCTGTAGTATCAAATTTCTTAAGTTGCAGGAACAAGAGAAAAATCCAAAATTTGGCCAGAAGAGTCTACACCTGCAAGTAGATGAGGCTTCCAAGTGGATGTCCACTGATTGTACGCCATGAAACTTCCTGATAGCAGCATTTAACATCTCCAGGCAACACCTAATGGGGAAATTAATTGTTTCTTGCCCAATGTGATGAGGGTTATACCTGAAAAAGGAGATGAGTTCATTAATAAAATGTTTTGGACTCAAGTTAGTAATAAGAAACATAACTAAAGCTTGCTAATAAATTTAGTTATGGTCACAGTATTTTTCAAACTTAGGAACACAATGTTTGACAAGTTTGAATGTACCCGAGAATTTAAAGCAAATTGTTAAATTATTTATCTTTGTTTTTTTCTTAATATAAAAATATAGGTTTATTATAAAACATAAGGAAATATAGGAATATTTAAAGAAGGTAACAGTGGCTAATAAGTCTACCACCCCAGCAGTAACCACTATTCATAGTATGTTTCTTTCTTACTTTATTATCATGAGCATTTTCTTTTTTTTTCTTAATTAAATCTTTATTGTTCAGATTATTACAGGTGTTCCACTTTTTTTTTCCCCCATAGCTCCCCTCCACCTGATTCCCCACTCCACCCCATGCCCTAACCCCCCGCCACTGTCTTCATCCATAGGAGTAAGATTTTTGTCCAATCTCTTCCCGCACCCCTCACACTTGCTTCCCCTGAGAATCGTCAGTCCACTCCCTTTCTATGTCCCTGATTCTATTATATTCACCAGTCCATTCTGTTCTTCAGATTTTTTATTCACTTGATTTTTAGATTCACTTGTTGGTAGGTATGTATTTGATGTCATTTTGTTGTTCGTAATTTTTATCTTTACCTTTTTCTTCTTCTTCTTCTTCTTAAAGAATACCCTTCAGCATTTCATGTAATCCTGGTTTGGTGGCGATGAACTCCTTTAGCTTTTTCTTGTCTGGGAAGCTCTTTATCTGACCTTCAACTCTGAATGATAGCTTTGCTGGGTAGAGTAATCTTGGTTGTAGGTTCTTGCTGTTCATCACTTTGAATATTTCTTGCCACTCCCTTCTGGCCTGCATAGTTTCTGTTGAGAAATCAGCTGACAGTCGTATGGGTACTCCCTTGTAGGTAATTAACTGTTTTTCTCTTGCTGCTTTTAATATTCTCTCTTTGTCTTTTGCCCTTGGCATTTTAATTATGATGTGTCTTGGTGTGGTCCTCTTTGGGTTCCTCTTGTATGGGGTTCTGTGCGCTTCCTGAACTTGTAAGTCTATTTCTTTCACCAGGTAGGGAAAGTTTTCTGTCATTATTTCTTCTAATAGGTTTTCAATATTTTGCTCTCTCCCTTCTTCTGGCACCCCAAAAATTCGGATGTTGTTTCGCTTAAAGTTGTCCCAGAGGCTCCTTACATTATCTTCATATTTTTGGATTCTTTTTTCTTTTTGTTTTTCTGGTTGGATGTTTTTTGTTTCCACATATTTCAGATCTTTGGTTTGATTCTTGGGGTATGTTGATCTACAGTTGAGTTTCTGTATATTCTTTATTTCAGACAGTGTATGCTTCATTTCTGACTGATCTTTTTCCATTTTTTTGGCATTCTCATTAAGGTCCTTGAAGGTCTCACTAAGCTCCTCAGAAGTGTCATCAAGTTTCTCGGCGGTTTTTAGAAGATTCTTGAGTAACCTTATAAATGTGATTCTGAACTCTATGTCATCCAGTAGTTTGCTTTCCTCCGTTTCTTTCATTTGTGACATGTTTCTTTGTTTCTGCATTTTGGCTGCTTCCCTGTGTTGATGGAGTGGCTTTGTGTGGTAGGTGACCTATAGGGGGCAGTAGCTCAGCCTCCCCAATCACCTGATGTGGATGCTCTTGGTACACCCCTTTGTGGGCTGAGTGCAAAGTCTTGGTGTAGTTAAGCCTGAATTGCTGTTGGTGCGCTGGGAGGAATTGACCTCCAGGCCAATTAGCTGTGAGCACTCCCTGTGTCTATAATGGAAGAAGTGCTGCGCTGAAGACACGCTTATGGGGCAGGACTTGTTTCAGTGGGGCTTTGGTGCTCACTGAGTCTGCCTCTTGAATGTGTCACTTATGGATGTGAGGAGTTGAAATCTGGTGTCTCACACTGACCACTAGGTACACTGGCTTCTGGATCTCCAATGGGGTGCAGGTCAGCTACTGTCTGAGGCCACTCAGCAGGAGCTACAGTGAGAGCTGCAGTTTTCTCCTCTTTGCTTGGGGTTTGGAGGTTTTGGAGCTGTCTGACCCAGGCTGCAAGTTTTCTAGGTTAAGCTGCGATAGGGCAGGCTTTCTTATGCTAATTGAGCTGCTTGGAGCTTGGGTGGGTTTGTAGGTTGTGTGGGGCGGGGTCTCAGGGCGTCACTAGGTTAGGGCGTGGCAAACAGCAATGGCTGCTAGTTAGCCGGCTCTGTGTCCCCGACCGTGTCCTGGAGTCCTGTGCCCCAGTGCCGTAAACAATTATTCCTGCGCGCAGCTCTGCAAGCAAGCCACTCTCACTGGCAGACAGTCCAGCTTCTCCCCGTAGGAGTTTGGGTCCCCCGCGTCTCCCCAGAGACTGGATTTCAGAGTAATCGGGGGCTTGTCTCCTTTCAGGTTGAAAAAAGCAACGCACCCAGTCGCCCGCAGCCAGCCCGGATCACGCGCCTCCGTACCTCAGCTTTTCAGCGCTCGTGCACGTCTCAATGCTCTTTTCTCTTTCCTTGTAGTTGTAGAACTTCCACTCAGCCAGCTTTCCCGTGGTTCTGGGTGATAGACGTTTTGTCTTTTAGTTGCAGTTTAAATTGTTGTGGGAGGCAGCAGTTTAGGTGTTTACCTACGCCGCCATCTTGGATTCTCCCCATGAGCATTTTCTTATTCATTCAGTATTCTTGGAAAACAAACTTTTTAAATGATTTCATATTAATTCATTGGTACATATGTCATAATTTACTTAACCATATCCATGTGTTTGATTATTTAGTTGATTTCCACTTTGCATTGTGTTTTGCTTACATTTCTTTTTAATAAAATGGAGATGTCCTTGCTTCAATTTTGTCTTTCAGAAGAATCAAATGCAAAGAATAAAGTTGTCAGCAAGTTTGGATCTTTTTCTGCCACCTTGGAAAATGGAATCTGCCTCTCAATAAGTTACTATGGACCTAGCGGAAATGCACCAGGTAAAGTAGACACGACAGAAAGGATAGTGTCCCATGACCAAGGTTGTCTGCCCGTCCTCATTCTGCCCACTTGTTGAGAAACATGTTCTGATGTAATGCCCCTCATCTCCTGAAGGGTCAGAATATATGTGGATATGCATACATATATGTGTGTGTATGTACATACACATACATATGTAATCTTTTATACATAGAAAATAACAGCACTTTGAAATAGCATTTATCATATAGAATCTTATAATCACACTAGAGGCCTGGTGCACGAAATTCGTGGACGGGGCCGGGGGAGAGGGGTGTCTCTTAGCCCAGCCTGCACCCTCTCCAATCTGGGACCCCTCAAGGGATGTCTGACTTCCCGTTTAGGCCCAATCCAGGTAGGGCCTAAATGGGCAGTCGGACATCCCTCTCACAATCCAGGACTGCTGGCTCCCAACTGCTTGCCTGCCTGCCTCCCTGATTGCCCCTAACTGCTTCTGCCTGCCAACCTGATCACCCCCTAACCACTCCCCTGCAGGCCTAGTCCCCCGCAACTGCTCTACCCTGCAGGCCTGGGTCCCCCCCAACTGCACTTCCCTGTAGGCCCGGTCGCCCTCAACTTCCCTCCTCTGCTAGCCTGGTCACCCCTAACAGCCCTCCCCTGCAGACTTGATCGTCCCCAACTGCCCTCCCTTGCAGGCCTAGTCCTTCCCAACTACCTTCCCCTGCTGGCCTGATTGCCCACAGCTGCCCTCCCTTGCAGGCCTGGTCCCTCCCAACTGCCCTCCCCTGCTGGCCATCTTGTTGCAGCCATCTTGTGTCCACATGGGGGCAGGATCTTTGACCACATGGGGGCAGCCATCTTGTGTGTTGAAGTGATGGTCAATTTGTGTATTATTCTTTTATTTGATAGGATAGACATATAAGATCATATATGCACACATATATATTCCAGTTATCTTTGTTAACTAGCCCATGAAAATAAGTCTGTTATTTGGTGCCAAAGAAAGCATGGTTTGCCAAGGAATCCTCTTGATTTTCTACAGAATAGTGTTTCTATGAATCCTGCAATTATAGAACTATTCAGTGTGCTTCAGAACATTAGGCTTAAAGGAGCCATTCACTGGACATCTTGAAGGATTTCTTTATTCCACTTTTAATAAACAAATTTTCCAACTGGAAGTTATTTCCTTACAAACCACAAAATAATATGTTGCTTTACCAGGAACTAATTAGAAAATCTTGTGGGTTCCCATGCATTTACAGGGATCTAACCACAACAGATTTTTTAAAAGTTTTAGAGGATAAAAAGATAATCCCTATGCTATATTGCCTTAAAACTGTGTAGATCGTGGTGATTTAATGATCTGCCTTACTATGGACTTCCGTTTCTGCAGACACACATTCCCGTGGATGATTATAATCCAGAGCCTTATATTGTGCCAAATATTGTAATACTCTAGTGAGTTAGAGAGCCCATTACATTGTTAGTATTTTTGTTTTGTTGGGGGTTTTGTCTTTTAATTTTGTATTTGATTTGTTTTGAAACTGGCACTTGGAGAAGTCATTTAGTGCCTAAAATTATGTATTAAGTTTCTTTATCACGCAGTCACTAAAAAATCCTAGCCACCTGAACACAGGTTATCATTAGTTTACATTCTACTCTCTATCAACTATGTTGCTGCTGTTTCCTGGTTTTCTCATTCTTAATTTAATCTTTAAGTTAATATGTAATTATTGCATTTAAAACAAATGTTGCTAATTTCAGGTGATAAGTACAGCATTTGGAAATGTTTATAGTGTGGATAATAAGTAATATTTTACTTACTGTGTATTTAAAAAGTTGAATACATTAGTTTTGAAAAGTATATATTATAAGTTCCTTAAGGACACATATAATAACTAATATTTTAGAACTTTTACTTGCTAATTGCTATGCAAATTTTCAATTCAATTATCCCCTTTTATTGGGTATATACAGTTCTTCAGAGCCTGCTCATCTCACCTAACTGAACCTTTATGCCCATTAATGAGTAACTCCCATTTACTTCTCCCCACAGCCCCTGGCTACCACCATTCCGCTCTGATGGAATTTGACTATTTTCCATCCCTCATATAAGTAGAAACATGCAGTATTTGTTTTTCTGTGTCTGGTTTATTTCACTAAGCTTAATGACCTCAAGGATCATGATGCCACATATTGTAGAATTTTTTTCTTTATAAACACTGAGTCATATGTATATGCCACATTTTTATTTATACAGTCATCTGTTAATGGATATTTAGGTTATTTTCCCATCTTGGGCTACCCTGTTCCTTTTGTGCCTGTTAGTTCCTTGAATGAACTATGCTTTCTCTTATCTGTAAACTGTGCTTTCTTTTATCTATAACACACATCTCATGCTGTGCCACTTGCTCACAACATGTTCTCCTGCTACATACACCACCACTTTCAACAATTACACTTCCTCCCACACTTCAGGTCTCAGCATACAGGTTACTTGCTCCGAGAAATGCTGCACAGATCAAGCAGCAGCCGCGTGTGAACTGGGGTTTTAGCGGTGAGTGAGAATTGCCTAGGCAAAGAATCAAAGGCGGGGAATTAATTCTAGGTGCCAGGAATCGTGTGTATAAACTATGTAGTGTAAAGGCACAACAACTTTATGGAAAAGCAAACTATGCAGTAGAGCAAAAGTGTAGGTTGAATGAAGGCATTTGTGTTAGATAATCTCTCTCCTGGGTTCCCATAGTGCTCTGTACTTCCCATCACGGGCTTAACATACAACACTGTACCCAGAGGTTTCTTCTTCTGAACTTCCCATTAGTTCCTTGTAGTCTCGCTCATCATTAGCTACCCAGTTTCTGGTATTCAATCAGTATTTACTGAAAGAGTAACTAGATGAGAATGAGAGGGAGGAGTTTCCAACTGACTGCAACTGGATGCCATTCACTTGTTTATATGCCTACTGTACTTCTAATGGGCCAGGCAACTTGCTGACACAGCCACTAAGATGAACGGAGCCATGGTACCATTACTCAAAGAGTTAATTGCCTAATGGGAAAAGAAAACACAGAGAAATAACTGGGCCAATGGTAGAAATTACGTGCAAACATAGTACTGGGAACAGCTACAAAATACTTCAGACAGAAGGTAAAGCATCTGAGATGGGACTTTAGAGAGAAGTGGAGATTACCCAGACAAAGCAACAAGGAAAGGGAGTCCTAGGCAGTTAGAGCCATTTATGTAACTACTCAGTGTGTAAAAGCATGTCATCTTTACAGAACAGTGAAAAGTTGAGTGTGACTGGAGTGGAAGAAGGTGAACATTGCATGCCTGGGATGAGTAGGGAGTGGCAGAGGTCTCTAAGTAAGGGACAGGAAGTTCTATGATCAGATTTCATTTTAGGGACATAATTTTAGTGACATTTTGGAAAGTGCACTGACATGGTGGTATTGGAGGTGCCAGATACCAGTTAGGAAACTACTGCAATAATTAAATACAAGAAAATGAGTCTGAGCCTTAAGGTGCTAAGCTTAGATAGGGGAGGCATGATTGGAGAGAAATTTCCGAGGGCGTGGTGACTGTTTGGATGTATGGGGTGAATCAAAAAGAGAAAATGTGAATGGTCTGAATGTCTAACTTGGGAATAAGGTGTGTGATTAGTCGTGGCATTGAGAGGGGTGCCCAGCTTGGGAGAGGAGAGACTTACTGAGTTTGAAATGTGTCCACTATCACCACCAGGGGGCGATATCTAATAAGTAGTTGGAAATAAGGATCTGGGGCTGACAAAAGAAAGGCCAGTTCTCAAGATGTAAATTTTGGAGTCATTAGCAAGCCCCAGTCCTGAAAGAGATCACTCATGAAGAGACTCAGCCCTGGCGAGCATTATAACCACATGTGATGTTTCACAGATATAAATGCCCGGGCCTCATTCCCAGAGAGTCTGATCCAGTAGGTCAAGGGGGGGAGGGGGGGGCGGATCTGAGCATTTGCTGGTTTTGTTTTGCTCCGTGAGTAATTATCATGGACGGCCAGAGCTGAGGACATCTATGGTACAAGGATAAGGGCAAACCCTCTGAAACTAGCAGCATTTAACAGATTGACAAAAGAGGAAGAACCAGGAAAGGAGACTAGGAACCAAACTGACCGGAGGAAGAAAAGGAGGTCCAGGTGGGAGTGTCAGCCTGGAGCCCAGAGGAGGATAAAGTTCAAGATGTGAGGAGTGCTAGAGGCTCCCGGCCCAGTTTCTCCACACATCAGCTCTCCTTTTAGAATTCTGACAATTTTTAAAAACCCAAATAAAATCAGTCTGCTGTGAGAAGATGTCTTCTACCATCTCAGCTAGAAATTGTCTTTCCTGAATGTCCTTGTCTGTGTCCCTTACTATGTTACTATTTAATATGATCTTATATTGAAGGTATTTGAGTGCACATCTTATTTTGACTATTTTGGCTTCATAAGTTCTTTTATATATATTTTTATTTATCACTACTCCACATATTTTGTGTATGAGAGTCTCTCAATGAATATGTCTCAATTAAATGAAGAGATGGTTACTGCTCTATCAATATGCCTTTAAAATGTAGATGGGAAGGCAAGAACATGTGAAACAATGACTCCATCAAATATATCATTGTATTAAGTACCTCAAATATTTCATCTATAATCCTGATTTTCAAATCAACTACATTATGCCTGAAATTTGTCCAACTAATAAGTCATATTCAGCAAGGTAAAAATTGTTGCCAACTTGTATAAATAAATGAGATGTAAATTTTATGTAATAAACATATGTAGTATGAATGTCTAATTTTCTTGTTTTCTTCTTATAGAGGAAAAGGATCCTGACTTGGAAACAATGTTGAATATCCCATCAGCACATCTTCCAACAGTAATTCCTATTATAGTGCCAGTTCCTCAAGCCAAAGGAAAAGGGAAAACAAAAGTCAAAGAAAAGCCCAAAGAATCTATTAAAGAAGAGGAGCACCCAAAAGAAGAAGAAAAAAAGGTGAATGGACCTTGCCATGGATTCTAAAGCGTACTTCTGCCTCAAAGTCAGCTCTTTAAACATCTTGAGTTACATCAATGTATTTCAACTTTCCTGTCCTTCATAATTCCGCCATCTTTCACAATTGCTATTTTTAATACCTAAGAACTCTTGAATTTTTTCCATAGCAACTTTTAATTTATTGATTGATTGAGGGAGGGCAGAGAGAGAGAGAGAGAGATCTTCTGTTCCAAAGTTGATTGTTGGGTACATGGGTACATGGCCCTATTTATCACTGAGAACCCCTTTCCTTTCTTGGTGCCCCATCTGGTCAGATGAGGAGGGAGAAGTCTCATTGAATTTCCTTCTCTGAGGTGAGATTGTAATATTCTACAAACCGCTGCAATTTCACTATGACTATTCATTTGCTCCTCAAGTCTTTCCATTGTTTGTAATCAATAACAAAAGACTAGTTAGATTAAACTGAAGATCCAGCAATGGGAGGTCAGTGGAATGATTTTAGTGACTAACAAAAGAAAGCCAGGTGGAAAGACAGAAATTATTATCATTAAGGATTGGATGTGTGCTCCAGAATAACTTTCATTCCAGAGCACACATAACCAAACAAGGTGTTCAGACATAGCTGGCATAAAATTAATTAGTATTTTTAAATGGACACAACCAAACCCTCATTCATTTATAAATAGTTTTTTAATTATCTATTATTTTCACTTATGTTTATTTAATATAAAAGCAATGTGTGCTCATTATAGAAAAATCAGGATGCATATCCTGAGAGCATACTGTCTCTAGAATTCAAACTTCAGGAATTGCACAATCAGGGAGGTTGGTCTGCCCTTACACCTACATATACAAACAGATGCCTCTTTCAAAGTCTAATTCAGGCCCCAGCTCCTCCATGACTTTTTTCCTAATTATTGGCATATTGAAAAATACATATATATATGTATATATATATATGATTTTAGAGAGGACGGGAGAAAGAGAGAGAGATAGAAGCATCAGTGCTGAGAATCACTAATTGGCTGCCTTCTGCACGCCCCCTACTGAGGATCGAACCCACAACCAGGGCATTTGCCCTTCACTGGCATCTAACCCGGGTCCCTTTAGTCCACAGACTGATGCTCTATCCACTGAGCAAACCAGCTAGGCCGTAAACTCCCTTTTCTGAGGAAAGATGTACCAACCATTTGAGTACTATTTAACTGTTTCACATATCTGTGTGCCGTTCTACAAGCAGGTTGTAAGTTGCATAAAGGGTGGAGACTCATTATCCTTGCAAGGCCCTCTAGTCTTGAGCAAGTCTTATCTTAAGCACTCAGCAAGTTTTCGCTTAGTCATAATAAATCAATAACTAACTTATAAAAAGATGAATAATTATTCACATGTGAAATTATTTACAGGAAGAAGTAGAACCAGAACCTGTTTTACAAGAGACTGTTTTTGTTCCCACCTTCCCAAACCTAAATGTGTCTTGTCCCAATGGGCTCCTAGTGACCTTCATTGGGAAAGAGTCAACAGGTGAGTACTAATTAGGTGGGTTAGGGAGGCAGGGGGGGCAAAAAGTCATATAGAAGACAGTTAACTCACCACTGAAATTGTGTATTTTCCTGCCTATTATACATACTTGTTGATAATGATATAATAAATACAATCCTATCTAATAAAGAGGGAATATGCTAATTGACAGTCACACTCTCACAGAGATGGCAGCACCCACAACCAATAAGGAGGGAATATGCTAATTGACTGCCACACCCTCAAAGATGGCAGCACCCACAGCCACAAGATGGTGGCGCCCAGTTCCCTCAACCCCCTAGCCACCCAGGGTTGGCTAGAGGCGCAAGCAAGCCTTGGATGGCGGCTGTCCAGCCACCCAGGGCCAGCCCGAGGGATGACCAAATGACTGAACAAGCAGGCTGAGTGGGACGACCAGGCTGGCAGGGGTGGTTAGTGAGGGATGACCAAATAACTGCACAGCAGGCTGTGTGGGGTGACCAGGCCAGTGGGGGGGGGGGCAGTTGGGGGCGACCAGGCAGGTGGGGGGGCAGTTAGGGTATTAGGGGTGACCAGGTTGGCTGCGGGGGGGGGGCACAGTTAGGAGTGACCAGGCCAACAGTGGGGGGGGGGAGTTAGAGGCGATCCGGCCAGCATGCAGAGGTAGTGAGGGGCGATCAGGCCAGCAGGGGGCCAGTTAGGGGTGACCAGGCTGGCAGAGGGGGCAATAAGGGGTGACCAGGCCAGTGGGGGGCAGTTAGGAGTGACCAGGCCATCAGGGAGGGGGCAGTTGGGGGCGATCAGGCCAGCATGTAGAGGCAATGAGGGGGTGATCAGGCTGGCAGGCAGGTGAGCTGAGCGATTAGGAACCAGTGGTCCAGGATTGTGAGAGGGATGTCTGACTGCTGGTTTAGGCCCGATCCCCGAGATCAGGTCTAAACCTGCAGTCAGACATCCCCCAAGGGGTCCCGGATTGGAGAGGGTGCAGGCTGGCCTGAGGGAGCCCCCCCTCCCCCAGTCCCAGTATACAAATTTTATACACTGGGCCTCTAGTAAATATAATAAATATAATAACCATTTTTAAATAATATTTTTTATTGATTTCAGAGAGGAATAGAGAGATAGAAACATTGATGATGAGAGAGAATCATTGATTGGCTGCCTCCTGCACGACCCCTACTGGAGGTCAAGCCTGTAACACAGGCATGTGCCCTTGACTGGAATTGAACCCAGGATACTTCAGTCCACAGGCTGATGCTCTATCCACTGAGCCAAACCAGCCAGGGCTATAATAACCAGTTTTTGAGCACTTACTATGGACCAGGCACTATCTAAGTACTTATCAGATATGACAGAATACAACTATAAGCTAAGTCCTAATAATTCCATTTTACAAAATAAATTGAGTCTTCAAGAAGTCATTGCCCAAGGTCAGTATATAATTTTATAGTCTGTTATTTCTATTGATTTTGTATATGGCTCCTAATCTATTAAGATGATTAAGTACAAGTAGGGCTTCTTTAATTAACCTGATGGGCCATTGAATGTGAATATTACTTACATGGAGATCCAATATTGCTGTAGAAGTAGGGAGGTATAGCAAAGCAAGCACTGAACTAGGACTTGAGTTCTAACCAACTCCGTGACCCTTTCAATTACTTACTGCCTCTGAACCATGCTTTTTCATCTGAAAACTATTATATCAGTGGATCCTGATTTTTTTCACAACCGAACATCATCTTTATTATAATTCCCTAATGTATGCCATATTTGGAAAGTCAAAGGATATGAGTATGCCTATTAAAAATAATTTAATGTCATATTTACTTGCCAGACAAATGAAAAGAAACTAGATGTAGTTGATCTCTTTTGTCTCAATCTCACTTTTCATTAGGCTTTATATATTATTAGAAATAGACCATGGACTCTTGTTTCTATTTCCAAGGATTCCTAGTGGTCTGGGTTCTCCATGAGGGGACCCATAGTGTTTGCTACCAAGACTAATGGCCATTAAGGTCTTTCGAAGTTAAAGATGCTATGAATGCACTAAGAGAGATGTTGTTTTCAAGTTCAAGGACATTTTGCTTGTTTGCTTATTTACTTGTTCCTCTTATCAAACCCCAACTTAATACCTGTTTCACCTGTCTTTTCTTATTAGTTTTATTATATAGTCTAATATTTTCATCTTTATGTCTAGGTAGACAATGTGGTTAATAATGACTCTGCCTGGGACACATAATCTTTTAAAAGTTTTTCATATATTGTAAATATTCTAACTCAAGCTTGAACATAACTACAACATAAACAAAGAAGCAATAATTTCATCAGGGTCAGCCTTGGACATAGGGAGAGAAGGTCACAGGAGTGACTTCCCCTGGGGCTCCAAGCAACCAGGAGACTGTAGGGGAGCATTGTGGGCATCCAGAGTTTACTCTCAGGTGACAGAAAAGGTGACATCTAAGACAGCATTCTTTTGCTTCTTTTCTAATTTTGCCCTGAGATGTCCTGGACTTCATTAGAGAGAATGGCTTATACATGGAGAAGGTACCTATTAAGTGCATGTAGATGACTTTACTTACTACATTTGAAAAAGGCAGCAAAGAACCAGTACTCTGGGCCTCTGTCATATATGGAAAATGCCCTATTACTTGTATATCGACAAAAGAATTAAAAAAAAAAAAACTAAGCAAGAAGATAAAATCCAGCCACACAGCATTGTCCAGCTCACAGTAGGCTTCTTTTTTTCTTTAAGATAAATATGTTACAGATGAGGAACCCACTTGGGACATCATAGTCCGACAGAGCTACCCCCAGAAGACGAAGCACTATGACTTCTATAAAACGGTGCTGCCCCCCGTGGAGCAGGAGGCATCGAGGGTTATCACCAGGCAAGGCACTGTGGTCAAGTACATGCTGGATGGGTCCACCCAGGTAAGAGGATGTGAGATAAAGTACTCTTTCCCGCTGCAAAGTAAAACACAAACAAGCGATGGGTACGGAACAGTGCTGTGACACAGAGGAGGAACAGTTCATTTGAAAATGGAATGACCCTTTCAAATGACAAATAAAAAGTAGTAGAGTGAGAAGAAAACACACGATTGTGCCGTACAGGATCCAAATAAACGTATCATTCTACCTAGGATCCAAGATCATAGACTGAACACGGTGTTTACCTTCTCTCCCTCTCAAAGCACCTTAAAGTACTAGAAACAATGCTTTCAAACAGCAAGTTCGTAACTGCTAGAGATCAACACGATGTGTCATCAGTGGATCAGAAGGCTTAGAGAATTCCTAAAAAATTCAAGTCAGATGGAATTCAAATGATGGAGAAACAAATGCAAAGTTTAAAACATATTAGAAACAAAACCACCGAAATTTTTTAAATGGGAGTTTTAACACAGATGTTTCCCAAATGGAGCTCTGAGCTCAGAAACCGGGGCAGTGCCCCAGGTAACTCACTGCTACCTGGAGGGCGAAACCAGAAAACTGTAACACCCGGAAGCCATATGCCCTGCTCCATCTCTCCCCAGGGAAGAGCATCCTCTGACCAGACCAGATATGGCACCAAGAAGGGAAAGGGGTTCTCAGTGGAAAATATGGCCATGTACCCCAAAATCATCACCTTTGGAACAAAAGATCTCTCTCTCTCGCTCTCTCTCTCTCTCTCTCTCTCTCCCTGCAGCCCCCAAAAGTCAATAAATTAAAAGTTGTTAAAAGTTGCTATAGAAAAATTAGAGTTCTTACATATTAAAAATAGCAATTGTGAAAGATGGGAGGGGGGGTGGATTATGAAGAACAGAAAAGTTAAAAGACATTCCAAAGGAATCTATATGATAAAATTTCCAGAAGGGGAAAATAATGAAAAACAATATAGTAAATTTTGCTAGAGCTTAAAAAAATACTTTAGATTAAACAGGACTACCAAGTACCAATCAGGATTGATATTAATTGTTTAAAGATTATTTAGATACTAGAGGCCTGATGCATGAAGATTCATGCAAGAATGGGCCTTCCTTCCCTGGCTGCCTGCACCGCCTTCTCTCTGGCCAGAGCCACCTTTCCACCTTCCCACACTGCCCAGAGGCCCAGAGTGGCTGGGGTGGTGTGGAACGCCTGTGTCATCGCCATGGTGTCCCGCCCCGCCCCCAGCCACTCAGTGCCTGCACATGCAAATTAACCCACCGTCTTTGTTGGGTTAATTTGCATACTCCTGATTGGCTGGTGGGCGTCGCGAGGTACGGTCAATTAGTGTGTTACTCTTTTATTAGGTAGATGCCATAGTACAATTTTAGGACTGCATAGGTAGACAATCCCAAAAGCTTCCAGAGGAAACCAGTTACATATAAAAGAATTAAGATGGACTTATTACCAACACCGACAGTTCTTGTTCTGTTGTTTGGGAGGCTATTAATACTGATACTGGATAGCGTATGTATCAATAGCGCCTCTGGATACAATATATACTAGATAGATACTGATAGAAACTAAGCGTTTAAATATGTGATAAAGTTTTAAATGTAGTCAGAAAAATTGAAACTGGATAATTTCCCAATTACATAGGGGAAGGGTAAATAAGGGGAAAACATTTTTAAAAAGTCAATCTAATAAAAGACAGGAAGTGAAAAGAAAATAAATAACAGAGAAGGTAAATGGAAAACAAAGTAATATGTTTGTGCTGGTTATTAACCTGTAGACTCTGAGTTCCAAATCGACCGTTCAGTCAGATGTTCTGTTCTGCTGAGCCTGGAAGTCTGCAAGTAGCATTTCTGAGGATTCATTTTAACCTATTTCAGCTTCACACACACTGTTAATTGTTAACCAGCCTCTTCCTTGCTTCTGAGAATGCTGGATTTATGCTTTTCCTTCAGATTCTCTTTGCAGATGGCTCTGTGAGCAGTAGTCCGGATTCAGGGCCTGTTTGTCCTCCTATTGAAATGTCAGTAACTCCTCACAGTGGAGACTTGATGGACTCGGTTTCTCAGCAAAAGTCAGAAACAGTACCATCAGAGATTGTCATCACAAAGAAAGGTAATAACCAAAGCCTCCATAGTGGATTTAATAGATTTTAAAATACAGGGTGGAGCAAAAGCAGGTTACAGTTGTTTGTATGGAAAATAATACAACAATTCATAAATAATAATATAAAAGTAAACTTTGTTTTGCATACAACTGTAAACCTTCCTATGCCCCACCCTGTATTAAATCAGCTAATTCTCATATCAACCTTATGAAGTACATATTTTAATAATCCCAGTTTACAGATGAGGAAATTGAGACACAAGACACAGAGAAGTAACTTCCATGAGGTCTCTTAGCTAGTAAGTGGTAGAGCTGGGATTTGCATCTGAACAGCTAACCCCTGACCCACACTGTCTTTCCTGTGTTACAATTTTTTCTCAATTTCTAATAGGCCTTTAATGATCTGAGACCAAGGTTTATTTAGTCTTTTTGTTAATCTCACACATCTCATCACAGTGCCCTGCAATCTTGTATGGAAGCAAAGTGAATTCCTTTTTCAGTAACTCAAAATTAGTGAAGCAGAGTTTCCTTTGGTAGTAGCAGAAGGCCCCTGGTAGAAGGGAACTGGAAGGCTCCCGATCGCTTTCAAACTTCCCGGCTCAAGGGCTCCCTCTCTTGTTGATTTGAGGACTTGGTGTACAGATGGTCTGTGTAGCCTCTTCTCTCACTTTCCATCCTGGTTCCAAAGGGCTTCTGCCTCCTGCAGGTGTACTCCAGGTTTCTTCACAGCCCTTCCATCTAGGGCAATGCCTTCACTTTTCTTTTTTTAAATAATGTGTTTTAGGGAAATTTTACTTTTACGGAGAAAAATGAGCAGAAAGCACACAGTACAGGGAGTTCCCATATACTTCCTGTCTTCCTGCCCTCACAATTTTCCCTATTTTTATGGTCTTGAAAGTATAGTATATTTGTTACAATTGATGAGCCAGTAATGATACATTATTGATACATTATTATCAGGTCCATAGCTTACAGTGAAGTTCACTTTTTGCGTTGTACAGTTCTATGAGGTTTCACAGAGGAATAAGGCCATGAATCCACCATTAGAGGGCCCACAGTAAGTTTCGTCACCCTGAACATCCCCTCTGCTGCACTTCCTCATCCTTCTCTTCTCCTCCACCCTGAACCATCCCTCACAACCACTCATCTTTTCACTGTCCCTATAGTGTTACATTTTCTAGAAGGCCATATAGTTGGAATCCTATAGTATGTAACCTTTTCAGATTGGCTTATTTCAGTTACACATATACATTTAAGATTCCTTCTGGGTTTTTCATGGCTTTATAGTTCATTTGTTTTAATTAACAGAATAACAGTCTGTTATATAGATGTGCAAAATTTTTTTTATCCTTTCATGTTTTGATGGATATCCAGGGTGACACAAAAGTAAGTTGTTCATATGGAAAATAATTCAATAATTAATAAGTAATGCCATAAGAATAAACTCCGTGTTTCACGTACTCACAGCTATAAACCTTCTTTTGCCCTACCCTGGATTGGTGGTGTCCAGTGTTTTGGCAATTGGGATGAAGCTGCTTTTACACATTTGCATGCAGGTTTTTATATGAACACTAGAGGCCCGGTGTATGAATTCATGCATGGGTGGGGTCCAGCCAGCCCACCCTGATCTGGGTGGGGGTGCTGATTGGGAGCAGGGCCTGCCAGGGGGAGGGGCCGAGGGCGGTTGGCCAGCCTTCCCCTCCCTCTGGTCAAACTCCTGGTCAAGGGGACAATTTTCAGATTAGCCTTTTATTATCTAGGATGTTTTCAGTCATTTAAATAAATACCTAGGAGCATATTCCGTATATGTTTAGCTTTGTAAGAAACTGCCAGGCTGTCTTCCAAAGTCGCTATATCATTTTTGCATCCCCACCAACAATGTTTGAGAGATCCTATTGCCCCACATTCTTGTCAGCATTTGGTGTGTCAGGTTTTTTGGATTTTACCCATTCTAATTGGTGTGTAGTGATATTTCATTGTTTTTTGTTTTTTTTTTAATTTTAATCCCTAGTGATTTGCTTATTTACTAACCATATATTGTCTTTGGTGAGGTGTCTATTGATATATCTTGCCCATCTTTAAATTGGGTTGCTTTCTTAGATGCATCCATGATTAGATGTATTTTATCCGCACATCCTAAACCTGTCATGAAAGAACCACCCCCACCCTGACCCCTGGCACATTCGAAGCCTTTCCTCTGCATTTTGTTCAGGATCCTGCTCCATTCATCTTAGATACTGCCCACACAAGTTTGAAATTGGAAAGTGTGATCCGGGAGATATAAACAGGACTCAAAGTGTACAGAAATTGGCCCGAATAAGTATGATGTCATAGAGACTGAATTGTGTACATGCACGTGTATATTTGGAGGAAGGTGACGAGAATCCAGCCAAAGTTCAAGTACCAAGATTAAGATATTCGTGAACTGATATTTTCATCATTTGAGAAATAATATAATTGAGGAATACTACTTAGAATTTCTGTACCATAATGTCTTTATACTGAGCCAAACAATGAATGATTCATATAATTGATACTATAGTTATATTGTTGTGTTTGATTTTACTTGAACTTCTGCAGGAAAAAGTCACAAAAATCAGTCCTCGGTGTTACACAAGAGTGAAATCCATGAACCTCCCACAGAAACGGTTCACATAGTGACTCCTGTGGAGACTCATCTTCATGTGGGCACCTGGTTTACAACCACACCTGAAGGGAATCGGATTGGCACCAAAGGATCAGAAAAAATAGCAGACTTGGCACCATTTTTATCCTTTCAGGCCACAGATCCTGTCACTGGAACGGTATGGCAAACTGTTTATATTGCAAAATTGCCTAAATCATGAGAATTTTGAAATAACACATAGAACAGTGCCTGGCAAATAGTAAATTTTCAATAACAATTTTTTGAGTAGCTAATAGTGGGTGGGTTGGTGGGTGGGTGGGTGGGTATGTGGCTGGATGGATGGAAGGAAGAATGAATGGATGAATAGATGGATCTTTCTCCCCAAATCTAAAAGCATTTTGCCATTTATTTGACCAGCGTAGAACATCATAAAATACTAATTTTTGAAATGGAGACAGGTCATGAATTTTCCATACCACTCTTAAGACATATAATTAATAATGTCATATATTTCCTTATGTTGAATGCATTTCTGTATATGTCTTACCTCGTAGAAATAAGGGCCTATGCGTTATTCTTTCTTCTTTGTGTGCACCTGATGTGAGTGGTAGGAATTTGTTCATGATCCTTGATTTCAAAGAACTTAATATATTTAAGGAAATTCTCACATTAAAAAATTCAAGACACCACAGAGCAACTGTACAAAACATTCCATTTGTAGCATGAAAATAGGTACCATATGAGTGGTATAGGAAATTTGGGTTTTTTTTAGGATGTGAAGTTGAAACTCCTCAGATGAATAATAAATAGCACCTTCTATGTGCAGGACTTTCTGTTAGGGGTTTTGCAAATAGTATCTCATTAGTCCTTACGCCAATGAATATTGTTACACAGATGAGGAAATTGAGTTTCAGCAAGTTAGGCAATGTGGTCAAGAGTACGCATCCCAGAAGTGAGGGAGCCAGGATTAGAACCAGCTGTTGGTGACTGAACAGTGGGCTCTTTCTATCCCTCAGATAGTCTTCTGACACCTTACGTGGAGCTTTGCAATGCCCTCTGAGTCTAAACAAGAGGAAGAATTTCTGAGGTGTCTTCTCTCTGGTTTGTGGACTTCCTGCCCGTTTACAGCCATGGGCTGCTGGTCGAAGCAAAATGTCTGCTTGCTATTGAGATGACTTACGTTATCCACTAGAACAAAAGGGATTATGGGTTAAAACTGACAATCACACCACCAGAATACAATTGGCATTCATCTCAACTGCAGCTGTTTCATCCAGCTGGGAGGCCCCGGCACCACCCACAGGCACAGCTTCTGCTACCCTCAGGCCCACACATCACTGCACAGCCACCCACAGGAATATGTGAGGACCAACCTGGCTCAGAGAAGCCTCAGCCCCTCACCCCACCAATCCTCATGTTCTGTCCTGATGACACGAGACAGCCCACATAACATGCACGGCAGGCTCAGCCACACCACGCTCACCTTCAATCTTTAATTTCCAAGGAAGCAAGACCCGGGGCCATTTTCCCAGCCAGACAAGGGTCAGGCCAGTCCCGATGTTAACTTTTCACTCACAAATATGTGGCCGTGGAAGGAGCGTCAGGTTTGAAGTCAGACGGCCCTAGTCCAGGAGCAGCCCTGGCACTTGCCAAGTGACCCTGAGCAAGTATCTCAACCTCTCTCAACCCAACTGTCCTGCCTCCCAGGTTTGTTGTAAAGGTCAGACCACGTCGATAAGATGAAGCTTACACGTATAAATACATAACCGGGTGTTGATGGTATTCCCCAGGATGTGAAAATGAGCACACTTGGGATTGGCCACTGACCAAACAAGGTGCCCTGCCTTTGTGTGTCCAGGTTATGACCACGCGGGAGGACAAAACAATCATCGTGGAGAAGCAGGATGGCACGCGGATAGTGGACCATCCCGATGGAACCAGAATCACAACCTTTTACCAAGTTTATGAAGATCATGTTACTCCTTTGGGTGATCAAGAAACAAGTACGCTTTTATCTTTTCCAAGTATGTGACAGTTTGATAGGCAGAGGGATAGCAGCTCTAGTTGGCGCATGGGTAGTAATACTGGCTTTTCCATTTTCATCCCCAAAAACTTATAGTCTGCTTTGGTGGCCACTAAAAGTTAATAATCATGACTCATCTCAGCTGTCCTGGACATTAGCTCTCAGACTTGATTTCTTAGATCTTTAAGGAATCAAATTTGAATAAATAGGTGAACTCAGCTAGGCCCCCCAGTTCAATTCCAAGCATGCCTCTTCTACCAGAAAGGACAGCTGCAGCTGCTAAGCAACTGGCACCTGTTCAAAGACTCTAAATGCCTACCAGCCTTCCTAACCTAAACCTGAACAAGATTTTTAGAGAAAAATTATCCCCTGACTCCCTTTTCTTTAATTCCAGAGTTTATTTGTTTCATGCATTAAATGCTTCATTGCCAAATTAAGTGCAATGAAATTGGCAAGAGAGTGGGAAAAGCGGAGCCTTTATGTCCCACTAGACAGAGCGATAACTAACAGTCACTTGGGAGAGCAATTAAAAAATATCTAGGAAATTGAAAACGTACCTATCATAGGATGCACTAATTCCACTCCTGGGTAGATATAGAAAAACACTCTATGCATTTATACAAGGAAATAGGTGCAGGAGTGCTATTTACAACACTGAATATAATATTAAAATATTAGAAAGCATGAATGTCCATCAACAGCATAACAGAAAAATAACGTGGTATATACTTACAAAGGAATACTAAATAGCAGCTGAAAGGAAAGAAGTGCACACACAATATACATGTACACACATATGTATATCAAGATGGCTAAAGGTCTCAAAACAAGGCTAAGTGAGAAAAGCAGTTGCAGAATGATACAGAGTAATATATAACATGCCAACTTAAAGCATGCAAAATATTATACATTGTTTTTGGCACACATATTTATATAAAAGTATACAAATGGATTGCAAGAGAAGGGATAATAAATTCGTATGTACATATTAAAAATGTCGAAGCACACATAGCAGAATATTAACAAGTGCCGATGTTGATTGAGTAGTTATGCTTTTCTTGATGTTTTCAATTTTTCAAAGTAAAAGGAGTAGTGGGAATTAAGCAGCACACTACACTAAGTCAGAAAAGTTCCTCTGAGAGGATTGTTCTACGTTGCCAGGGAGGGGCCTAGGCACTCCCGCCTTGCAAAGCGAGCTCTCAGCACTCAGTCTCAACTTCCGGTCCAGGCAGCCGGGAGACAGGAGCAAAATCAGCAGGCAGCGTGTTTCCCGATGTGCGCATGCTCTCAGATCTGCTTGCCATGCATTTGCCCGCAGATGATGGTCCTCAGACTGTCACCAGGCAGGTGAAGTGCATGCGGATAGAAAGTTCACACTATGCCACTGTCATCACCAACTGCGAGGACAGTAGATGTTGTGCCACCTTTGGGGATGGGACATCTGTTATTGCAAAGCCACAGGGAACATACCAGGTAGGTCTTGGGGGGAGGGGGAGGTTTGGGAAAAGGAGTACCAAAGGTCAATGTCCATTCGACTAAGAAAACCCACTGCTCCAGGGCAGTGAGCATGCCTGCCATGTGGACCCTCTTGGAGATGACTCCTGCCCAAGATCGTAAAGGGTTCAACAGTTTGAATAGGGCCACGTGTTTTTGCTTCAGTTAAAATGTTTTTATTATTTTATATTAAACATCTGAAATAAGAAGATACATCAATTACTTGAAAGAAATAGAGAAGTAACTAGATGAAATATGAGGACTTGGGACAAATTAGATGCTAATTATTCAGTGTACCTCCTTATCAGGTAGTCCTTCCCAAATCTTGGATTTTCTTCCTGGAAATACAATTTGTGGCAGAGATCTGGGAATAATTTTTGTCCTAAAATGATTCTCCAAAGTCCTCAATTTGGTTAAAAATTTTTAAATAATTTCTCTCTTTCTGATACCCTTCCAGGTGTTACCTCCAAACACAGGCTGTCTCTATATCGATAGGGATTGTTCGGCTATATATTGCCACGAATCAAGCAGTGATATCTACCATCCTTTCCAAAACCGTGAGCAGCTGAGAGCTAGCATGTACATCATGAAGCACACCTCCGAGGTTATCTGTCAGGTCCTGGACCCGGAGGGAAACACCTTTCAGGTACAATGTATCATTAGTTTGGAAAGAGGCTGTGGCTTTGCTTTTCAGATATTTCACATGAGAGAGCCTCCATGTAGCTTTGTACCTTAGCAGCGTCAGGTTGAGTTACCTACTAACTGCCAGTACTTTGGGTAAGCGGTAGTGAATGTCAGTATCTTTGATTATCAAATGGACTTGCATAGGGGATAGGAAGCCCAGCTATTGGAATGGTAGAAATGCTAAAGCCAAGTAATTAATTAGAGCAGAATGGATGAAGCAGTGGAGAAAACTAAACATCTATAAATAAGGCCAACACAAAGGGATAGTGTAAGAGTGGTCTGTGTCCAGGGTAAAGTAAGAGCAAATGCCTGGACAGCATGCCTTTTAAAAGGCCGAGAATCCACGGTGAGAATTTCAGTTGGTGAGGGTTCTGTGGGGATGAAGATAGGGAGGGGGGAAACCTGGAGGGGAGTTTAGCTACTCGGACAGAACTCTACCTTCTGTTTCTCTGTCCCTCAAAACCACAACTACCCTCTTACCTCTAGACCAGGCATTGGCAAGCCCTGGCCATTTGTTTGTATGAGCTAATAAACATTTTTATATGTTTTAGTGGTTGGGGAAACATCAAAAGGAGAATAATGTTTGTCGACACATAAAAATGGCAGGAAATGCAAATTTCATTATCTATATACTAGTGGCCTGGTGCACAAAATTCGTGCACATTAAAAGGGGATTAATTAGAGGAAATAATTTAATATTGCTATTTGCCCTTTCTCTATAATAGAAGTGTCAGAGATGAAAGAAAATTAGTAACATGTATATGAAAACCTTCCTCCTGTCATAGTCTGGGGCACACCACGGGACCCAGAGTCATGTCCCCATCCACCCACATGCACCTCAAAATCACCTGAGACCCAGTCCCAGCCCCTCCCCCCCCAATCATTGGGCTAGATCCAGACCCGGCCAGTCCCATCCTTGTCAAGCCCCACCGGGCAGGGGACAAAGCCTCAGGTCCCTTGGCCCAGCGCCAGGATGGGGGACATGGCCTGAGATCCCCTGTCAAGCCCCGCTGGGTGGGGGGCATGGCCTGAGGTCCCCTGTCAAGCCCCACCTTGTGGGGTTGCGGCCTGAGGTCCCCCAGCCTGGCGCTGGGGTGGTGGGTGCAGCCTGAGGTCCCCTAACCCAGCACCAGGATGGTAAGCACACCTTGAGGTCCCCTGTCAAGCCCCACGGGGGCGGGGGAGGGTGTAGCCTCAGGTCCCTACTGATTGCTTATTAAGGCTCCTTATGGGAACTTGGCCTCAGCTGTGGGTGCAGCCATCTTTGTGACGGAGTGATGGTCAATTAGCATATATCCTCTTTATTAGATAGAATATAAAAGCCTAAGCAACCTTTAAGACTGGTCGACCAGTCACTATGACACGCACTGACCACCAGGGGGCAGACGCTCAATGCAGGAGCTGCCCCCTGGTGGTCAGTGCGCTTCCACAGCCAAGCTTCCACGGTCTCTCTCCCCGGCTGGCTGGCCCCAATTAGCCCCATTTGGGACTGGGTGAGATGGCCCTGATAGTCCCCGATTGCCAGCCAGGCCAAGGGACCCCACCCATGCACAAAATCATGCACTGGGCCTCTAGTTGCAATATAAAGTTGTACTAGAACACTGCCATGCTTACTGGTCCATGGCTGAGAAGGGTAGAGTTGAATAGTTATAACATAGGCTCTATGGCCCACAAACTCTAAAGTATTTAATATCTGACCCTTGGGGGGCGGGGAGAAGTTTGTCAACCCCTCCTTTAGGCGTTTATCTTTTTTTCTCACCCCTCACCCAAGAGTGGAATTTTGTGTGTTGGTGGTAAAGTTATTTTAGATTGGAACCATACCACAGAGTCCCCAACTTTGTTTTGTTATGCAGACAAGCCCTGATCCAGCTTTTTTTGTTGTTGTTTTTTTTTGGTACTAAGTAAATAAAGCTCTTCACAGCATGAGTTCAGGCTCCTAATAGATTTACGTTTACAATGAATTGAAACTGAAATTGAAAGCCCAGACTTTCTAGGTTGAACACATGTGTCATCCAGGCCAAGCATTCTTCTAGGTGTCGATGCTCTTCCTGGCCATCCTCTCCGGTGGTCTTTCAGCCTGGACTGCACTGCTTCCTGGGAAAACCCAGGCCCTGTCCACGCAGCAGGGAGGGCTAGCACGTTTCCTCTCGTATCAATACTCAGTCTGTTTCCCTGTGTACTCCATCCATGCAGCAGAGATGTAGGCTTTATGGCATTCTAATTCTGTGCTTGGAGTCGCAGAATATAAACCTCTTCCATGCTGTCACTCTTTCAATCTTTCAAGACAGCTAGCACATGACCAGCCTTTCCTCCATGTTTAAATCCCAGTTCCTTGAACTGATCCTCAGAAGGTAAGGTTTGGAGCCCCCTGCCTTCCCAGTCACCTTCCTGCAGGTATTTCTAGTTGTTCCAATTTGTTTTCACAGTGTAGATGTGGTGTGTGAGTGAACATGTGCTATTAGGTTTTCATTTTTATGCAATCTGTACTTAGTGAGCAATACCTTGTTTATATATATAAAACCCTAAGCGACCATTACGACTGAATGACCGGAATGGCCGAATGATCAGAACAACTGGTCAGCCAGTCGCTATGACACGCACTGACCACCAGGGGCCAGATGCTCAATGCAGGAGCTGCTCCCTGGTGGTCAGTGCGCTCCCACAGCCAACCTCCCACAGCCCCTCCCCCCTGTGCGCCGCCCCCCCCCCCCCCATAGGCCCTGATCACTGGCCAGGCCAAGGGACCCAACTGGTACATGAATTCGTGCACCGGGCCTCTAGTAAATAAATAAAAATCCCTGATTTTCTGAGAATACTAAAAATCATCTACTTTCTCAAGTGTGATCAGCAGAAATGTAAGCTTTATGGCATTTTTTTCTTTCAGTTGCTAATATACTTTGTCCCTTAGGTCATGGCTGATGGTAGCGTATCAACTATGGTACCTGAAATCAATTTGGAAGATCATTTAGATGCAAGTCCTGAAGGCTATGATAGTTTATCATCTGCTCACCTTCATAAGAATCATCTGCAAATCTTTGGTGAACATGTCCCCAGGTAATATGATAAAAATACCACCATGACTTTTATTTTTCAATCGGAGTTCAAGGAGCATTTTAACTGGATACGTCAAGTGATTCCATTTTTATTTCTTCAAATAGGTTTTTTGTTGTCTATGCCGATGGATCAGGAGTGGAACTTCTTCGAGACAGTGACATTGAAGAATACCTGTCCTTGGCATATGGAGAACCAACTACCGTAGTTCTTCAAGAGCCGGTGCAGGAGCAGCCAGGTAGGAAGCCTGCCTGGCTGGAGCTCACTGTGTCCCTTCCCAAACTCTCACGTTTCCTATCCAGTCCACGGCCAGGTCGTCTCTACTTTTTCCCTTTGCTCACTTTTCAATTCTACTTTTTACCTGGCTGTGTCAACCTATATATACAGTTATTTGTGCTCAGACCAAGATTTATCTGAGCTTCAACCTATGTAAACTGTGGAGGATGAGTCCCTCTCCTACCCATATGCAAATTTGTATCTGTGTTTAAGTATGTTATGTATGTACCTAGGTTCCAATTTATGTGTTTGTTTAATCTTGGTAGAAAAAAAAACACAAAGAAAAGTGAGATATCCCCTGTAAGTTCTTTTTCTGTCATTTTTAAGGTGTTACCTTAATGAATTTAATAGAATAAAAAGAGAAAGTACACTTGATGTGTGAGTTAGAAAGCCAACTTGAAATATATGTTTTGTCATGTATTCATTGGATATTTATATTACGTTCAATTTCAAAAAAGTCTGTGGGTAAATAAAGATTAGAGACACATATTGCATTAAGTTTGAACCATCAGTGTATGTAATATGTGTATTTAAACATAGATATAAACTTGCATTTTATCTGTGTGCCAAACTAATGTGCTAGGTCTAAGTTTATGTGTGTGTTTTAATTTTCTCTCTGGTCGGTAGGATATATATTTGTGCTTGTTTATGAATATACCTGCATCGGTGTGCAGTTAGATCTTTCATTGTATCAGTGCACATGCTCTTTGTGAATGTGGAGAGTGGGGTGCTCTCACTGGTTGTACAGTGCGTGTGTGGAACTGTGTGAGAACAAGAATTCAAATTGCATTTTACTAGCATCTACTTGATAACCCACCATGTGCCAAACACTGGCTGGATATTAGGGATACAATGGTGAGCTAAGAGAGCATGGAAGGCTTCCCTGAAGACACTGAAACCAACAGCTGGTGGATATGTAAGAGTTCATTAAGATAGGAGGGAGAGCTATCTTGGAAGACAGAATACAAAGCAGGACGCATAAAACACTGGAGAAGAGGGGGAACGGTCATAGTACCTGAAGCTCAGAAGGGAGAATGGTGCAGGGTGAGGCAGGGGTGAGGAAATGTTAAAGACTCAGTTTTATCTTGTGAGCAATGGGAAGTCAATGAATAGCTGAAATCATGGCTTAAGGTAATCAGTCACCCTGACTGCTGGGGAGGTTCACTCGCAGAGTAGACATGGGCAGGAAAGCTAGTCCTTGCTGCAGTCCCAAATAAGATCTCGGAGATGAATGATCTGAGGAGGGGCAGTGGAGAGGGAAGAAGTGCCGACCTCCAGAAATGTTTAGTGGTGGGACGGACAGGACGTGTATGTGGGTTTTGAAAGACAATGAGTACTTTCAGGTGATCTAAATACAATCTGTAGGTGCTACAGTGACTAAAAGCCACCTTTCCTTTTAGATCTTAAGGCCCTTAAGCATCATTGCTGTGTCTCACTTATCAAATAGTGGTTGTTGAAATTAGTGAATGCCCATTGAAATCCTCGGAATATTTTGATGGAGGAGTGACCCTCTGATGACTCTCTTTCAACAAGGTGCCCTCAGCATCACTGTCCTTCGCCCTTTTTGTGAAGCATCACCATGGCTGATGAAGAAAGAGCTCGATACGATTGTTCCTCCGAATCTTCAGTCAAGAACTTGGGAGACATTTCCCCCTGTAGAGGTATAACTTTTCTGGCTGAAAAATCACTAACCTTGCATATCCATCCATAAATGAACCAGAGTCTCAGGTCTTCTCCCCTATATGCATATATTTTCATTCTTACCTAAGTTGTGAATGGGCTTATGGAGTTTTATATTTGAAGACTGACCAGCTAATCTGTTTTACTGCTTTTACCCTGCATTGCAGGCTTGAACATCTTCTCATGATATAAAAAGATCTACTCTGAGTAACCCATGTTGCAGCTTTGCTGTCATGGAATTACTGATATGCAATACAGGAATCTTCCCTCCTCTTGTTCCTTATTGGTCAGTTTTAATGCACAATTTTAGGTCTTTCACCCTCCTGTTTTCTTAGCTTATGAATTCACAAATTAAGTTCATAAGAAAAATGTGAAGAATTATTCACAGGGATTTAAAACTATAATGTTAACAAAAATAAACATTGTAATTAGGTCACAGTAGAGAAGCCCCCACCTAAAGTTTTTTTGTTTTTTTTAAGAATGAAAGAAAATATCTTGAGTGAGAATCTTGAAGTCCTGAATCCCACAAGATTTTCCATTTCAGCTTGCAAGCAGTTTAAGTAATATGTCCAGCTTATTGTCAGGTGTTAAATTACTAAGTCAGTGAAGGCATTGATAAGATGATCCGAGAGAGGTACCAGCGTTAAATGAAGAGGACAATGTTTTGAGTTATGATGATTTTGTAATAGCAGGGGCATAAATAATGAACACTTAAGGTAACAAAGAGCTCCTAGCCCTATATTTTAATTTGGTGGCTATAATCAACATGGTGCATGAAGATGATCTGAATTCTAGTCCTGACTCTACCAATTATTAATGTGGGATTTGGGACAAGTCACACTGGACCCTCACTTCCTTATCTAAAAAATGAAAGGACACACCGGATGGCTCACTAAGGCTATATATCCGATTTGAAAGCACTGCATTATGACAAATAATATGCCACATCTGAAATGAATGAAAGCAGTTCAGCCTCTTCCTCTGCAACTCCTGTAGCAAAACGCCTGGTGGGAGTTGCCCAACCCAGGCAAGACACTGAGTGGTTATCACTGACCAGGCAGTGGACACTGAATAGCAATTTAAAAGGGAGCACATCAGACACACTGCGGGGCATAAGGCATCGAACCACACTGCTCCTGAAAACAGAGGATAGCATAGAGATGGGAGTCCACTCTAAGGCAGACATTTCTGCTCAAGAGAGCCTCAAAGACTTATGCTTATTCTAGAGTGAGCTCAAAGACCACTCAGGTCTATAGACGGTTTCTCTCATTAAGTCAACATATTCATGGAACCAGAAAGTTAAAGATTGTTTTATTCCAAGCGTCTGGCTACCTGTGGGTATCAAAGGATAGTCTCATGCATTTGGCCTAAGCGAGGCTGTAACCACGTTGCCATGGCACAGCACTGCTTGGCACTCCCCTAGGTGCCATCCACAGGACATCATGCAACAGGATTTTAGAACATGCAGATTCTCAGTAACACATATAAAGAGGAAAGCTTGCCCAGTTTTGTTATCAAGTTTTCTTATACTTGTGAAACTTTTTGGGAACAATGATATTTATTTACCCTTTTTTGCCTATGTATTCCCTAGCAGTGGTTCCTAGCATAGTGTCTAAATAATAAGAACTCAGTTGTTGTTTTTTTAATGTTGATTTCTTGTGTGGTTGTTTTTGCTTTGTTTTGTTAATAGAAAAAAACTCCAGGACCTCCGTTTGGCACTCAGATTTGGAAGGGCCTTAACATTGAGGCCAAACAGCTAGTGAGCACTCCTGCCCCTATAGTTAAGAGCCCCAGTGTGCTACAGATACGCCAGTTCATCCAGCACGAGATCATAAAGAATGAGGTGAAACTGAAGCTACAGATTTCCCTTAAGGTAATGAAATCCAAGTAACCTGACCCAAAAGAATCAGGAACACGGCAATCATTCCTCTTGGTTTGCCAAGGAACCTGAATTAATGTAACAGATGAGTGTCAATCTTCCAGGGGGGAGGACATTGAGAGGTATAAAATGCTAAATGAGTCCCATAAGTTGTAGGAAGTATTGATACCCCAAAGACACTGAGAAGATAAGTAACTTTTATACATGATTGTCATATAGACTCCTCACTTCTCATTATGTGGAACACTAGCCGAGTGACCTCTGGAAAAAGGTAGAACTGCATATTAATCTGAAATTTGTCCGTGAAAGAAAACTATTTTTGGTTTTTGGAAATGGCCTAAGAATTTTTAAATACTTAATTAGTTGTGTAAGCATATCTGTAACATCTCACTCCCTAGTATGTTAAATTTCAGAACAGGGATCATGTGTGCTTTGATTATGGGTCTTCAGTACCTGACATAGAACAGGGGACAATTATTTGTGGGAAAAGATCAAATATTTATGGAGAAAGTAAAGTTTGTTCCTCTTAGAAGCAAAGGTATGCCTAAGCAACTTACATTCAAAGATAGAACCATAAAGGTTGTCCCTGGAAAGGACTGTGAAGATCATCTAATCACCTGTGTCTGTTTTATTGGTGGGGACAGTGGAGCATATAGTTAGAGGTAGGGCCTCTCCGAAGTCCTCATACAGTTCTAATATCCTATGGCCCTTAAAGCTTTGCTTTTGTACTTTTCAGATCTTTTCTTGCTAACATAGTAAAGAAACGTCTTTCTACATTGCTTGACCAGTAACTGTGGAGGCTGGTCATTGTGAATTTATATATTCTTAATCTCTTTGTGATATTCCAAGTTGATGTGGACTAGTTTGGTGTCTCTCTCTACCTTATTTCTGATTTATATTGATTCATTTTATTCTGCTGATTTAGGATTATATCAACCATATCCTAAAGAAAGAAGATGAGCTACAGGATATGACAGTTAAAGATTCCAGAACTGAGGAGGAGAGAGGCAACGCTGCAGATCTCCTCAAACTAGTTATGGTGAGACAGAATGTTTCCCACACCACTGTCCCTGCCATTGTTCCACTGCTGGGCGCTCCAAGACAAAACACTTATAAGTGAGAGCTTGTTTCCACCATTTCTGTGAAGCATTTTCTCCCTCCTTCTAACTCCTTATTTCTGTGGAAACCTGACTTCTTATACATTGGACTTTTCAAACGTTTTTTTAGGCTCTTTCTTAAATCATAAATAACTCTGAAGGCTCTTAAAAGAAAAGTTTTTATTAAGAGAAATGTATATTCTTTGAAACACTGAATGAATTAGTGAAGGAAATAGGAAGGAGGAAAAAAAAGGAATTTCTACAACTTAAAATGATTTTTAGAAATTTGTTAAGTGAAAGAAATGACTAAAAAATCAAATAAGATTTGTATAAGCATTAAAAAATAATTCATTGTGCAGTAATTTTCATAAAAGACCAAGTTGATCACATAAAGAATGCTTGTAAACAAAGTGAATTTTGTGTGCAATATAACTAAGGAATTTTATCTTTATTTTAGTCTTTCCCTAAAATGGAAGAAACTATAAAAAGCCATGATACTAAAAGTAAGTACATTTAATATTTTTTTTCAAAATATTTACATATTCCAAAATAACAACCTCAAATACACTTTTCAGCCATTCTTGCGTCCAATAGCAAAGTTCTGTGTAGGCATTTCTGTTGTTGTATTAGCCATGTTCTCTCGTTATTATTTATTCATATATTTTTCTGCCTGCATTATGAGATTCTTGAAAACTGTGATTGCCTCTAAGTCACCTTTAACATTCACCTGCTGAATAAAAAAAGTTAACATTTGGCTTCTAAGTTAACCTTAACCTGTAGTTAGAGCACGGCTAAGACACAGGAAGGAAACAATCAACCAACGGGCACTCTCCCCCCTCTCCCCACCCCCACACGGCACTTTGGAGCCACTACACAGTTGTCACCCAAACCTCACCCTGTTTTACTCTATTTCTACTCTTGGAAAAGAGCCTCATGCAGAGCAGGCTTATTTCGGAATATGTATGGCTCCAACAACATTGGTCACTTGGTTTCATAGCTCATGGCAGACAAGCAACAAAGAAACGTGGTAATTTGGGTTTGTTTGATTTTTTGGGCCATCTGCAGCAGCCATGGCTTCATTAAGCCCACAGATGTATTTTGTGTGTCCCCACAGTGTTAGCTTGCACAGTTTGTTTTGTTTATCTGAATTTTTCTTTTCTTGAAATGTCACTTTACCACATGGTAGCAGGTGGCTCAGGATTGTAACAGAAGAATCCATCACAACCCAGTGTCTCCCTGTCCTTACACACTGTTGTCACTCTTCCCCCTGGGCAGCCCCTTATATTAAGGTTGCCAGATTTAGCAAATAATAATAGAGAAGGCCCAGTTATATTTGACTTTCAAATAAAGAAAAATAAATTATTTAGTGTAAGTATTAGGACCCACTTATATTTTAAAAATATTACTTGTTTATTTGAAATTCATATTTAATTAGTTGTCCTATACTTTATCTGGTAAAACTACCTTTTAGCATTTGAATTCATAACCTCTGGCATGAGGGAACAGTCTCAGAGAGGTAAATGGGTAGGTTGCCCAAAAGTGAAGGACAAATTAAATATATTTTTTGAAACACAAAAATTAACAAACAAACAGATGCGAGAGTCAAACCATGTCTTGCATACTTACAGCAGCCCCTGACATGTTAATAGTGGTGATCCAGGGTCAAGGCTCCCCACAGGATTTCCTAGAATACTAGTCTCTGAGGTGGCTCCACCAAAAATGAGCTGTAGGCTATCAGTTTGGATAATCCTGCATGTTTCTTTCTGTTTTTGAAGAGCCACAATATACATTAACTAATGGAGGATGTAGAGAAGTCCCGCAGCAAGGAAACATAGTTATAGCTAGTGTAATACTTACACTAAAAAATTATTGGTTGCTTATCTGCTTTCTCTATTGTTATTTGCTAAATCCGGTAACCTTAATATAAGGGGCTGCCCAGGGGGAAGAGGACAGGGAGACACCAGGGTTGTGATGGATTCTGTATGACCTGGTATTTCCCAAGCTCCTATACCATGCGCCTTGTTTCTTTTCTTGACCTTCTATTAACATCCCACCAAGACCATGACCTGTGGAATAAACTTTGAGTCAATTCCCAAATTATCAAAAAAACAAGAACAAAAATAAAAACAAAACAACACAGACCCCATTGTATTACATTCATACCCTTAGATTTAGATCCTTCGTAGTTGTTTTTTCTTTTTGGGAAAAAAGAACAATTTCAATAAAATGCGTAATTTTTCAGTGCTTCAGATATAATGAAATTCAGTCAGGTAGATGCTGATTCCCCTAATAACATGTCACTATGTTTCCTTTTTAAAAACAAAACAAAACAAACCATTTTTATTCATTTCAGAGAGGAAGGGAGAGGGAGATAGAAACATCAATGATCAGAGAAAATTACTGATTGGCTACCTTCTGCAGGCCCATCACTGGGGATCGAACCCACAACTCAGGCATGCGCCCCGACTGGGAATCGAACCATGACCTCCTGGTTCATACGTTGATGCTCAATCACTGAGCCATGCCAACTGGGCACTATGTTTCTCATTTTGTCCCCTAGTAGGGTACTGCATAAACATTCACTATTATAGTACAGCTTGATCATGGAAATTCTAGTAAACACTTGCTGGATTAAAGAAAGGCTCTTAGACAGTATCTCTAATGAGTCATTAGGTGTTGCTTGTGTGTGGCATTGTGTCATAAAGTTAAATGCATCTGTTTTTAAAGTTGCAGCCCACCTAATCGATTTGTACAAGCAGTCTTTGACCTCTGCTCCCGAGTGTCTGCCAGACCCATTTGATACAGAGTTCTCTGAAAAGAAATTGAAGTAAGCTGATCCAATAATGTTTTCCAGTTAGTATGAAGCATGCAGTGATTGAGGAATGGCGAGATGCGTGTATCATAACCATGGGTGACCACATCCAGGAGATCTCCACCTTTCATCTGCCACACTATCAACAACTTATCCTACAGGGGTGGTTTCCTTTTATTGTTTGCCAACTGAGAGCATTGCCACTCTTGTTTTAGAAGCACGTGCATTTATTTATTCATTCACTGATCCAAATGGACATTTATGGCATGCCCATTATGTGAAAAGCTTCATGCTGGGAGCTGGAGATAGAGTGATAGATAACAGCTCGGCTAGTGCCATCTCGGAGCTTATAGCGTAGCATCGGAAACAGCCCTAAAGCAAGTCAACACGTGGGCACATCATGACAGATTGTGAGAGATGCCACAGAAGGTATATGGGGCCCAGAAGGAAAAATGACAGAAGGGCCCTATTTTATGACTTCAAAAATAGGGCTGCTGGGAAGGGAGCATCTTTTGGAAAAATATGGCAGCCCCTTTTAGACATTTCAAAGCATCACCTGGACTTATCCCAGAGGCAGTCGGATAGTGGGCACTAAGTAACCTATGATATGGCCAATTAAGATAACAGAGAATGAGCCAGCTGTGTGGAAAGTCAGCGAAGTGCAGGATTGCCTTTTTGGTCCTACTTCTCTTTCATCTCACACAGGCACGCGGCAAAAGTGAAGCACTGGAAAGAGAAGATAGCGCAGAAGAGGTAATTCCACCCTGAAGTATATGTACATAAACATACGAAAAAGCCCAGCTTTGGGGAGTCATAGAATCGTAGAAGGGGAAGAGTTGGGAGGTCCTACTGTCCAGGCTCTCTGCTGTGAACTGAATCTCTTCTGTGTTCCTGCCAGTGGTCACTCAGCTTTTGTGTGACCCTGTCCTGATCTCTTGAGGATACCCATTGGACCAGTAGGTGGATCCTCTCTCATAAGTAAGAAAGCTCTCTGTGCTTTGCTAATTTTAATTACTGATAAATAATCTAGAACCTAATGCAGAGCATAGTCATAGACATTCAAGGATTCATATAACTCATCTAAGGACTGTGCCCTAAGCATCATGTGCTTTGGTTTTCTTTCACTCCTAGCCAACAATTCCAACTCCAGCTCTCTTGCCATAAAGAGAGGAAGCCAGATATATTTCCTGAGCATATAGTAGTATACATGGTACTATTGTGCACATTGGCATGGCTTCCCTCCAGAATGACACCCAGATGAATATTTTTCTTAATAACAATGTTGGGTTACCTTGTGGAATGTGTTGGACCAGTGGTGAGAGAAGACCTTAAGTCTCATGGCCCACCCCTACATACAAGCCAAACTGCAAGGTGTATACTGTCTCATAGAATATCCCTGGAAGGATTTCCAAGAGCCTGGTGACAGTGATTGCCTGTGGGGAGGGAGGTTGGGAGGTTAGGTTAGGGGACAGTGTGGGATGGAGACTTCCTTTTTATTATGTACTCTTCAATACCTTTAGAGTTGTGTACGTGTGTTATCCATTAACATTTTTTAGAATCTTGGAACATTAAAATTTTTAATTTTAACCAAGAGGTAGGTAATAGAAAGCCAATATAAGTTTTTGAAAAAGAGTGAAACACATAGATATGTGTCATAGAAAAACAAGTGTTGGCAGCATACATAATGGATTGGGGAGGAGGATTAAGGAAGGAGAAAGTTTCAAGGAAATTTGAGGTGGTCAGAAATGTCAGAAGATATGGAAGTGTCAGAAAGAAAAATGAACGGAGGAATTAGGGTTTATCAGTTGGAAGGTTTATTGGTGACTTTTGTGAGAACAATTTTAAGAGCATGGTGGGCAATAGGCAGACTGCCATAGGTTAATGAATGAATCCATGAGGCCGTAGAGATGAGACACGTTAATGAGAAATTACAATTTAAATAAGATGATATTTTGATTTAGTCGGTATTTCCAGAGAGGCCATCCAGTGTAAGACAGCACTGTTTTAGTTCAGTAAAACTTACTTCAGGAATTCAGTTTGCTTATCTATAAAATGAGGATGATTGGACCACCTAATGCCTAAGGTCAGCTCACACAATGGGTGACTAATTGCTAATTAGCAAGTGCACTTATCAAGATCATGGGCTTGGAGGCAGCAGCCTGGGTTTTAATTCAGATTTGACTTCTTACCAGCTAATGATTTAGGGTGGGTTACATAACTTCTCTAGGCCTGGACTTTTGGCCAATACAATGGGAATAATGACAGTAACTCGGAATTCTTGTAAGATTAAATATAAAGTACTTTGCAAAGTGTCTGGCATGGAATAAGCACTTAAAATGGAAACTATTTCAGATAGGGCTAGGTTGAGCTACAATTAACAGACAGCCCCCAAATCAGTGCTTTTATAAGAAAGAAGTAGGCAGCGCCACATCATCAGATTCCTTCTTTTCACCTATCCTATCGTTCTCAGCACATGATCTCCATCCTCAAGGTTGCTTCACGGTTGCAGAATGACTGCCCCAGCTCCAGCCATTTCCTCTATATTTCGGGAAGTAGAAAAGGAAATGAGACAAGGACAAAGGGAAAGCCTCCCAGCTGAGTTAGCCCTCTTGAAAAAGCTACCTGGAGTCTTACTCATAGGAATTTAGTTTACTTCTCATTGCCCGTCTTTACATGTAAAAAGTGTAATTTTTAGCTGGTATATGTCTCCCCGATGTAGCGTTCTGATATTGGAGAGACAGCTTGCAGGATTATAATGCTTGCTTTTATTTCACTTTGTAATCACTGATCACATCATTCATAAACTTTTACGTAGGTTTTAGTTTTCGTTTTTGTTACCACCGCTTCTGAAATTATGCAGGTTAGAAGAATCTAGCTGGCTTTAAGACCATGTGGTTTTTAGTCTTTTGAGGTCAGCTGTAAAACCAACCAGCTGGTATCATTATTTGCTATCTTACAATGAAAGTCTGATTTCTAAGTAGGAAAAATGACTGGGATGTAGAGCTAAAACACAAGCAAATAATATTTTGAAATATTTATGTCTCTTTTGCATAATTATGGAACTACTGACCAGGAAGGAGATTGAAAACACAAAAAACTACTTAATGAAAATGAGGAACAAAGTAATATCACCTTACTTCAAATCTGAATTTAGCAAGACATTTCAGTCTCAGGTAACTGAATGTAACTAACAATTGTTGAATAAGAGTCCTTTTAAAAGTTGATATAGTGCATATGCTATTATATAATGTTCCTTTCCTGAAGTTATTTCTTTCCTACATCTAATCCGCTAATTAACCTAGACCCTTCAAATCCATATCTTTAAGAGCATGTAAGAGAGACACCTAATTTCAGGTCTTACACTTAAGTGGTGTTCTCTACCATGTGCTACTACCGCTCCATCTCCCTGCTTTGAATTATCACGATTAATTGCCTTATCCCATCCATTTTAAGTCACTTTTGTGTCAAATTCTCCCTATTGATGCCTATCCTATGGTAAATCCCAGTTTTATTCATTAAAGTTTTCATTTCATTGAAATTATTTTACCCATCAGCTGCTGAGATAGCTCTAAGTTGTTATAAGTTCAGAACGCCTGGTATTGCTATGTAAACGCCAGACACTATTATTAACCAGAGGCTGCCTGAGAAGAAATTATAGGAAACTAATGAACAAAATCTACAATTGAGTTATTAAGTCCCTTGAAAAACTTTCAGTTTATAAACCTTCATTTCTAGGACCTTAAAAAAGAGACTTTGATCAGTGCTCATCAATTTAACATGCTCGTAGCAGCTGCCTTTCAGCCATGTGTGAGTCTAAAATTATTCTTTTGGCTTTTCCTTATGTGGACACCCGTTCTGAAAACTTTCCTCCATTTACAAAGAAATGTGAAGGGGTGAGCAAAACAGCTGAGAAAAATACATGTGGTCTTCATCCAGGTAATGTGTTTGTGCCGCTCTTGTTCCTGTGGCTGTGCCTAAATGAAGAATACCTGATAGTGGCTCTTAGACCATAACTAGTTCCCACCACCCTTTGCCCTAGTAACAGCTAATGACATGACCTGCTATGACAGGTATATTAGTCCTGTCTGACTTATATGAGGAAAGGAATGTGTAACTAAAATTTAGTTGTCACCCAGTGTGCTTGAATTTTATCTAAAAGCATGAAGAAGACCTGGCTAATTTAAAAAAATAAGGGAGTAAAGAAAGGTTGTTGAAGAATAGGTTAGTCAAAGGGTCTCAGAGCATCACCTCACATATTACCTACTAATTACCAGGAGGAAAATGTACCTTTATGATGGAGAGAAATGGCATTTCCCACTTTAACAAACTTCATTCAACCAGGGTTGGCCTACACAAGTTGGTCCTTGATCAAACCTCTGCCAATTGTGAGACAGCCTAGCACGGTGGGAGGGGGGCGGTTTCTCATACAGTGCAATATACGTGAGTATGTGAGGTCTATGAAGGAGAATTCTTGCCCAAAATCCTTAAACTATATTTGATTAACAGGAAACAATCAAACCCTAAATGTAGACATTTTTTAAAAGACCATTGTCCTGGACTCTTCAGACAAATCAGTATTATTAAAAGGAAAAGATGGGGTAATTATTCTATATTAAAAGAGACGAAGGAATCATGAAAATGACATGCAATACATGCACTTTGGATGTGGGTTGAGAAAAACAGCCATAAAAGATATTGCGGGGCAACTACACGAGTTCGATTGAGGGACTCTATTAGCAGGCATTGTGGCATTACTGTAAGTTTTCCTGAGTGTGATGATAGGTCAGAGTTTGCAAAGCAAAGATTAAGGCTGGAACAAGGGCTTGTAAGTGTGATGGGGAGAAATTGGGGGTGAAGGTTGATGACTCTACCTATACCCTAGACCCGTGGTCGGCAAACTGTGGCTCTCGAGCCACATGAGGCTCTTTGGCACCTTGAGTGTGGCTCTTCCACAAAATACCACAGCCTGGGCGAGTCTATTTTGAAGAAGTGGCGTTAGAAGAAGTTTAAGTTTAAAAAATTTGGCTCTCAAAAGAAATTTCAATTGTTGTACTGTTGATATTTGGCTCTGTTGACTAATGAGTTTGCCGACCCCTGCCCTAGACAGACATCACTAATCAATCAAGCCTATTCTCCTCTTGAGACAGGAAAGGCCTCAGTTTTTTAGCACAGTCCTCCAGGCAGCCACCACCATTCATGCAACCAGGGTTGGCCCACACAAGTTGGTCCTTGATATATTTATTTAAAATGTGTTCATATTGCACTGATTGCTTGGAGAGATACATTTTAATTAACAATTAGATGTTCAACCCTAGCCAAGTGGCTCACTTGGTTGGAGTATTGTCCCATACACCAAAAGGTTTCAGGTTCAAGTCCAGGTTAGGTCCCTGGTCAATCGATGTTTCTCTCCCCCCACCTCTGAAATCAATATATACATATCCTTGGGTGAGGATTTTTTTAAAAAGAATTACATGTGTACAGTAATGAATGCATTTACATTAGAAAAAAAATTTAATTCACATCTCAGTTATTCTTGCCAGATAACATAGGCCGAATTACTTGGCCTGTATTTTATAACCCAACAAGCTAGCTAGTACTACATAGTCCTAAAGCCCTGAAAGAACCAGCTAGCACCCAGGAAGTGTGAGCCCTGTTTGTTAATGGCAAGCACTGCATCATATAGGAAGAATCATTGCTTCTTAGTAGCTTTCTTCTAGTCTTTCTCAAGTGTGGGGGGTGAGCACCTTGTTCATTGTGAAGAACACAGACATTAGTAGTCATTGCACCATTGTCCAGAATATCACCTTACAATATTTGTTTTAGGTTTTCTAGATCCCCAGCCAAAAGAAGTTGTGGAGCAGGAACCCTCAGATATGGCTGTTTTTCCAAAATCGCAGAGTTCTGTGCATATCAAGGAGTTCGCTAACCAGAAACAAACTGAAAATGTAACAAAGTCTCCCACAGGTATGGTAATCATTTGCTTTATCTCCCTGTTTCTCAACACTGGACAGTATGTCCTTTCGGAGTATGGGAGATGGCACTGGGTATTGAAGGTATGGTTGTGGTTATAGAAAAATGTCTATAGTGTCAGGGACCCTGGAGCTGTGGAACTGTGAAAGGCTTCTTATCACAATGTGGATACATTGGCAGGTTGGTTAATATGTTGGGTTTGAGAGGATGAGAAAGTCTGATTGTGAAGGAGTGGATATAATGATGGAATATATAATCCATTCCAGAGAAACAGGAAAGCAAGACAAGAATGAGGTGAGTGACTGTTTAAAATGAGAAAGTCAATTGATTACAGGTCTCAATGAGGTTAAATAATTGCTTGTTAATAGGATAGAGTAATAAGCTAGAAGAAAAGGAGGTGATGATATATAGAGGAAAGCTTGAAATGAGAGTTTGTAAGTGGTAAAATTGTTGGTGTTGGCAAGGTCAAAGATATGACATGGGAGTTTCTGAGGTAGAAGAGGAAACTATGAAGAAACAAGGTGATTGAGAATCAGAGGGGACAGAGTGATGTCACCGAGAGAGATGGAATGGAAGGCCACCTTAGGGGTCAAGAGCTCCAGTGAGTCGAGGGAATGATTGAGAGATCAGTCAATGATAGCTGCTTGGAGACACCATAGGTAATTCAGTCTGATGGCAGGGGCTTCAAAGGCATGGGAGTTTTCGAAGGAGGAAACAAACTATTTTGAAACAAGGATACCTACTGCTGCTTGGCTCTGATACTTGAGGTAAGACATGGTAATGTGACTTCTTTAAAAGAAGTAAGTTAATATTCATATAAACAGCAATGTTGTTTTTTGTTAACCTTCACCTGAGGGTATGATTTTTAGAATGGAAGGGAAGGAGGGAGGGAGGGGGGAAGAGAGAGAGAGAGACAGACAGACAGACAGACAGACAGACATCTATGTGAGAGACACACATCGGTTGATTGCCTCCCACACACGTCCCAGGGATAGAGCCTGCAATCCAGGTATGTGCCCTGGATGGGGAATCAAACATGTGACCCTTTGGTGCGAGGACTGACACTCTAACCACTGATCCACATAGGAGTGTGTTTGTGTCTGACTGCCCATCTCTCTGGGCATCCTTCTTGCCTTCATCTTGCCCTATCCCTACTTGCCTGTTTGGTTTTATCCTCTTTTACAAAGGACAGGCTATGTCCATGACTACAGAGGTCCAAGGTTCTGATTCTTCCAGGTCCATACCCAGTTGGCAACATGGGATTATCCCTGTCAGCTTCAGTGGGAATATTCCAGTGAAGGTCCTGTGTTGCCTTCCGCTGGCTCATGTACCATCCTGATGGCTGGGTCCAGGGATGTCATGGCACCCAAAATATATGTGGCAGGAGTGGGTGTGGAAGGGACAATGGGGAAAGTGCTGAGAGCACCAAGATTATAATTACCATAACCCTCAACTCAGAGATGCTGTTTGCAAAATATACCCGTGGTGCTTGCCTGCAGATAGTGGACATTCAAATATTGGTCCCTTCCCTTTCCTGTCTTGATGATTTTTGAATCTGAGAAAGGATGTTTAATATTATGATGTAAATTATAATTCTTATTTCAACTGCCTGGGTATTTGGAGAAATTCAGACAGCTGCAGCAATGTGGATTATCTACTCTTGCTTACTCCTCATCAAATGTGGTGACTTAAGGATTAACTTCCCTGGCTAAATTTACCTGTAATTACTACCACGTTTTAGAACTATAAATATAATAGTTGAACCAAAGAGATTCTTAGGATTTTGTCCTCATTAGTTTTAAGAAATCTTTCAGAATCAATGTTTTCTGTATTTGTACCTCATTGATTCCATGGAAAGAACCCTGAAGATCTCAGTATAAATTCAGTTTAACAAGGCAAGTCACTCAACTTCATAGAATCTGATTTTTCTGATTTAATTAGAAAAGCTCATACTAATAGCATCTCATCAAGTTGGTGTGAGGACCAACATTGGGTAAAATCTCTTAGTAAAATGTACAGATATAACACTAGAATTAATAAAATTTTTAAAAAAGCCTTTGTTCCTTTAAATGCGCTCTTAAAAAAGAAAAATAGTTTTCCAAGTCAATGGTCATTATTCCCTGGGATGACCTCGAGTGTCTTTGAATAAAATGTCCATGTGATAATTTCAACTTTCTCTCTAACAGAATCAGATTTGTTTATGCCCATGAAAATCCCAACCCAGTCGTTGCTGCAGGATGTCGCAGGACAAGCCAGGAAGGAGAAAGTGAAGTTACCTCACTATTTGATGAGTTCCAAGCCCAAGTGTCTACCTCTCTCAAAGGTAAAAGACACGGGACAAATTTCCCAGAGCCAAGCAACATTTCATGTAAACCTGACCCATAGGAGTGACTGATGGCCAGCCACTACGCGCTATTTACTGGACGTACCATCTCACCTAAAGGCCTGCAGGTCACACACAGGTGAACTAAGTCAGTGCTTTGCTCCGATAGGCTCACTGGAGGAATTTTGAGCCAGCAGTTCATTGGGAGCTTGGAATCAGCCCAGCTGGGAATTCTTACATCGTAGAAATTGACAATTGCTGTTAATCAGGGCTCTTTCCAGGAAGCCAGTGTCACTAGCACACAGCTGGCTAAGGGGATCATCGGCCACCCTTCTCGTGACTCTTAGGATAAAACCCAAATATCTTAGCCTGGCTACAAGCGTGGCCCCGTTTGCTTCTTGGATCACCTTGCCCCAGACTCATTGAACTTCCGCCATTGTGGGTTGTTAGTTCTTTAGTTCTTTCTCCTTTAAAAGCATCCAGCTCCTTCCTTCCTCAGAGCCTCAGAGATTAAGAGTCCACCTCAGCTCTGCTGGAAGCCTTCCTTGAGCTCAGCAGACAGGTTTTGATGTTATCCTTCGATACTTGCATGGCACCCTGTGCCCGTTGCCATCACAGAATCTGAAGCCATGTATATAATTGATGTGATAGGAATGCTTCTCAAACTTAAATGTGCACACGAATTACCTAAAGATCTTGTCAAAATACAGATTTGGACTCACTGGTGCGGGGACCTGTGGTTCTGCAGTTCTGACAAGCTCCCAGGTGAGGTCAGTGCTGCAGACCTGAGGAATACCAAGGTCATAGGGCAAGTGGTTCTCAAAGTGTGATCACCTGACCCAGCAGCACTGGCAGCACCCGAGACCTTGTAATAAATGCCACGTCATGACCCCATCCCACGTTTACTGATTGAGAAACTCTGAGGATGAAGTCACAATTGGAGTCTTAGCAAGTCCTGGAGGTGATTCTAATGGGATCCAGCGTTTGATCATCACTGGCACAGAGGAAAGAGCACAAACTTTGGATTCAGGCAGACTTGAGTGTAAGACTTTGCCACTTACCACTTGAGCAAATTCTCTAAACTTGAGCTTCTCTAGCCTCAAACCAAAGCCTAAAATACTCCCTCACAATGGTGTTGCTCAAGGATTACATGAGACAGTAAATGTTCCTTTCATCTCAAGACAAGCAGTATTTTCTCTGGAGACAGAGCCTTTATCTCATCTTGGGAACTCAAAATGGAACCATTTTATTTCATGTTGTTACTTTTTCCTTATTGCAAAGGTGCAAGATTCTGTTGGAGGAAGAATGAAAACATCCTCCATTGCATCGGCTTCCATTAAGAACCCAAATTCATCCCCTTTCGGATTCCATCTTCTCCCTCCATTAGTGAAGTTCGGGGTGCTTAGAGAAGGGCACACCTATGAAACAACTGTCAAGCTCAAGAACATTGGTGTGGACTTCTGCAGGTGAGGCCTAGGCACCCGCATCTGCTCAGTCACCTTCTCCTACTCTGTGACTTGTTTTTGACTACCTACATCAGTGAATGTTTCTTGAATGGAACTGTAATTATAATCTGACTCTTGGATTTTCACATCATTCACTCATTTACTTGCTAATTTTCCCATTCATTGATTCATTCATTATTCAGAAAATCAATTTCTCAAATATATCACCAACCATGATAGCTGACATGTTTTAACTTTATGATCTAAACATGATTTTAATTACATTACTTCTGCATAATTGAAGCAAAAAGGGAAAAATATAACCTGAACCATTAGGGTCATTTTGGCTCTGAAGTTCTGACTTGGAATTAATAACAAATATCTTAAATCATGGCTTGTACTTCCAGTTGAAAATACACTGCATCTGGTATTCAGTGACAAGGAAGTGTCAGTCCCTCATTTCCAACTCAAAACCAATAGAATGTCAGAGCTCATAGAGACTATGCCAGTGGAACAAACTGAGTAACTTAAGTGTTTCTTTGAAAAAAATAATTGAATTTATTGGGATGACATTGGTTCGCCAAACCATACAGGTTTCAAGTGTACAATTCAATAAAGCATCATCTGCACACTGCATTGTGCACCCATTGCCCTGAGTAGTCTCTTCTGTGACTTGTTTTAAGGTCTTATAGGCTAGAGAGTAAAGTGAGGCCTCAGATCTCCTAAGTACCAACTAGGTCCTTGCAGGCAACTCACTGGATCCACACAGCTGTTGTTACTGCTGCATGTGGGGGTTCTATACCAAGACAACTCCCAATTACAAAATCACCTCTTTTCCATTTTGACTTAAACTTTAGCATAATGTGGAGGATTTCCCCCATAAACATGGAATAAATGTTTGTTTCAATTGCCAAGTTTTTCTCAGTGTGAGTGGCAAGTCCAAAATGGTTGTGATTCTGGACTCGGGTTCAGAAATACATGCAGCAGAGCAATGGGAGCATGGGTTTCAAAGATCGCAGTCCCGTTCCAGTTGAGGCCAACCCCCACCTCAGGAATTATGTTTGCTTCCCCAGGAACAGCCTGAGGAGGACCCAGGCCACCGGATCAGATATGATTGGTTGTTTCTGTTGTTGCCAACAAGTAGATGGGGAGGGGTAGTCAACCTCAAACTAATAAACTCGTCCGTGCTGATCCTTTGTTCAGTATAGAATTTTAGCTTTAGAGAGTTCACTCCTCAGGGGGTTAAATTTAGCCCCTACAGGGCAGACAGCGGAGTTGAGGGTCACAGGAGCAGGATTAGGATCGATGTGGAGATGGGCTTTCCCCAGCATTTTAATTTACTCCAGGTCTTCAACCTTCAGGCAGAACCCACAAACCACAAGAAGGGAAAGGGACCAATAGGCCCCATGTGTGAGCACAGGGCTTTTCAAGTTCTCCAACGTGCCTGTATCTCCTCTCCCCAAACATCAAACCCCATGCACACCAGAGCGAGACTGGCTCCCACGCTCCACTGCTCTCCCCAAACCTTTATTCTGCAGCTTAACAATCTGACAGCATTGTGTTCACGCTGGCGGCCACACTGCAATGCACACATAGCCAAACATTCACGGCTCTGCCCGGCCTGGCTGCTTGGCAGGGCTGGAGCTGGGCTAGGAGCCTGCTTGATGTTGATGACAGCTATTGGAAAGGCGCTTGTGAAATGGGCCCCAGAGTCTTCTCCCAATTGAATATTGGGTTGATTTTCTAATGGTGTGGACCCCATGCTCCTATAGCGTGAATGTTAACAACCTTCCTGATTTTTAATACCCAGGTTCATCCATTGTTCATGGTTTTCATTATGGCATAAATTTCTTCCTATCTCTCGGCCTGTAGGTTTAGGATTAAGCAGCCACCACCCAGCACAGGACTGAAAGTGACCTACAAACCTGGGCCTGTAAGTCCTACATGTTGCCTGTTGTGTGTGTCAGTGTGTTTCTGTATGAATGCAGATATGTTTCCAGTGATGTCCTTTTCCCCATTCCACTTAAACCATGTTGAAGTCTAATTTTTTAGTATCATAAGAAAAGATTCCTGGCATTGGTGCAATATGTCACTTACTTCATGAGACAGATCCTATGTGTAAACAAAGTTAAACTTTGAGCTATGGAAACATTTCTGAAGTTCACCCAATACTACAGTTATGTTTGGTTGTACAAAAAAATATATCTGTAATAATTAAACATGATTTAACATGCATCTGGGAAGTTGATTACCTAACTATATCCTGTGACAAATCCTTCTGCAGTGAAAAATCCTTTGGAAAAGAAATATTCCAGTCTTATAATTCTATGTAAATCTGATTTGTTCTCTTGGTGTTTGCCAGAGAATATTATTAAGAATATTAATAAGTATATTATTTAACATCCTAAGAAACGGTATATATTAAATTCATCAGCTGCCCCGTTTCTCCAAAGATCTCTGAAAATACAAATGTTAAAATGTCAACCTGTTCTGACTTTATTTGATACAGTCCCAAAAATAGGATGTTTAGTATAAAACTTGTATATTGCCACTTACTCTAAATTATAATTTCAGAACATTAGTATGACATAAACAGAAGTTTGTCTAAAATATAATAACATCACATTTGTAAATCTTAACACATTTCTTGGTGAGTGCACCATCCTGCTGCTTTAACAATCCTTTCATTTCACCCAAATAGTTCCTCCCACAAGCCACTGTGTGCCAGGCTACAGGGGGTGATAAAATGAGTAAGACAGGGAAGGAGCTAACAGCTGAGCACATAGTGGGCACGCAGAAGATGTGTGCTTGAGGACAGAATGAAGTGAGGAAGTCTGGTGGATGCATGAACCCTTTGTCACAGGTGGGGCCGTGCCCAGGCTTATGGGAACACTGAGCAAGGACATCCAGTCCCATGACCAGCACACAGGGCTCACCGAGTCTGAGATGTTATATGTTGACATAGAAGGGTCAGCTTGGTTCGGTGAAGGGTTGCCTTGGTTCAGTGCCCAGTCACCTGGCTTCTTGTTGCAACTGTGGGACCAATCGGCTCAGTGATGTTGGCTAATCAATCCTGAGAGCCTAGTTTTCCTCGGCTGTAGAAGGAGCTCAGGCCAGACCATGTCTTAATGCTCTTCCAGCTCTAATATCTTTTGATTTGTGAAGCAGTGCTATGCAGGCCCCAACTCCAATCAGAAATGCATTTTGGGATTAGATCCACTAATTCATGAGTCTCTCTCCCAAACAATTTATCACTGAGCTGTGTCAAGATTTCAGAATCTTCACAACATAAGGCAGAAACAAAATCCAAAGCAGGCTCTTCTTCCACGGCTCTGGGAAGTTAGCAGCTCTTTCTCACTTAAGGTAGGGATTGTGCCAAATGCCAGCGTGCCTGTGGGATAGACCTTTCTAGATAACTGAGATCCAGAGGGTATTCTTTAAAGCTCACTCTATACTGCGAGGTGTTTTTTTCTTTTTGACAGTAGGTTTTGGCTCTGGCAAATAAACAATCTGTAGACGTCTCCATATGTAAATCTGGCCACCGCTCTGCTCGGTCGGTTGCCAACACTAAGCAAGTCTGGCCAAAGCCTGGGCAGACCTGTGTGGTGCTGCACTCCAGCCCCTGTGCAGAAGGTCCTCCTCCCCAGCCCTGCTAATTGTTGGGCTTGGAGGGCCCAGGGCTGATTCTCAGAAACAGAGCTCTTGGATCCCCTCCAGGATGTGCCTTACACATTGTTGAAAAAGCTGAAACGTTCTCCGATTCTATTATTTTTTAAAACAAGATGGAGGGGGAAATTACTTGTATCGAATTGCTTTCTGTGTGGAGTTATTTTTTCCAGATAACTGTTGTCAAGTCTGCTTTTGAACCCACCCCCCGGAGAGGCAGCTTGGAAACACAAGCAACTCTCTGTTTCCTGGCTGGTGTTCTTTTTAAGGAACAAGGCGAGGAGCCCATTCTCCCTGTTTCTTGAAGCCCATTCCTCCCTGTTTCTTCTTCATTGTTGCGTATCAGGTTTCTTCTTGGTGGGTACAGACCTCTTCCCTGTAACTTTCAGACCTAGGCAGTTCAGCATTTAAGCGAATTCTGTCTCCCTCTACTGGCTTTGTCACATTACAGGTCCTACATAAGGAAAAGTAGAAACCAAGAGGCAGGACAGTGGTAGGTTTCACTCAGTCTCTTAGATTACATTTACATTTGTCTTAAATCCCATCTGCAAGGATGCCAAGGAATACAAACTCACTACTGACATTCAAGAACTGGCACAGTTATGGGCACTATAATAGTCTGCTTTTGGTATCACCTCTGGGGCCCTGGCATTTATCCTTATGCCTTTTCTTAATAGCACCTGGTTTTCTTCAACAACTTAACCTTGGGTCCCATTTACTCAATGGAATACTGCCTCACTAATCCATGAAGTACTTCTTCTAAATGCTGTAACAGTAAGCATTCATTCATGCCAAATTTATAGATGAGGAACCCAGATTAGTTTCAGTAACTTGACCAATTTGGTGTGAAACCCAGGGTTTGAACTCAGATCTGTCTGATTCTAAAGCTCCATTGTGTCTCACAGGTGGCATCTGGCTTGCAGGTAGAACTGAAAGTGGAGCTGTTTGCCATGGTTATGGGCGAGGATAGCACCAAGGGATCGACACATATCTCTCACAATATTGAGATCATGACCGAGCATGACGTCCTGTTCTTACCTGTGGAAGCAAATATCCTTTAAAGTTCAGTTTGAATGGCCGTGCATGGTGCAAAAATTGCACTTGGGCCAGGAGAATGCAGAAGTCCAAAGGGTATTTTATAAGCCCCTCACACCCGCACTCCGTAGCTTCATTAATTCCAAGCAAAGGGCCTAACACACAGCACCAGTATAGTCATTGCAAGATGAATTAATGCCAATGTTACTGGCTGTGTATGGACTACCAAATTTTTTTTAAAAGCAAGTGTTTGTCATCAAGAAAAACTTGTAATCTTGTTGAGAGACAGGAGATACCTTCTTATTATAAAGGTTGAATGGATATTCACTGAATTATGCATACATACCTCCTATTAATGTCTCACATGTAGATATCATATGGATATTGAGTACCTATTATATGCAAGGTACTATATGAAATATTTCTTATAAAAATGAAAATTGGACTCTATCTCAAAAGACATATACACTAGTAGCAGAAAGCCTTCATACCTGATTTCTATATTTTTTGTATTCCAATGACATGAAACATACTACTTTGTGCTATAGTGTATGTATATATATGTATATATGTATATATATACACACACATATATATTTTTTGTGTTATATATCTGATATTTGAGTCTTATAGAGTGCAGAATGATGAAAGGAAATTTAAACTAGAAAGAACAAATAAGCCCATCGCAATAGGAAAGCTCCAGGAGTTTGGGGGAGTTATCAGGGAGTTTGTTAGGAGTTTGGGAAGTATTAGGAAGTATAGTGGGAAAGTTGGTTGGAATCAAGTTGTAGAAGATTTTTAATCCTGGGCTTAAACTTTATTAAATAAGCAACAGTGAATCATTAAAGATTTCTGATGCACTGGGGACGTAATTAGCATGTCTTTATAAAAATTAATCCAGTGTTATTGCGCAAGATGTGTTGAAGAAGAGTGGCTGGTGCAAAGAACTGTTGGGAAGCTATGTCGACAGGCCGAGTGTAAGGACAAGAACTACATATGGCAACAGTAGTCATGTGGACAAGGGACATCATGAAGGGCATTTGGCAAAGAGAGCGGTAAAATCTGAGGTGGGACCCACTGATAGAAGGAAGAGGACATGAGTTCAACTTCAAGGTTGTGGGCTCAGGTAATGAAGCATGGATATACAGAACTGGATTTCAGTTGGAGTCAGATCTGGAGACATAATTTTATGCATCAGCTATAAAGAGGTGATGAATGAAGGTATGGGAAAGGAATAGAAATTTGGGGTCTGTTTAGGGAGCAGGAGAAAGAATCCCTGATGCTGATCACAGCCATTAGAGCATTTAGCAGTGGTGCTAATAAAATTTCTATTTCCTTGCTTATAGATTAAAGACCACCTGCCAGGCACAGATAGATGGTAGAAAGGTTTTTATTAGATCTGTAACCTACTTCCAAAGACAGTGATAGTTCATACCCCTCTGTACCCCTCTGCACCAAAAATCATAAAATTGTATATTGATGTGGTTTGGGGGTCTGGTTATGGGGACTGATGGCTCCTCTAGAGAGGCAGAGCAACATACACTAGGGCCATGGTCGGCAAACTGTGGCTTGAGAACCACATGCGGCTCTTTGGCCCCTTGAGTGTGGCTCTTCCACAAAATACCACGGCCTGGGCAAGTCTATTTTTAAGAAATGGCGTTAGAAGAAGTTTAAGTTTAAAAAATTTGGCTCTCAAAAGAAATTTCAATCGTTGTACTGTTGATATTTGGCTCTGTTGACTAATGAGTTTGCCGACCACTGCACTAGGGGGAACAGAAGAAATTCCAAGAGATCAATATCCATCCTTCATCCCCTAACCCTGAGCATGTAAAACTTGCATTAAACAGAAAAGTACCTAAAATTGAGCTAATGGTGCTAGAGAAGAGATTCAAATTTTGAAATGTTATGAGTTTGTGAATATAAATCACTTGACCGTGAAAATCATAGTCCTTAACGAATATAATACCAGTTTTAACAAGCGAAAATTATGATAAGAGATCCAAAGGTTTTCCCCAGGGAAAGGAAAATCCCTTGGTCCAGAGGACATCTACAGTTCCTTCCTCTGATCTAGGAGTTTTCCTGGCCCGTAAAGTCTGTCCACAGTAGGTCCAGTAAGTACTAAATGGTAATCTGATTTTCAACCATTCAAATCTGAGGCCTTAGACCTAAAGTTTGGTCTCTTCTTACGGTCAGAAACCAATGAGCCATTTAGCCTGGTGGAATGAAAATACTGGTTTTTAATAACTACAATAGCTATTCTTTCATATACATTATCATATCTAATCCTCCCTAATACTACCTGTAAGATAGATATTATTTTCCCCGCTTTACAAATGAAGAAATGGAGCTCAAAAGTGAGGATCCCAAAGAGTTTTTGTTTATGAGTCACATCTAGAGGACACCACCTTTCAAGAGGGATTTTTAACGACCAAGTATTACCTCTTCCCTCACCCCTGAGAGTAACCTCTGACCAAGGGGAGACTTAGACGCTGTACTCACAGAGGCATTGCTGTAAGCCATCAGGATGGGGTTGGTGGGGAGAGGAACCTAAGAAGAAAATTATTGAATCCAGTCATTAAAAAGTGAGACTTGGATAGTGCTTGTCACAGGCAGGGGGATAATAGTATTTACATTTCTACAAGAGAAACAGCGACCCTAAAAATTGAAAGACTGAGTGTAATGAAGCATGAGGTCTTTCAGTTTCGATAGTGCTTACGAGTGAGTTTGGACAACAGGTTCCTCCAGACATCTGACATGGGTACCCTGCCTCCGAACCAAAGTAGGAGCGTGAGTGTCTACCCAAAGCAACAATCTCACTTTGCTCTCCTTCCCGTTTGTTAAGACCAAGCATCCCCCACCCACACTTCCTCAATTCTCTCTTTCTAATGTTTGAATGAGAAGGAATTCTATTACATTTCTCTCATTTCTGACCTGAGTTACTAAGTCCTGAACAATGGTTTTCCTCTCAGGAATTCTCTACCTATAAATGTCTCCCAGAGCGTAACGTGATGGGCTATCTTACCTCTTTCCCTGCAGCTTTACAAATGGCTTTGTGTTCTTTCATTTTTGCACTTTCTTCTCGGTAGAGTTCAACAGCCTCCATGATCCTCTCAGCCTACACAGACGAGGACAAAGGACACACTCACCACGGAGGACAGAAGTCCCACCACGACACACTCCTTCACCCCAGAGCACTGCACCTGGAGGGCCTGACCCAGTTGAATAAAGATGTGCCAACCGAGTGGCAAACCGCATGCAAAGGCATCTTTGTTCTTTTCTTTTTATTTCTAGGGAGGGACTAAGTGTTCTGGACCCCGGTGAGAATGGAGGTGGACACCTGGGAAGGGCAGCTCCCAGGAACGGCTGAAAGGCGCTGCTTCCATTCCAGGGCCCATGAGCTACAATGGCCAGGGCTACACGTTTACCTTTTAATCTATGAGAATGAACAGAAAACCAGAATGAGGCTACAAAGTTCTTTCATCCTGAATTTAAGTATGAGTCTAAAAAATAACCCAAAAAATAATATATAAAATATTTAAAAAATAGGAAGAAAAACAACAACTAAAGAAACCAAAGAGCTTTACTGAGATGAAGCTGAGGATCAAGAGGAAAGGCGGGGGAGGGGGTTGGAAGAAGAAGATGAAGGAATGCTCTTGGAAGTTTCAGTAAGGATCAGCAGAAACCCACACAGAGCGCTGATGTTCCAACGACACAGGTCATTGGTAACCTGAAGAGTATTTTCCGTTTGAAGCCAGAGCCAGATTGAATTACACATGTGAAGTGCAGAAGTGGCATTACCTCTTCAGATACTTTTAGAAGAATCTTGATAGTGTATAACAATGTGGTGGCAATATAAGGCAAAGGAATGATAATATGTGGGCTCTTTGCTACAATCCATTGCTACCTGAGAAATTTTATTCGTAGTGTGTTTCATAGATAAGAATGCATAGTTGCTAAAAGTAAGGGCTTTTGAATTAGATAGTTGAGCAAGATTTCAAATATTTCACAGGCTAGCTTAGCTGTGTGTTCTTGAACAGGCACTTAACCATCCTACCACTCAGAAGGATATTATCTATTTAGATAGATTGATACACACACCCCTCACAGTTTCTTGTGAGGACTTAATGAAATAATGTATGTGGAACATTTAACACAGTCCCTGATGCACAGCAAGTCCTCAATAATGTTTGCTGCTTTTTTATCCCTTCTTACTCATCATTTTGTCCCTAGAATTTAACAAGGCAGCTAGCTGGTCAAACCAACACAGAACCCAGGATAAATTTAGAAATCAATTTGAGATAAGATTCACTTTTATGATATTTTCAGAGAATATTAAATTATGTTCTCTATAATTCTTTTGCCTACAGAATGTTTTTCATGTTCTTAAACCTGAAATGCAGCATTTGGGACAGTTGTAGTAATCCTATAGATGCCCACTAGAGGACAGAAGAGAGTCAGGCAACATCTGAGAAGAACTATTCAGTTGTCCCTGACTCTAGGATAGACCTTCCTGTGGGAAACTCAGACACCAGAACCTGAGAACTGTTTGGATTAAGCTCATTATTTTTAAGTTAACTAATGGATCAGAAAAACCTCCCCCAACATTTTACTGCCTTTCAAAGATAGTAAGCTGACAATTTTCGTTTTATCATGCTGTGTTTATACTTCCATCATAGCTCTCTCACTTAATTCTGCCTTATATAGTTTTTATTTTTTTCTGTGTGTGTCATCAACCACCATTATAAGTAAAACTTTTGAAGGCTGGTGTAGTTTCTCACTCAGGCACTTCTTTTGCTTAGTAGACTCTAGGGATTCAACGTCAACATTGATATCATCATCATGGTAGAGAGAGGCAACAAGATATTTTGGATTAATGATTAAGGGAGCAGAGATACAATGAGGAGCACCCACATTCCTCCACACAGTTGGTAGGCTCATGTGTTGACACCAAAGATCAGTGCCAGAAAAAGCCCTTAGAATGTATCCTCTGGATAAAGAAAAAGGGCTAAGGAAATATTTGATGTGTAATGTGTTCGTGTCACATGGTCTGCCATGCATTATTTCATTTATTTCAACAGTTCTGTCAGATTCCTTTCATTTTACAAATGAGAAAAGTTTATCAATTCACCTAGTATCAGAAAGCTAGTATATATAGGAGCTCCTAAAGAAAAATTTGCTCAAGGTGAGCAAACAGAAATGGACTTTATTCTGATAGTATCTCCAGCAATAGGGGAGAAAGCACAGGCCGTCTGGATACCCGATTTAGGAAACACGAGGTAAGGACAGTTTTTTAGAGGGGGCGTGGGGGACTCTCAGGTCATCCGTGCTTGTTAATTGGCTTTACTCAAAGGAAAGTGAGCATTATCTTTCCTTCCCGGTGGGAGGTATTTTAGGGTTTGAGGCAATGTGCCCAATGAAGTTAGGTTCTTACTCTCTCAGACACCGGAGACAGGGGCTTCTCTTCCTTGATGATTACATTTCAAAGAGGAACTATCACATCTCTACGGGCGCAGAAACCATTTACAAGTGTTCTAAAGTAAACGCTGTAATTACAGAAAAGTCAGGGGCCTAACCCTGTCTAAAGCTTAGTCAAGCTGAGGGGAACAATGGAACATGCCCTGGGCAGCCGCCCTCCCGCGCAGGTTTACGGGGCCGGCAGTGCGGAGGTCGCCTCCCCAGGGGGCTGCACCCGAGCCCACGCTGCTGGCCGCGGCGCCCGCCGAGCCGGCTCTGCCCGCATCACTGAGAGGAGGGTGGGTGGGTGCGCGCCCCGGAAACATCGCACACAGATGTTTGCTCGGCTCCGGAGGAGGTGCCGCCGCCCGGGGTGACTGTCCGTCGGTCTCTCCAGCCGGTAGGGAGGTGCCGTCGGCACAAGTGGAAACGCCGGTTGCTGCCAGGAGCAGCGGGAGGAGGAGGAATCACACCAGCTCCAAACGGCCGGACCAGGGGCCGGTCCCACGAGGGCTGTTGCCTTTAAACCCGCGGACTCTTCCCGGTGGGGCACGGTTCCCCTTTCCCTCCGAAGACCGGTTGGGATCCACGCGGTGTCCTCTGGGGCCAGGGGAGAGCGAGCGAGAGGTGGGTGACGGCGACCCCGCCGCAGAGGGAGCAGCCGCTGACAGCGCAGTGGCTGCGGGTTGCTGGGTCTGGTGCCGCTGCTGCCAGGCGGAGGGTGAGGGGTGTCCCGTGTGCGTTTGCGGGGCCGGGGGTGGTGGCCCTGAGCGTACGGAGGAGGGCGGGAAGGCTGCACGGTGCGAGCAGGGCGTGCGCTCAGACTTACCTGGCGGGGGAGACACGTGATCGCGAAGGTGGTTCTCCCGGGCGAGGCTCGGCCATGCACCCAGCGGGTGTTGAGCCCCACGAGCCCTCCCCTGACCTCCCCGGTTCCCGGTGCCACACGGCGGCCCTCCATCCCCACAGCGTGCGGGTTCGCCCCACCCAGCGCTTCCCCATCTCCCAGGCTCCCCCCTTTCGTGACCCAAGTGTGTGGGCCACTCCGCCTCCTGCGCCGCGCCGCCTCCTGTCCAGACGGGGACTCCCGCAGTCACCACAAATGCCCCCGGTGCGTGGTGCTGGGGAAGCGTGACAGACGTGTCCCCATGACCTCCCACTCCACCGTCCTTCTCCGGCCAGGTCCGAGGGAGGCACCCCTTCTTGAAAGATGAGGCCCGAGCCCTGCCTTTGCCTGGAGGCTCCCGGGTCCTGGTTCCCTTTCCAGCGCTCCCTTTCCCTGCCGGGGCTAGCCAGCTGCAAAAGTTTATTTAGCATGCAGAGCGAAAGAACACTGGAGGAGGTTCAAGGGGGGCTGCTCAGAGAGAGCCTTTAGGAGAGAAAGTCATGGAGGCAGAAGTGAGCCAGCTGGGCTGCGTGGACTCAGAAAACAGGTTACAGAGACAGAAGAAGGGTCCTTCGAGCTTAGGAGAAAGAGAGCAAAGATGCAGTCCTGAAGGAGGAAGGCGAGAGAGAGAGAGAGAGAGAGAGAGAGAGAGAGAGAGAGAGAGAGAGAGAGAGAGAGAGTTTGGGCACATGCACTGGGTCCTTTGCCTTAAATGTTTTTACCTGTTTTCTAAAGGCAGGAATTTTAGGGGAGGTCTCAGGGAGGATCTCAATAGAATATTCACCAGCTTTCCAGGTGTGTCCTTTAATATGCTGATTCATCCGAATTAGCACAGATAGGATCAGGGTCCTGGTCTCTATTGATTGGTTGGTGCTACGGTGTGTGTGTGGGGGGGGGGGGGGGGATGCTTGGTCCTGATCCCAGTCCTGGTGTCCCTTTGTCTGGTTTGGGTGCTTTTCTGGTCCTGGAGTTGAAACACAACTGAGGCCTAGATATTGTCTCTAGTTGGAACAAAACGCTGTCTCTGCAGTCAGCGGACTGGAGGCTTTGTTCCTACGATTATTTGATGCTGATCAGACCCTCGTTGTCCTGAGGGCTTAATGCTTAAGGCAAGTGAGTCAGGGTGCTGCTGGAGGAGGCCAGTTGGAATGGGCTGTCTGCCTCAGTTTCCCCATCCCACTTGCCAAAGCATTCTCCGAATGTGTTACTCTCCTGCCTCACCGTGAGGAGAGCAATGGACAGAGAGAAGCCGGGCATGTGGGAAAAGTCTCCTTCAGGCACACAGCAGAGTACTGATCAGGACACGTGTTATGCCCAGATTTCGGGGTCCCCAAATTCAACCACCAGGGAGCCACTTCCGATGTAAAAAAACAAAAGAGTCTTTATTCAAGCCCGGGCTTGGCTCCCAGCCTCTTTACCGACGCAGCGGCGAGACGAGAGAGCGAGCCCCAGGGGAACAAAGGTTATATAGGGCTAGTCATTTGGGTGGGCTTAGGTGGGTGACGTGGGTTACAGAGAGTGGTCACTTTGGTCAGGGTTTTTCTGCAGGGTTTTACGGCACAAAGGTCAGGAGGTGGCCAATACATTCCAAGGTCTGAGCCATCCCCCTACCTTTGCTTCTTGATAGCCTTATTAGGACCTTAGCTACATTCCTGGAACTTCACTGGTCTACTCAGGCAGCGGTTGGGGGAGTTAGGACAATTCTGACATTCCCGTGGTGACCCCCAGTGGGGAGGGTCACCTGAGGATCTAGCTCTGCAAGATGGGAGATAGTCAGTTCTGCTTTCTTCTTTCACACGCTTGTGAAGAAACTGCCGGAGGCCAAGGGAAGAAACTTCTGTAGAGATCCTAAGTCTACTAGAGACTTCACCAATACACACTTATTAGCTCACGGTTTCTGTGAGGATGAATCCAGCCTGGCTCAGCTGGTACTACTGCCAGTGTCTCTCACTGAGGTCTCAGCTGAGGCAGGACCTGTGTCACTCGGGGTCTGAGCTCACATGGGGGCGTCTTCAGGATTCAGTTGGATTGAAGGCCTGACTTCCTCTCTATTTGTTGGTCTCATTCAGTGCTAGGCCATGTGGATCTCTCCAGACAGCAACTCATGACACAGAGGCTTATTCTTCAGAGTGAGTGACTGAGAGAGACAGAACACAGGTCAGAGTGAGCAAGTGGGTAAGCAATGACTTTTTTTTAAATTAAAAAAAATGATTTTCAAAAGAGGAAGGAATAGAGTGAGAAACATCTATGTGAGAGAGAAGCACTGATTGGTTGCCTCCTGTACACGCCCTGGCTTGGGATGGAACCCACAACCTAGGTATGTGCTCTGACCAGAAATCAAACCAGCAACCTTTTGGTGTACAGGATAAGCTCAACCAACTGAGCCACTCTGGCTGGGCTAGGCACTAGCTTTTTATGACCAAATCATGGAACGAATGTTGGATCACTTTGCCATCTTCTATGGAATCATTAAATCATGGAACGAATGTTGGATCACTTTGCCATCTTCTGTGGAATCATTAAATCATGGAACGAATGTTGGATCACTTTGCCATCTTCTGTGGAATCGTTACTGACATCCACACTTGAGGGGAGGGGACACATTCGCACTACGGGAGGAAGGTGAAGACCATGGGGCGTCACCGAGGAGAGAAGCTGGTGACTGAGAGGTCCATGCCTTGCCCAGAGTCACAGACTGGTCAGAATGCAGAGCCTGAGATAAGCCCAGCTGTGTGTCCTCAAAGTTGGGGTCCTGGCTGCACTCCAGTTTTCTCAGGGGCTCTGAAAAAGGCTGTGCTGACGGAATCATGTACAGACATGGAGGGGCATGAGGGAGACAGTGAGCATTGGGCAGGCTAGATGGGCATTTGGCCAGTATTTGTCTGAAAAGGAGCCCAGATCTGGAACCACGGAGGTGCACCTCGGTCCACAACCCACCTAGAGTGGAGGGAGCTGCAGCCCCTTTATGCTGAGCTCATGCTTATGCAGGACTGAACCGCACCCTCCGTGGATAATTGGGAAAGGATAATTGGGAAATGAGGCCCATAGAAAAGCAGACACTGCCCAAGGTACATGACATACAGAGTCCTGAGGTCAGGAATGTTCAGACCTTCCAGTCCAAGGCTTCAACCCCTCCCAGAGTTGGTTTGGAAATTAGAAATCCTGACATATTGGGAAGCTCATGCCTATTCCTCCCTATGTGGGGGCCATTTTGTTCTGGGATCCAGAATGAGGGGATTGGCAAATGAACCATAGCCAGGGGTGAACATGAGGAGGGACAGTGAAGGATTAAAGAAGACAGACAAGAGAATACAGTTGGGACCAGGTGGGATCACTGTGCCTGGATACGGAAACAGTGACACAGTCTGTAAGCTGAAGCTTTATTTTATAGTCAGATCACACAAAGCAAAAAAAGACAAGATGTTTAAAATGTTCTTGTGAATTTCAATCTGCTTCTTTGCTGTTGTTGCCATTTTCTGAACTCTGTCAAGCCTTGTTTTGGCAGCACTTGCTGCACACCCCACCCCTCACCCCCACCCCGCAGCCCACATCCCTTAGCTATCTAGGACTGCAGGGTAGGACTATAAGATCAAGCTTACAACCATAGCCTTTGGGCTAAAATTGTGCTGGGACTTGTATGTGGCTTTGCCACAAGTCAGTCCGAGGTTTGAATCTGTCCAAATGCTGTAGCTGCTCCCCACAGGCATGTGCATGCACACACACACACACACACACACACACACACACACACACACGATGTAATGACCTTGAGTGGGATTAGAAGAAAAACAGACATAGTGGGGGTGACAATAGGAAGAAAAAGGAAGTTGGGGGCAGCATTCCTCCAACTTGATAGCTACTATGCCACATGAGCCTGAACAGCCCTAAGTACATGCTGCATAATCCAGGCAGCAGAGAGACAGGCCCTGACAGGCACAGTGACTTGTCCAGGGTCAAGAAGAGGAAAGAATGAGGGGTTGCGTCTGAACCCAGGTCTCTCTCCGTAAATCTGGGACCCTAACTGCACCCAGACCTTCTAGGGTTTTGGAGAGGGGTGTGTTGGTATCACTGTGTACAGTGTTGGTATTCCATGGAGAAGGGGGGTGAGCAGTCATTGGCCCCCAGGACTACTTGTATGGCTGTTATTAGATGAGGGGACTCAGGGAAGATGATCCAGGAAGTGAGGTCACTTCCCCATAGAACTTGGAACCCCCTTAACAAGGCAACCATGTTCTAGCAACAGCCCAACTGCCAACTCACTTGGCAAGAGACATCTGAAACTGCAAGATGTCCTCTTGTTGTATTCCCTGTTATTGGGACTCTGGTTTCTGGAGACCCCGCAGTGAGAGTTTTTCCAGACTCTGCAGATGGTTCAACCCTCGTCCCCGACATCTCCGGCCATTTTCAAGAAGGTCCCATCAGGTAACACAAGGTGACCTGGGTTGGACCAATTTGGGCCCAGCCACCTCTGTGAGCCATCCCTGTGCAGCACACATCTCCTCCTCTTCAAGTGGTGGGAAGAGGGACATGAAGGGAGAACCCCGAGGCAGGAACAAGCTGCTGGGCAGTGGGTAACCTAAAGGTTCGGTCATGGTCACACCCCAGGACACAAAGGGCAGTTGAAAGGGTCTCTTATCTGTGCCAAGGAATCCTAGGCCCTCAGGCTGTCACCCCTTTTTTTCCCCAGTGGAGGTCTGAGCAGATGATGGTGTGTGTGTGTCTGGAGTGGAGGGTCACAGGGATCTGAAACCCAGGAAAAACAGGGCTCTGAGGCTTTCCACCTGGTGACTGGGAACTGTCTTTACAGAAATCCTCACAGGAGAATGGAGCAGAGCTGACAGATGGGTTCCTCAACTCCATGTCCCTGCAGGAAGTACAGGTGCCCCATCAATCCACCAGAGTGCAGCACAGCCTCAGGGTGAGTGTAGGTGCCCAGTTGACCCAAACTCCAGGACCCCAGGGAGTCACAGGGGTCTGGGTTCCAGAAGGCACCCTGCTACTCCCCAGAGATCCCTCCTGGAGTCCAATTTCCAAAGAAATGTGGGTCCCCATCTCCTCCCCAGCCAGAAGCCAGTTTCAGCATGTCATAATTGCAAGAGTTTCATCAAAAGGTTGATGGAACTTGGGGACTCAACAAGGGCTGAGTCACATATGTTATTGCCTGTTGGAAATGGCTAAAGGCATTTCCCCAAACCTGAGAAGGATGCATTTGATTGGTTGTTTGCTGCCAGACAGCTCAGGGCATCTTAATCTACATGTTATTGCCTCCTACTGGCCAAACACCTGAACAGCCATAGGCTATTCCCCAATCTGACAATGCTTCTGTATGGAAACCCTACCCTTTGAAGTGTATATCTCCACCTTGCCTTAGGAGAATTTGTGTTAATGAAAAGCAAGGGGTCCTGAGACAAGGAGAACTTGGTTTCTTTAGCTAGGCTCCTCTGACCCCCAATGCCTTTCAAAATGATCTTTCGTCTCTGGACTCTTACTTAAGTTACACCCAGCCTTTCTCCAGAATGCTGAACCCTTCTTGTATTTATATATACCCATAACATTCACTCCTTGGAAGGAAACAGCTTTTGATTTAAAAAGAAACATTGGATAAATATTCCTGACATTTGTACAGAAGCTTTACTCCGATGGAGAAGGCAATTAATTGGGTGTAGTTAAGAACAAAGAAGGTAGCCCCAGTATCTACAAGAGCTTGCTTTAAGTTTTCTTTTCCTAAATCCTATTTCAGTTTCCTATAATCCTTAAAGTGGACAAACTTCTCTACAGGTGTCTTTTTACACATCTTATTTAGTAATTCTGTTGCTTTTGCTCTCAGAAACCAGTAGGTATATTAATTGGAATAGGTTGGAGTAGCCAGGATTACATGTTCTAACAGGAACATTTCTTTGTGAACCAATCAGGGTCAGGAAAAATCGGGAACAACTGTTGGTTCCTCTCTGGCTGAGAGCAGCTTTTCTGCAAAGGGAGCTGCTAGAATGCCTAGTCTCATTTTTCCTTACGTCAGGAGGGAGTGCTAGAGGAGGACACAGAAGGGGAAGGGAAAGGACACGCCTGGACAAGGAAGCTCGGAGAGCAAAAGGTATAGTGGAAGCTATAGAAGGGGGAGAATGGGGTGCTGGCATTTATTAGCTTCAGGAGCGTTCAGAGATAGTCTTTACAATTTCTAATTCCATTTTTAGAGAGAATGTATCTGTGCTTCTCCTTAGAAGCTTCTCATTTCCAAATCAAGATATAGGTCCCATTCATTCAATCAGTTTAATTTTAGAGCTGGCATTTTCTCCAGTTTTTTTTTTTCCTTTCTCATACAAAAAAATTAATTTAGGCACCCAAAGACAACTGCATATTGGTCATTTTTAAGTTGATATTTTCCATTTCTGTAAAGTAGTTGCAAGTAAAGTCTTCCTATCAGGAGTGTTAATGGAGCCGGAGAGCCTAGCCTTGGAGGCACAACTTCCCATGATGACTTTAGGTGTTTCTTTGTTTTGTTGTTGTTTGTTTGTTTGTTTGATATCTGCAGAATCTGAGCAAATTTTCTAGGGGTGTTATGCAGTATGCTGCTTATGGATTGAGCTCCCTGAGGCTCATACTCCTTGCTTCTCATTCAAATCTCTTACGTGTCTGGGCTTCTCTTCCAGCTATCTAAAACAACCGGAAGAGCTCTCACCAATTTGGATCAGTGGATAGAGTGTAGGGCTAGGGACTTAGGGGTCCTGGGTTTGATTCCAGGTCGAGGGCATGTATCTCGGTTGCAGCTTGATCCCCAGCCCTGATTGGTGCATGTGCGGGAGGCAACCAATCTATGCGTCTCATTCTCTCTCTCTCTTGTCTCTCCCCCTCCCTTCTATTCTCTCTAAAAACCAATGAGAAAATATACTTGAGTGAGGATTTATAAATAAATAAATAAATAAATAAATAAATAAATAAATAAAACAGGAAGGGCTAGGAGGCTGGTAGACTAAACCTTATGGGTGCACCCCGAGAAGAGCCAGTCAGTTTAGTTACAATTGTGTTGGAATTTCTCTATGGGGCTCTTGTACGTCGTGAAGAATGACCCCTGACACCTCCATAAAGACTCTTAGTTGCCTAAGAACACCTGAGATTCGGGCCAGAAGGCATGGGCAGATATGTTACAGCCCCTTTATCTTCGGCGCTGACCGAGTTCAGCTCTCACTTACACAGTGAAGGTTTTTTGCTCAGACTCTCAGGAAATAATTCCAATGGAAAAGCCAGAGTTAAAAGCCAGCCACCCGTGTTTCCCCTGGTCTTCTCCTAGCTTGGATTCTGTCAACACTTAACCTTAGTTCAGAACAGAAGTTCATTCCCTTCGTGGGGGTAGTGAAAGTTGCAATAGTGGAACCATCTTCAGCCACATCAGAAGACACGGATGATGTGGTCCCTTCATACTCCAATGTGCTTTTGTCCCCCGCTAGGCAGCCCTCACCCAACCTACCCTTTTCTCCATCAGTGAGTGGGAGGCTGTCCTCAGCCAGCCAGGGTGTCGGCGCTGAGCTAATGGAGCTGCAGGTGGATTATTGGACAGCAGCCCAGCCCACAAACAGAAAGAGAGGCGGGGAGAAGCAGACCTGCCTACCACCAAAAGCACACTCAAGTGCACCTTCCGGTCTCTGCAGGTCAGCAGGCTGCCCAGCAGTGGCCAGGCCGCAGCCACGCCCACAATGTCCATGACCGTGGTCACCAGGGAGAAAAGACAGTGATGTTATTGCCCAAGAAAGCCAAGGACAAGGATGGGGAGTCCAAAAGGCAGTGCATCCAGGGCATCGGCTGCCTGGTCAGCTTAGCCAAGCACCAGAAGAACATGCTGCAGGTCCTCATCGACCGCGTGGAGTGGAAGGACGTGAAGTTCTTCCAGCTGGCAGCCCAGTGGTCCTCCCACGTCAAGCACTTCTCCATCTGCATCTTCGGACACTCCAATCCCAATGTCTAGCCCTGCTCCTCCCCCTGCCCTTCACCCTGCCGTGGCCACGCCCAGGAGGCCCAGCTGCTTTTCTGTTAACATATCAGTTTACTACAGAGACAGACCCTGGAAATGCATAGAGAAACCTTTTTAAGTGAGAATGTACTCACAATCTGGAAACTAACAGGGTGGCCTCCACTGGGAGCCTCCAGCTGCTCTGCTTATTAACCAGAACACTCTGGCAGGTGGGAGGTCAGGTGGGCATTGTTTAGCTGGAGAATCAAGGAAGGTGTGTTTTGGCCTCAGGACCCCCAACACTCGTAGCCAGAAGGGTTCTGACATTGGAGACCTGCCCTTCCTGGAAGCCAGGACTCTGTTTCCCCGGAGAGCCAGGTCTGCCTTGTGCCCAGACTTAGAGCTAGGCAGCCAGAGGCCAAAGGCTGGCTCCCATTGGGGGCATCCTGAGCACAACAAGGAGGCTGGTCAGCCCCTTCCTGGGCCCCAGCTGCCAACATGCCAAGTGGCCCCAGCACCACCTATCATGGTTCCCAATGAACGCCAGCCTCGCAGAGCGAAGTGAAAAAAAGACCTGTGTGGTGCCAACCGCCCAGGCACACTGACCGGACAAACCAGTGCCCACCTTCCTGGTCAGCGACCCACCTTCGTTCCTACCTCTTCAGGTTATTACAGAACATTTGCTGCCACCCAACAGGTGTTGGACCAACTATTTACCAGGTGAGCACCCTGCCCCTCCACAGCACCTGCTGGCTGTGAAACTTCAGGTCACTGCCTCTCTCTGAGTGTTGCTTTCTCTGAACACGAGGGGAATCAAGAAGCAAACTCATAGGGTTATCGTAGGGCCTGTGTGGGGTATTCCCTGGAAAGCTTTAAGTGGGTGCCGGGACAGTGAAGAGGTCTGCTGGATGGGGTTGTGGTTGTGCCAATTGGTCATTTTCTCTTCCTCATGGTGAAGCCTCTGTCTCGTTTGTGATTCTCCTTGGGCCTTGGGCTAAGCTCTTTTCTCATTTGATAAAGAGACTGGAGATTCCATTTGGGGGTCCTTGTCCTGAGTGAAGCCAGAACAGAGATCCCAGGGGTGAGCAGCAGGGCCCCAGGCTCACTCAGCTCTCTGCGATGGGGCTGGTTTGGGCTCGTACATTCAGTAAATGTGTTAGAAGCCCTACGAGGTACAGACACGTCTCCAGGCACTGACCATAATCCAGTGCTCAGAGCAAACCCCAAGCCTGCACTCCAGAGCTTCCTTCTAGTCAGGAGCAATTCAGTCGCATGAGGCTGCTCAGGCAGGTAGTGTCCCTAGGACAGTCGATGTGACATCCTCCTGGCTTCCTCTGCATATGGCTGCATCTTCCCATATTGTGAAGAGGATGGTGGACTGCCTGACTAGCAGAAAAAGTGACCCAGGGCTTTGGGTCAGAGCCCTGAGGGGAGTATGGGGACTGTGATTTGGAGGTACTGGCAGAACCCTGAATCCCACACATCGTGGGATTTCTGCAAGAGAATAGAGGTCCGAGAGCTTCTCCTAGAAATAAGGAAAGGTGTCAAAGAGAGCTTGGATGTGGATTTGGCTGGTGTGGGAGAGCAATGGGAGGTCAGTGGACAGAGTCATCCCCTCAGAAAATCCATACCTATCCCCTCCTAATCCCAGCCCTGCCTCCACCCCTATCCAGGGCCCCTGCTCACTAATCTGGTAGAACCTCCACTGTGGCAGCTTGGCTGGTGCTCCCCACCCTGCGGGACTTGAGAGTCAGTGGGAGGAGAAGAACCACACAGGAAAGCCAGTGAAATAGGCAGCGCATAAGTGCAGGAGCCAAAGTTTGAGGTGTTAGGAGTGCCCTGGAAGCCAGGGCTGGAGACAGAGTTATTTTGTTTGCTCATTGGCCAGGATATTCCTGGAGCACCTATTGTGTGCCAATGAGTGCCATTAACATAGCAGGCATCAGCCCTCCCTGCCCGCATGGAGTTGTTGTGGGAGGGGGCAGGGACACTGAGAGAGCATGCCAGGTTCCTCTGAAGAAGGAGACAGGTGGTCACCTCATTGATCAAGTGCTCTCAGTTAAAACAGCGTTCTGCCAGTCCCTCCTGGGTGACCAGACCTCTCTCTGCCAGGACTGCCAGACTGAAGGTGAACAAGGAGTATGGATGGCTTCTGGATGGGCAAGAGCAGGAGGCACAAGACCCCAGGCTCTCTGAGTGGTGCTCTGGAAGGTCAATGTAGGCCTCAGACTCTGGCCTCACCTATCTCTCTCCCTAGGGCCATCTCCTCCATCCTGAACATCTGGCTGGACCAGTACCTTCAAGATTTTATTCAGCTCCAGAATTTCCCTGCCTGGCGATGATGTTGTCTTCCCTAAAGCTCAACATTCCAGGCCCAGACCTAGAGCAGCAGGCCCAGCTTCTCCATTCACAGCTGGAGCACCTTGAGTCCACTGAGGCGGAGAGAGGATGAGGAGGCCTGGGAGTGGATGGTGTGCATGGTGTGGGGCTAAGCCACACAGAGAAGAGCTTCCAGCAGCTGGGGTTAGGCAGGAGCAAAGAGTTGCTCCAATCACTATCCCATGGCCTGCAGTCTGGAGGACTTTCTGGGTGGGCTCTTGAACTGAGACTTCAGTGATGGAGATGAGAGGTTTCCTTCCTTTGGGAGGCACATAAGAGGCAGTCATGGTGATAACATGTTCTCTTCTGGGATCTACAGAGCCAGCTCCAGAGCAAGAGCAAAAAAGACAAGCGGCAATGTCAACTCCAGTGGCCTCTCCAGAGCCAGAGCAGGCTCCGGGCACAGCTTTCACTGACCTTCAAGAGGCAGAAGAACCACCTGCAGCTTGTGGGCCACTCGCTTCAGCTCCTGCGAGGCCTGTGGTCCCGGGTCCTGGGCCGCAGCGTGTGTCAGCTGCCACGGCAGCGAAGGCTCCCCTCTTTAGATAGTTTTTGAATATTTGTGTTTGTTACATATGCTTAGAATTCAACTCTATTTTTCTTATACTACTGAGTAAAATACAATCTGTCTTAAAGGAAATGAAATGAAATACAATTAAAACTAAATTTAATTTAAGTTAAGTCAGATTTAACTATGAACCTTCAGAGTGTTGTGCAAGTCCATTTTCTCTGGGCCTCGGTCCTGTTATTATGAGTTATAGGTTGGGAATAGGTTATCTCTGAGAAGCCATCTAGCTCTAAGGATGTGACATCTTGAGACTCAAGACAATGAGGCTCTGGTGGGATTGACCAATTTGCACAGGGACCCTTTAAGTCAGGGCTATCCCTGGGCACCCACATTTCATTTGACTTCACCTCCTACCAGCACATGGGCAAATTATGGTCTTAAACCACCCCCCACCCCCGCCAGCTTCCATGTTGCAGAAAGTTGTAGGGTTTAACCAACAGAAAAGAGTTCCTGAACACTGCACCTGGGATAGGAACTCCACCCTGCTCCACGCCCACTGAACAGCACCCTGAGCATCACCTCTGTTGATGCAGAGCATTGAAGAGGTGTCAGGGGACAGGAAATATCCCAGGTCCTGGGTCCACACTCTTCTCTTCCGCAGGCATTGCCTCCAAATCTCCTCTGGCGTCAGAGCCTCTCTCTCAGCCCTCAGCCCCCAAGCACTTGTTCAGCTGGGGCCTTTTTCTAAGGCTCTCTGTCTCACCTGAGCCCAGACAGTTACTTCCACCTGAACAAGGTTGTGCATCTGGCCTGGCTTCTCTCTTTACATCAGTCCTCCAAACCACCCTGGAGAGACCGGACTAACACCCTCCTATGGCACCATGCCATGGCCGAAGCTAGTGTCTCGGGACAAATGGGTATAAACATTGGACCAGACTCACGCCCCTGCCTCAAGGAGATCACCTCTCTGGCTGACACAGGTATGAACAACAATTCTAATAGAATGTGATGAGTTCTACAGTTGACCTTTACCGTCAGCATGGAGAACATGAGCCCATTGGGGATCACACACAAGGCTCTCTTTAGGATGTGATTCCTATATCATACCAGAAAATGAGTAAGTATATGTCTATCCACTTCATTCTGATTTTTAATGGACCTTGGCAATGGCGGGAAGCACTGTGAGATTAAACAGAGGTTGGAGAATTCAGGGGAGATTAGGTCCACCTTAGAGGCCATGGTCAGTAGACTTGTACCTACTAGCAATGGCCTTGGAAGTGGGGCCTCCCACCGTGTGGGAAGCAGCTCCTCCTTTTGGAAAGTCAGGACTATGGTCTCCACAGCAGCTGTTTACTATTTCAAATTACACTTTTTAACCTGGCCTCCCTTTCCAGGGTTCTTTCCTAAGTTTCATAGCCGACTTCGAAACTGGAGGTTTTTACATTTTTGATTGCTGTTAACATCAGATGCGATGGACCAGAATTTGAACAATATTATTTTAACCAAAAAAAAAATAGTTTTAGAGTAAGGACTATGTTTTGGAACAGCAAAGTACTAGAGATCATTGAAGCTAAAATAAGTGTCTTTCCTCCCTAATTTGGAATACAGTCATACGGGGACAACGACGTGATGTGGTTCCCATAGTACACGTGGGCGTAGGTGACAGGCAGCACAAAGGGGAAAGAGCACATTTCTTTATGGAGGAGAAGTCTGTGTCCACTTCCCAGGAGGGTCCCTAGAGAGAAGTTCAGATTTCTAGTTTGCTGAGATCCATCATATTAAACAGGAAGGGGAGGAACTGAAAGGTATTCAGGCAGAGGGAAGCGTTAGAAAAATGGAATGAGTCAGGAAACAGCAAGATGTGTTGGATGGGGTTGCAGGTACTGGGACCATGAGGAGGTAAGCTCTCAGGACGGGAGCAGGGATGGCTGAGCAGAGAGGCAGTCAGACACCAGCTCCGGGAGCCCTGGCAGGATGGTTCCCATCAGAGACCAGCAGTCCTGGTGCAGGAGGAGAGAAGACCAGTGGAGGCATTGGTTCAGGCTGGGAGGTTTGCAGGGAGGGTGTGGCCCACAGGCACATCAGCACCAGAGATCCAAGTCGGTGGAGAGCAGTTCGTGTGGTGGATCATGGGGTGCAGGCTGCAGAGAGACAGAGCAGAGTTCTGACAGGAGAAAAGTGAAAAGGTCTCCCTGAGTTTGAGAGCCGGTGGAATGAGAGGGAAGGAGGGAGGGGACAGACAGTAGCAGCGAGAGTGAGATGTAGGCGGGGAAAAGCTCAGACATGTCCTAAAGGATGACAAGCTGCAGAGGATGGGCAGGAGAGGATGCCCCTGAAGTGGAGGGAGGTGATGGTCTCAGAACTGAGATGCTAATGAAACGGCGAGAGTAGGAGGTGGAGGAGTCAACCACATGTACAGATACCTCACCCACCGAGATTCCTGCAGGTGGGACAGAAGGAGATTTTTGAGGCAGTGGCCTAATTTCTCCCTGAAGAATGTGGCCTGATTGAGGGGTGAGCAGGAGACTGTGAGTAGGAGGTAGGGAGCCACCCAGCTGGATGCAGCAGGGACAGGTCTAGAGGTGGCCCTGGATGTAGAGGTGAGTGCTGACTGGCCTCTTGGCACCATGCAGAGGCCCCACCTGTGGGAGAGCCAGCGCTTGCTGAGAAAGCACTAGTGTCCTGCTTGTTTCTGAACGCCTCAGCCCGAGCACTTTTATGACCTCAAAGAGCCCAAGGGTAATGACATGCCCCTTCCTATGACAGATAAGGGGAACTGTCACCTATGATGCCCAGCATGAGCTCTCCACTCCTCCCTCGTGCCCACTCCTCCCCGCTCCTCTTCAATCTTCTCTTCTCACTTGCTGCCCAGACACTCTTTGGACTCCAGCACCAGCTTTACTCCTCACGCCTGGAACACCCATCACTCTGTGCTTTCCCCAGACACTCAGCTCCCAGCATTTAGCAAAACATTGCGAGGATCAGCTCAGTAGACAGGCTCTCACCTCCACAGGGACACCCACACATGCTAACACACACACACACACACACACACACACACACACACACACACACACACACACACACAGGGACAGGCAGCGCCCAGAAGCCCAGGACACAGGACAAGGGATCCACTCCTCTGGGCACTGCTGAGTGTCCCGTGCACAGTGACCAGTGCCCATGTGCCCCCAAAGCCCTCCCCCCAATGCCTATTTCAATGGTGCCATCTCCCCTACGTCCCTGGGGTCGTGCTGGGCAGGAGGGCGGGGGCATGAGGTACCGTGTTCATACCGTGTTCGCTCCTGCTCCCTGCAGTTCCTGGATCTCCAGGTGCGGCTTGAGAAGGAAAAGCATGGCTGGGGCCAGCAGATTGCTCTGCACTGCTGACCCCGGGACCTGGCACGCTGGCTGCGCTAGGAAGCAGGGGCAGAGGTGGACAGAGGCCCTGCTGAGAGAGGTGGTCAGTTGTGCTGGAGGCCAAAGGGAGGGCACCCTCCTGGCACATTCCTGGGTAATCCCCCCATGGAGAATCCACAATTACATTCACCAAGAAGGCGCAGTTCTGACAGCATAAGTAGCCAAAGAAAAGCAGGAAACAGGCCATATCTGAACAAGAGACACTTTATTGTTTCTTGGGGTTTCTGGAGGCCTCAGGCTGGGCTGGGCTCACTGTCCTCCCCCAGCACAGAGCGGGGCTCCGTGGCTATGATTGTGGTAGTCCGTGGCTATGATGCCCAACACCGACAGGAACTCAGAAAACTCAATCTTCTTATCCTTATTCTTGTCCTCATCCTCAAAGATATGGGCCAAAAAATTTTTACCCCTTTTTTCCTGTGGAAAAAGGTAAATTCAGTCCCAAAGGTGTTATGGGTGGAAGAGGAGGAGGAGGAGGCAGAGAGGGGGAGAGAAGACCTGGGGCTGCACAGGTGTAGCTGGTGTGGGCCAGTGGGGGGTACCTGGGGATGAGGGGGACCTTAGCATTAGCCTGCAGGTCACTGAGGGAGATTCCTTGGACCAAATATCAGCATGAAAGAGAGACCTAGTGGTGGTGGGCAGACTCTGGCCAGAGCCTCACTGATCAATGAGCTGGTGGGTGGGTGGGTGGTCTTTAGACCCAGACATGCTCCCCCCACCCACTTCCAGGACCCCATCTACCTAAGTTCCACCCAGAAACTAAAGATAGGCCCTACCCCTTGTGTCTTCATTCCTAACCTTCCTCTCCTATCTCCTATCTGCTGTCCCGAATCTTCCATGCTCAGGGCCCTCTTTTGCTCACCCACTCTCTGTGTCACCTAGTAGCCTCTCTCTTTGGAATCAGTTCAGTGTATTCTGTCAGACTAAATCAGGTCTACAAATGAGCTTTTCATTGTAATGAAAGGTGTTAAATTTTATCAGCCATGGAATTTCTATTACCTTCCCTTGGATCTCAGAGAACCTAATGGAGGTGGCTTCAGTCTCCTGGATGGAGAGTGACAAGTGGGAGGGGACCCATTCTTTACTCTCCTATTTGACCACCTAATAACCACCCTTGATCTCCAGATGCCTTTACACTTGGCCATGTGTATCATCTCTTTCATCCTGGTAATAACTCAGGAGAGTCCTCTTAGGCCTTTTTGCAGATGAGAATATGGAGGATGAGAGAATGGGATTGACTTGTCCAAGGTCCTCCGCCATGCCAGGGCCCAAGCAACCTTGAGAAGTCACCCAGACTCACACAGGCCTTGAGGAAGTTAGGGAAATTCTCCTTCAGCATCTTCAGCAGTCCCTGCTTGTCAATCGTGTCATCAGGTTTGGTGTATTTGTGGAACAGGACAATCAAGTCCATCACGGACTGCTCAACTGGAGTGTGGCTCATCTTGGTTTTCAAGGAAGCTGCCAAAGAGAAAGATGGGGACCTTTGTTATCCTTCCTCCCAGGTGAGGGTCCCTAACTCAGGACAATGGGGTGGGAACTGGGCATCCAGTGAAGGGAGGCTCAGGTGGAGCAGAAGGAACTGTATCACCCCAGGAGGTAGGATGAGATGCTCACAAGGAGGAGAAGGTGACCAAGGCTGGGGCCTGGGCCCATGCAGGTCAGGGTCCAGAGGAGATGGGGGAGAACATAGAAGCCCACTGTGGACAGAACCACAGGAGGCAGAAGCAGAGAGGGTAGGGGTCTACCACATGGAAAAGGACTGACGTTTTAGTTGGAACCTGAGCCAAACACAGCATTTGGATGACTCTACTCTTCAAGAACATCAACATCAACTCCTCCAGGGTCAACGTCAGGGTTAGAGTCATGGGGACAAAATAACTTCCTGACTAGTCTGGCCTCACCCGCCCTGAACTGTTCTGGGAACGAGACCCCTGAGGAGCCCATTGTGAACATGAAGCAAGCTCTAAATGAAATGGGCCCTGGTGGCTCCCAGCAGTGAGTGTGAGTGGGAAGGTCAGTGTGAGCAGAGATATACAGCCCTGTCCTGAGCTCCCGCACGTTTTCCTGGACCTTCCCCACCAGTGGGAAAGAAGGACTGCTGACCAGTGTTGGCATCATGTTTGAAATAAACAGAAATACCTGCCTCAGTTTTAGACTCTTGGGTGGAATGTGGGGAGATAGGCTCCTTCAGATGACCTTTGTACCTCCCTGCTATCTGGAACCCCAAGGCTAGACCACATTTAAGTAAAGAGGTCTGACTTCCCAAAGCCGGTACCACCACCAACAGTCCGGACTCCAAGCAGAGAAATGGGACAGTGCAGCCCTCACACCCCAGACTTTCCAAAGCACCCAAGGAATGTGCATGGGTCACACATGTGGGCATCTAACAAAAACTACCATTGTCTCCTGATCTGGGAGAAAGAGCCTCCCTGTTATGTCCCTAAGTGGAACAACCCAAGGCCTTCTGTGAACTTGGCCAAGGTCAGAGCTGAGCCCTGTGCACAGAAAGTCCCTTGTCATTCCCTCAGCTGGGGACGAGGTCCAAAACCTTAGTTGGTGGGTTTCTGATCCATGTAGTGACATATCTTCTCACCAGGACAAGGTGAATGGGAGTCCCAGGCTTGGGTTTAGGAGAACCATCCAGACTTTGATAAGAGATACCCACTCTCCCCAGAGGTTTGGGTGCAAATTGAGTCTTTCCCAACCTGTGGTCCGAGAGTCAGGTGAGTCCAGAGAGAAAAGAAGAGAAGGAGAGAGGAAGGGTCATTTCCTCAGCTCCCACCAGAGATGTTTCCACAGAGTTGTCACACAGAGGACAACAGAGCAATGGGAACATCGGTCCAGCCATCTTTGTAGATGAGGTCCTCAGGACCCCAGTGGGATGAAGTCACACAGCCCCATTACAGGCAGAGCCCCATTACATCTGGACCCAGGCTCCTGAATCCTCTCCCATCACTGCTTTCCCTACTCCTGCAGACAGCAGAACACCCTGGGCCCTGAGAACCCCCTCTTACCCCCAGCAAAGAGTCAGGTGCATACTTACCAAAGCTGACGAGGTGTCACTGAGGAGAAGGCTGAGTGTGCTGTGCATCTGGGCAAAGACTCGTCCCTTTATAGGGCTCCGTCTGGCTCATCCCAGGATCTGGGAGCCTTTGGGTCATGATCTCTGTCTACTTCCTGAACCATTGTCCCACTCAGGGGTATACACCTAGGAGAGTGTGTTCATCAGGTTCCAGTAAAATTCGAGGTAACTCCCAAGGGAAAACACCTAGAGCCTTCTTCTGTCCCTCACTTCGCTGGGGTCAGGGGTGTGGAAGACAATGGGATGTGTCTTGAAAGCACAGGAATTGTGGTAGAGAAAACTGGGTTTCTGAACTTAAAGAGGATGGGACTCTGAAAGGCAGCATGGTCTGTGTTTGCTCATCACCCAGTCCTTCCACAGGTTTGTTCTGGCATCTAACAAAACCTCTCCAGCGGTTTTTAAGTCCATAACTATACCACGCATCACCTTACCTGTCATATTGACATTCCTCCTAAACCTTCCAAACCTTATGAGATGGTGCTGTTACCCTCATGTTGAGGACAGGGAATTTGAGGGAGTAAGAGGTAAGCAAAGTTTCTATGTGCCCAAGGCTAATAGACAGAAAGCTCAAGATATGATCCCCAAAAAGCCTATTTTAAAACCTCCCTCCTAACCCCACTACTAGACCTCTGGGGTCACTGCAGGGCCTGTGAACTCAAAGTCCAGGGGAGGGAGGTAGGGTCACCTCACTCCAATCTTCATGTTGAGTCCTTATTGGAGCAGTAGGAGGTAAAAAGTTGGCATGACCCACAGTGACAGACCAGGGAACACAGAGAAAGTAGTGGCTCAGCATGTCACCTGCAGGTGAGGGGAAACAGGAGGTCAGAGCTCTGAGTCCTGGCGCTAGCCCCACACTCTAGAAATTCACTTAGTAGCTCCAGGGCCCACCAGGGCCCACCAAGGAAGCCACGGTCTAGACTCAGGGATGGTGACCACCATGAAATGAGCCAGCAGGAAATTGGGCAGAGTTGCCTCCCCTCCCATAATGATGCCTTCCTATACATTCTTCAATGATGTTTCTCCTTCCCTTATGCAAAACAGTCTGCTTAGGAGTCAGTGGCTCATGCCCTGAGGTCTGCTATGTCCTAACCTGCTGTGGAAAATCTCGTTCAGGAGCAGGAAACAAGAGCTTGGAGGTCAGGATGAGGCCTGGGGACCTCTGGGGAACGGCCCTGCTGAGTCACTGAGGAGTCCTTGTTCCTGCTCTCTGCTCCCCTTAGAAATCCTCCCATGAGTGAGGGGACTGCTCAGGCATTGGGCACCCTGGGACCAGGCCCACCGCTGAGCTCCCAGGTCAGGCCCCCCAGTGCACTGGGCCTCCAGGCTGCAGCCTGGCCTTTCTGTCCCCAGTTCTGTCCACATCTGCACCAGCAGCAGACCTCTCTGGTTCACTCATTTAATTTATTCTCACCCTCACTCAAAGCCTCCCAGGAAGGATACACAGAAAACCTGGAGCACGAACTGCCTTCGGGCAGGGGAACTGAGATGGCATGCCCATTTTGCCCTGGTGTAGCTTTTGAAATTTGAACAATGTCAAGATACTTTAAATTAGTTTTTAATTATTTTAATTTAACTTTTGCTTTGTTCAATCCTGACCTCACTTTCAGAGTCTGAACCATGTATAGTCCTCAGCTTCTGGAATCTAAACATCGTTGATTTGTTGAAGGTCTCTCTCTTATTTTACTTATATACTTATTTTCCCTTAATTTTCATTACTATTCAATTTCCCCAAAAAAGCCAAAAAAATATATATGTTTTCTGTTTATTTTTATGAATACTCATCAATGTAAATGATTATTTTGGCCTGTGTTCTATCTATGCCCTTTATTTGATATAGATCAATCACACACAAAATAAAATAACCGACAATGTACAGCCCAATGAACTATCTCTAACACTGTGACTGCCACCCAGGTCAATGAGTAGAATATTGCCACCACCCCTACCAGTCACTGCCCCTTTCCTTTCTTCCCCAAAACCATCATCTGGACTTTTATGGTAAGGCTCTCTCTTTGTTTCATTTGTATTTTGCCACTTCAGCAAATTGACTTGAAGGGGTACATATTCTATATATTCCTCTGTGTCTGCCTTAGTTTGCTCAGTATTACATTTATAAGCTATATTCATGTTGTACTGTTTGTTCCTCATTGTATGCTATATATCTTGGTATGAATATCACATCATTTTCTATAATTCTGCTTTAGATATCACATGCCCTCAATTTCCTTGTTTTCCTTTGTATGGTTTCCAGCTCAAGTGACCAGGGATTTTGACCTCTGACCTCATGTTCCTGTGGAGATCAGCCACCCTGTCTGGTGAGGATGTGGAAAGGGCCCAGGGCAGGCCCTGGGTGTTTAAGGAAGAAGAAGGGGATGAGCCCATGTTTCAGAGACCAACTTCAAAACAGCCCTGTTTATTGTCAGATACATTAGTGTTTGCAACTATTGTGACTAACAGCCAAGTCCCACCCCAGCATCCCCCTTATCACTCACCACCACCAGAAAGGCTGTAGGTAGCTTCCAATCCCTGAGCCAATCGTCCTTTGGCAACATGGTCTACACATCCAGGTCATCACTTGGAACCATCTCGCAAGCATTTACTGTTTATCCTGAGCCTCTCTTTCATTCATCCCAATGGACTCTGGACCCCAGCTGTCCTTGGCTGTTTGGAGCTGAGACCTGGACCATTTGTTCAAGGCACAAAGTTTAAGGAGAAACCACCGAACACCACTCACTGTGCTTTAGAATAAACATATGGCAAGAGAAATTTTTAAAGAATTTACCTCCCTTCAATGCTCACACTTTAGAAGTGAAGACAAAAAGAATAAATTAGAAACTGTGGATGTTAGAGATGTACAGTGACACCCTGTATAACCCAAGAAGAAAGGAGGAGAGGTGGACCAAGATACCTTAGATGTGGCATTTGAATGAATGTCAACACCTAGTGTTCAAGCAAGCAAACCAGGGACAGAGATTCCAGACCATGACATGTAAGCAAAACTACAGCACAGAACAGACATGACATCAGGAGGACAGAAACAAGTCTAGAGCCAAGGGTGTTGGAAGTGAGAGGTTTGGGACAGGCACCAACTATGTCCAACCCAGTACCAACCCTCTTCTGAACTAACAGAGCCCAGTTTTGCTTGGGGGTTGAGTGCCCAGTACGTCCATGTGTGTCTGGTCTCGTCTAAGCCATTCTGACAGTCTGGTCCCTGCTTTCCCTATGCCCCTTGCAACCAAGAGTGAACATGTGTCCCACCAGTTCTGCCCAATGAAACTGAGTGAGGCTGGGCCAGGCTTCTGGGACTCTGCCTTTCTGACAGAAGGGGACATGGAGAGCTGGCCCTGCCCTGCCTCAACTCATGCCTGGGTTGCTGGTCCTGGTCACAGGCCATCATCAAAAAATACTTACTCAAGTGAGTTGAAGAGTTAAGGTTTCAGAAAAACCTTCAAATGAATGATTTTAGAAACTATTCATAATTGCCCCAAACTAGAAGTAGCCAAGATGTCTTTCAAAAGGTGAATGAATAAACAAACTGTGGTAAGCCATACAGTGGAATGTTATCCAGCAAGAAAAAGAATTGAGCTATCAAGCCACACGAAGACATGGAGGAAACTACAAGGATAGTGCTGAGTGAAGGGAGCCATTCTGAAACAGCCACATACTGTATGATTTCAAATATATGACATTATAGAAAAAGCAAAACCATATTGACAATAAAAATATCAGTAATCACCAAGATTCAGGATAGGAGGGGATGGCTGAATAGGTGGGGCACTGGTAATTTTTAAGGCAATGAAACTACTTTGCATAATATTGTAATGATGAATAAGTGGCATTACATATTTGTCAAAAAACCACAGAGTTTCACAATACGAACTGAGCCCTAGTTAAACAATGGACTTTAGTTCATAATAATGTATCGATATTGGTTCATTAATTATAACAAATGTTCCACGCTAATTAAGATGTTAATAAACAGGCGACATGGTGGGGAGAGGGGGTATATAGGAAATAAACTCTCTGTTCCAAAATTGTCTACCAATCTAAAGCTGTTCTAAAAATTAGAGTATCCTATCTAATAAAGAGGTAATATGCAAATTGGCCGTTACTCCAACACACAAGATGGCTGCCCCCATGTGGTCAAAGATGGCCTCCCCCATGTGGGCACAAGATGGCTGGCAGGGGAGGGCAGTTGGGAGGGACCAGGCCTGCAGGGGAGGGCAATTGGGAGGGACCAGGCCTGCAGGGGAGGGCAGTTGGGGGTAATCAGGCCAGAGGTCTGGTAGGATCGGGCCTAAACAGGAAGTCAGACATCCCTCTAGGGGTCCCAGATTGGAGAGGGTGCAGGCTGGGCTGAGGGACACACTCCCCCTGTGCACAAATTTCATGCACTGGGCCTCTAGTCTACACTAATAAAAGAGAAACATGCAAATTGACTGTACCTCTGCTATGCCCACAAGCCACACCCCCCAGCCAATCAGGAGTGAGCATGCAAATTAACCCATCAAAGATGGCAGGTAAATTTGCATATGCAGGCCAGGCAGGCAGCACCATAGCCTGCCCCTGGGGGTCCAGGTCCATTGGGGGCCAGACACTGCCAGCAAGGTACCAGTCCATTGGGGCCCGGGGAGGCGGGTTTGGCAGCTCCAGACGCCACCTGTGGGGTCCAGGTCCATCACAGACCCCGGGAGGGGCAGTGGGTCCACCTAGCCATGCAAGCAGGGCCCTGGGGACATCACTGCCCTGAGGAGGAACAGTTGGGCCTGCTTAGCCACTCCCTGGGGCCCCAGGAACATCGCTGACCTGGGGAGGCTCAGCTAGGCCTGCTTAGCCACTCCTGTGGGGCCTGTGAACATGACTGCGGGCCTGCCTGAGGGGCAGCTCCAGGGCGAGTGCCACAGCTTTGGCAAAGCAGCTGGCCAGGAGGTGGGTGTTCCAAGGGGCCCCAAGCAGCACCTCACCATTCCTCTATGAGGACACCCCACACAGGCGCTGCCTTCACCAGCAGGCTCTGGGCGACATCTACAAATGCTACTGCAACCTCTAACATTCTGGGCAAAGAACTGACCCTGTGCCCCTCTGGGTACCAGGCTTGCTAGGAGTGTGCTGTCACCAATGCCATAGATCAAAGGCAAAACCCTGGCGAGGCAGGGTGCACCAGAGGGGGCTCGAGCTGGGGCAGGGCACTGACAGGCAGGGATCTGCCTCACCTGCAGAGAGAGGGGTTCTGCAGTGGCCCCAAGACGGGGATGGGTCTGGCCAGGGATCAAGGGGCATGGAAGGATGTCCAGGGGGAGGGGCAAGGACCTGCAGCCCTGAGTGGGGGGGGATTTGAGGGGAGGTGCCACCTCAGTGGAGGAGTGCCACACTGCAGGGTACCTGACTGACTGAGATGATTCAGAGAAGCTCCCAGTGCTAACTGGCCTTGCCCAGGCGGCCTTGGCACTTCAGAGGTGGCGATTCCTGCTCCCGCCTTGACCCAAAAGCAAGCCGGTGCTGCCCTGCCCCACAGCAGAGCATGCCTAGGCAGTGAGTGCGAAGCCTTCCACCTGCTCCGGAGAAGGGGGGCGGGGAACAGTAAAGAATGGGGGCAGGGGATTGGGGAGAGGAAAGAATGTGGAGCATCTGCAATGAAGAGGTGCTTGAGAAAGAGGCTCGGAAGCCTGACGGGATTTGTTCTGTTTGCCCAGCGGCTGCCCCTCAGGAAGGGCAGAGAGCATGGCTCTGAGGGCTCCCTGTGCGCTGAGTCAAGTTCCACAGCCAACTGGAATTGGCCTCAGTGTCCTGGTCTGGTAAAATGGATTAAGTGTGTCCCAGTGCCTTCACTGAGCTTTGAGGGCCAATTGAGATACTGTATAAGGAAAGTGAGGGAAGAAGTGAGGAAGAAAAGGAAAGGCAAAAAACACAAAAGAAAGACTGGAAGGAACCTGTAAACCCATTGTCACTTAAATAGGGAATATAGTCAATAGTGTTGTAATGATGGTATGATGCCAGGTGGGTACTGGAAATATCGGGGAACCCTTTGTAAAGTATATGATTGCCTAACCACTATTCTGTAACTAATATAAAACCTGAAACCAATACAAAATAATATTGAATGAAAATTGGAGTGCAATTTTTATAAATTTCAAAGTTTAAACCAAGACTGTAAAGGAAGGAAGGGGGAGAATAAAAATAGTGTTCTTCATTTTACCACTGTATTGTCTTTTCAGTACATGAAAAAGACAGTTGTCTTTATATGGTGCTTTTATACTTTTCTAAGTCATTATCTCATTTTAATTTCAGGGCAACTAAAAGACAAGATAATTATTCCCTCCACTATTCAAAGAAAGGAAATCTTGGTGTCTGGTCCCAATGATTCAATCGTCAAGCCCTTATTGTAAAGCAGTGTTAGTAAAATTTTCTGTGAAGGGTCATATCTATACCAATAAAAGCCTTGGGGGTGATCAGGCCAGCAGGGGAAGGTAGTTGGGGGCAATCAGGCTGGCAGAGGAGCCGTTAGGTGTCAATTAGGCCGGCAAGGGAGCAGATAGGAGGCAATCAGGCAGGCAGGCTAGCGGTTAGGAGCCAACGGTCCTGGATTGTGAGAGGGATGTCCGACTGCAGGGATTGTACCTAAACCTGCAGTCAGACATCCCCCAAAGGGTCTCACATTAGAGACAGTGCAGGCTGGGCTGAGGGACACCCTCCCCAGTGCACAAATTTCATGCACCGGGCCTCTAGTATTAATAATAAAAATAATAAGATCATGTTTCTTTTTATTGTAAGCCAAGTTTGATGGAAACAAATGGCCCTCAAGAGTTATCTAGGAGTACCCTCCTGACCTATGATGCTGGGTTTATGAGCAATCATTCTATTTTCTTCTTTTCTATATTTTCTGGAGCTCTCTTACAATCTTATCTAAAAGCTAGCTGATAAATTGAATCTGTTGTTTGAGAACTAAGTCTCTGAATGTAAACTTATTAGCATTTTAGATTTTCTGTCCAACAGGAAATTACTTAACCAATTTATTTTATTTATTTATTTTTTAAAATATATTTTTATTGATTTCAGAGAGGAAGGGAGAGTGAGACATAGAAACATCAATGATGAGAGAGAATAATTCATCAGCTGCCTCCTGCATGCCCCACACTGGGGATTAAGCCTGCAACCTGGGCATGTACCCTGACCAGGAATCAAACCATGACCTCCTGGTTCATAAATTGATGCTCAACCACTGAGCCATGCTAGCTGGGCCCAATTTATTTTAATTCTTTGGCCTATCGACCTCTCCTTCCCAGAAAGTTACCCCTCTCTTCTTGGGTTATACAGTGTGTCATTGCACATCTCCAACATCCACAGTTCCTATTTTATTCTTTTTATCTTCACTTCTAAAGTGTGAACATTGAGGGGAGATCAATTCTTTAAAAATTTCTCTTGCCATATGTTTATTCTAAAGCACAGTGAGTGGTGCTCAGTGGGTTCTCCTTAAACTTTGTGCCTTGAACAAATGGTCCAGGTCTCAGCTCCAAACAGCCAAAGACAGCTGGGGTCCAGAGTCCATTGGGATGAACGAAAGAGAGGCTCAGGATAAACAGTAAATGCTTGCGAGATGGTTCCAAGTGATGACCTGGCTGTGTAGACCATGTTGCCAAAGGACTATTGGCTCAGGGATTGGAAGATACCTACAGCCTTTCTGGTGGTGGTGAGTGACAAGGGAGATGCTGGGGTGGGACTTGGCTGTTAGTCACAATAGTTGCAAACACTAATGTCTGACAATAAACAGGGCTGTTTTGAAGTTGGTCCCTGAAACATGGGCTCATCCCCTTCTTCTTCCTTAAACACCCAGGACTTACACAACCAGGTCCTGCCCTGGGCCCTTTCCACATCCTCACCAGACAGGGTGGCTGATCCCCACAGGAACATGAGGTCAGAGGTCAAAATCCCTGTCACCTGAGCTGGAAACCATTCAAAAAGAAGACAAAGTGATGAGCATGTGGTATCTAAAGCAGAATTTTTAAAAAATGATGTCATATTCCTATAAAGATATATATAGTACACTAGTACAGTGAAGAACAAACACAGTACAACATGTAGCTTATAAATGTAATACTGAGAAAAATAAAGCAGAAAAATGCATAGAATATATTTCCCTTCAAGTAAAATTTGAAAGCGGGGGAAATGGCAGTGTTCAGGAATGTATGCTTAGGTGGTAAAATAAAAATGAAACAGAGAGAGGATCTCATCATAAAAGTTCAGAGGATGGTTTGGGAGAAGAGAGAAAGCAGGCTGGTGTGGGTGGTGGCAATGTTTTATTCATTGACATGGGGGACAGTCACAAGTGTAAGAGATTCATTAGACTGTGTATTGTAGTTTGTTGTCCTTTTCTGCATAATTAATCTATATTTAAAAAATGCATGGATAGAACACGGGCCAAAATAACTATTTACATTGGTGAGCATGCATAAAAATTAACAGAAAACATTTATTTCTTTTTTGATTTTTTTGGGGAAATTGAATGGTAATGAAGATTAAAGGAAAATAAGTATATCAGTAAAATAAGATACCTTGCAACAGATTAATGTTGTTTAGATTCTGGAAGCCAAGGACTATACATAGTTCAGACTGAAAGTGAGGCCAAGATTGAACAAAGTAAAACTTAATTATAAAAATTAAAAATGAATTTTAAGAACTTGACATTGTTCAACTTTCAAAGGGTATACCAGGGTGAATGTGGGAACGACATTTCAGTTCCTCGGCTCCAAGTCACCCCTGCTCCAGGTTTCCTGTGTATCCTTCACAGCAGGCTTTTAGTGGCGGTGAGAACACATTACCTAAGTGAACCAGAGAGGGCTGGTGCTGGCGCTGGGACAGAAGGGCAGGGTGTGGAAGCCCAATGCATTGGGGGAGGCGGGGGGAGCCTGACCCAGGCTCAGCGGTGGACCTGGTCCCAGCTTGCCCAGTGCCTGAGCAGTCCCCTCACTCATGGGAGGATGTTCTAAGGGAAGCAGAGAGCAGGAACAAGGATTCTTTAGTGAGTCAGCAGGGCCGTTCCCCAGAGGTCCCCAGGCCTCATCCTAACCTCCAAGCTCCTGTCTCCCGCACCTGAACTAGATTTTCCACAGCAGGTTGGGACATAGCAGACCTCAGGGCATGGCCACTGACTCCTAAGCAGACTGTCTTGCATAAGGGAAAGAGGAACATCACTGAAGAATTTATAGGAAGGCATCATCATGGGAGGGGAGGCAACTTTGCCCAATCTCCTGCTGGCTCATTTCATGGTGGTCACCATCCCTGAGTGTAGACAGTGGCTTCCTTGGTGGGTTCAGGCAGCCCCTGGAGCTGCAAAGTGAAGTTCAAGAGTGTGGGGCTAACGCCAGGACTCAGAGCTCTGACCTCCTGTCTTTCCTCACCTGCAGGTGATGTGCTATGCTCCCTGTGCTACCTGGTCTGTCACTGTGGGTCATGCCACCTCTTTCCCTCCCAGCGCTCCAGTGAGAACCCCACATGATGATGGGAGTGAGGTGACCCTGCCTCCCTCCCCTGGACTTTGAGTTCACAGGCCCTGCAGTGACCTCAGAGGTCTAGCAGTGAGATTAGGAGGGAGGTTTTGAAACAGGCTTTTTGGGGATGGTATCTTGAGCTTGCTGTCCATTAGCCTCGTGCACATAGGAACTTTGCTTACCTCTTACTCCCTCAATTTCCCGTCCTCAACATGAGGCTAACAGCACCATCTCATAAGGTTTTGAAGGTTTAGGAGGAATGTCCTTATGACAGGTAAGGTGATGCGTGGTATAGTTATAGACTTAAAAACCGCTGGAGAGAGTTTTGTTAGATGCCAGAACAAACTTGTGGAAGGACTGGGTGATGAGCAAACACAGACCATGCTGTCTTTCAGAGTCCCATCCTCTTTAAGTTCAGAAACCAAGTTTTCTCTACCACAATTCCTGTGCTTTTAAGACACATGCCATTGTCTTCCCCACCCCTGACCCCAGTGAAGTGAGGACAGAAGAAGGCTCTAGGTGTTTTCCCTTGGGAGTTGCCTGGGATTTTACTGGAACCTGATGAACACACTCTCCTAGGTGTATGCCCCTGAGTGGGACAATGGTTCAGGAAGTAGACAGAGATCATGACCCAAAGGCTCCCAGATCCTGGGATGAGCCAGACGGAGCCCTATAAAGGGACGAGTCTTTGCCCAGATGCACAGCACACTCATCCTTCTCCTCAGTGACACCTAGTCAGCTTTGGAGGTGTCACTTATGCACCTGACTCTTTGCCGGGGGTAAGAGGGGGTGCTCAGGGCCCAGTGTGTTCTGCTGTCTGCAGGAGTAGGGAAAGCAGTGATGGGAGAGGATTCAGGAGCCTGGGTCCAGATGTAATGGGGCTCTGCCTGTAATGGGGCTGTGTGACTTCATCCCACTGGGGTCCTGAGGACCTCATCTACAAGGTGGCTGGATCGATGTTCCCATTGCTCTGGTGGCTCCTGTGTGACAACTCTGTGGAAACATCTCTGGTGGGAGCTGAGGAAATGACCCTTCCTCTTCTCCTCTTCTCTCTGGACTCACCTGACTCTCAGACCACAAGTTGGGGAAGACTCAATTTGCACCCAAACCTCTGGGGAGAGTGGGTATCTCTATCAAAGGTTCTCCTAAACCAAGCCTGGGACTCCCACTCACCTTGTCCTGGTGAGAAGATCTGTTACTACATGGATCAGAAACCCATCGAGTAATGTTTTCCCCACCCCAGCCCTAGGTTTCCTTACCCACAGAACAATGCTCTAGAATAGTGCAATCCCTTGGGAATTGCCTGGGATTTTACAGGAACGTGATGAACACACACTCCTAGGTGTGTTCCACCCACCTGAGTGGGGCAATGGTCCAGGAAGCAGAGAAAGAACATGGCCCAATGGCTCCCAGTGCCTGGGAGGAGCCAGACTGAGCCTTATAAAGGGACCGGTCTTTGCCCAGATGCACAGCACACTCAGCCTTCTCCTCAGTGACACTTCATCATGTCTGGTAAGTCTGTACCTAACTGTTTGCCAGGGGGGTTTGCCAGTGTGTTCTTCTGTGTGCAGGAGTAGGGAAAGCGGTGATGGGAGAGGATTCAGGAACCTGGATCCAGTCTCAACTCTGCCTGTTATGGGTCTTTCCAACTTTATCCCACTGGGTCCCGAGGGCCTATCTACAGCAAGGTGTCTGTACTGATGCTCCCATTTCTCTTTTGGCTCTTCTGTGACAACTCTGTTGAAACATCCCTGGTGGGAGCTAAGTATCAGAACCTTCCTCTCCTCCTTGTCTTCTTTTCTCTCTGGAATCATCTGATTCTCAGGCCACAAACTTTGCACCCCAACCACTGGGGACAGTGGGGGTCTCTCCCAGAGTCTTGAAGAATCTCCTAAACCCAGGCCAGTGATGCCCACTCACCTTGCCCTGGTGAGAAGATCTGCCACTACATGGATCAGGGACCCATCAATTAAGGTTTTGGACCTTGTCCCCAGCTGAGGGAATGACCAGTAACCTTCTGTGCACAGGGCTCAGCTCTGGCCTTGACCAAGTTCACAGAAGGCCTTGGTGGTTCCACTTAGGGACATAGCAGCAAGGATCTTTCTCCCTGATGATGAGGAAATGTAGTTTTTGTTAGATGCCCACATGTGTGATCCATGCACATTCCTTGGGTACTTTGGAAAGTCTGGGGTGTGAGGGCTGCACTGTCCCATTTCTCTGATTGGGGTCCAGACTGTTGGTGGAGGTACCGGCTTTGGGAAGTCAGACCTCTTTACTTAAATGTGGTCTAGCCTTGGGGTTCCAGATAGCAGGGAGGTACAAAGGTCATCTGAAGGAGCCTATCTCCCCACATTCCACCCAAGAGTCTAAAACTGAGGCAGGTATTTCTGTTTATTTCAAACATGATGCCAGCACTGGTCAGCAGTCCTTCTTTCCCGCTGGCGGGGATGGTCCAGAAAAACTTGTGGGAGCTCAGGACAGGGCTGTATATCTCTGCTCACACTGACCTTCCCACTCACACTCACCGCTGGGAGCCTCCAGGACCCATTTCATTAAGAGCTTGCTTCATGTTCACAATGGGCTCCTCAGGGGTCTCGTTCCAAGAGCAGCTCAGGGCGGGTGAGGCCAGACTAGTCAGGAAGTTATTTTGTCCCCATGACTCTAACCCTGATGTTGACCCTGGAGGAGTTGGTGTTGATGCTCTTGAAGAGTAGAGTCATCCAAATGCTGTGTTTGGCTCAGGTTCCAACTAAAACGTCAGTCCTCTTCCATGTGGTAGACCCCTACCCTCTCTGCTTCTGCCTCCTGTGGTTCTGTCCACAGTGGGCTTCTGTGTTCTCCTCCGCCTCCTCTGGACCCTGACCTGCTCTGGCCCAGGCCCCAGCCTTGGTCACCCTCTCCTCCTTGTGAGCTTCTCATCCCACCTCCTGGGGTGATACAGTTCCTTCTGTCCACCTGAGCCTCCCTTCACTGGATGCCCAGTTCCCACCATTGTCCTGACTTAGGGACCCTCACCTGGGGGGAAGGATAACAAAGGTCCCCATCTTTCTCTTTGGCAGCTTCCTCGAAAAACAAGATGAGCAACACTCCAGTTGAGCAGTCCGTGATGGACTTGATAGACCTGTTCCACAAGTACACCGAACCTGATGACACAATTGACATGCAGGGCCTGATGAAAATGCTGAAGGAGAATTTCCCTAACTTCCTCAAGGCCTGTGTGAGTCTGGGTGACTTCTCAAGGTTGCTTGGGCCCTGGCATGGCAGAAGACCTTGGACAAGTCAATCCCATTCTCTCATCCTCCATATTCTCATCTGCAAAAAGGCCTAGGAGGACTCTCCTGAGTTATTACCAGGATGAAAGAGATGATACATGTGGCCAAGTGTAAAGGCATCTGGAGATCAAGGGTGATTATTAGGTGGTCAAATAGGAGAGTAAAGAATGGGTACCCTCCCACTTGTCACTCTCCATCCAGGAGACTGAAGCCACCTCCAATAGGTTCTCTGAGATCCAAGGAAAGGTGATAGGGATTCCATGGCTGATAAAATTTAACACCTTTCATTACAATGAAAAGCTCATTCGTAGACCTGATTTAATCTGACAGTTAGAATATACTGAACTGATTACAAAAAGAGAGGATACTAGGTGACACAGAGAGTGGGTGAGCAAAAGAGGGCATTGAGCATGGAATATTCAGGAAGGCAGATAGGAGATAGGAGAGGAAGGTTAGGAATGAAGAGACAAGGGGTAGGGCCTATCTTTAGTTTCTGGGTGGAACTTAGGTAGATGGGGGCTGGAAGTGGGTGGGGGAGCAGGTCTGGGTCTAAAGACCACCCACCCACCCACCAGCTCATTGATCAGTGAGGCTCTGGCCAGAGTCTGCCCACCACCACTAGGTCCCTCTTTCATGCTGATATTTGATCCAAGGAATGTCCCTCAGTGACCTGCAGGGTAATGCTAAGGTCCCCCTCATCCCCAGACACCCTCCACTGGCCCACACCAGCTACACCTGTACGGCCCCAGGTGCTTCTCTCCCCGTCTCTGCATCCTCCTCCTCTTATTCCACCCATAACACCTTTGGGACTGAATTTATCTTTTTCCACAGGAAGAAAGAGGCAAAGATTTTTTGGCCCATATCTTTGAGGACCAGGACAAGAATAAGGATAAGAAGATTGAGTTTTCTGAGTTCCTGTCGGTGTTGGGCATCATAGCCGTGGACTACCACGATCATAGCCACGGAGCCCCGCTCTGTTCTGGGGGAGGACAGTGAGCCCAGCCCAGCCTGAGGCCCCCAGAAACCCCAAGAAACAATAAAGTGTCTCTTGCTCAGATATGGCCCGTTTCCTGCTTTTCTTTGGCTACTTATGCTGTCAGAACTGTGCCTTCTTGGTGAATGTAATTGTGGATTCTCCATGGGGCTGTGCCAGGAATGTGCCAGGAGGGTGCCCTCCCTTTGGCCTCCAGCACAACTGACCACCTCTCTCAGCAGGGCCTCTGTCCACCTCTGCCCCTGCTCCCTAGCGCAGCCAGCGTGCCAGGTCCCGGGGTCAGCAGTGCAGAGCATTCTGCTGGCCCCAGCCATGCTTTTCCTTCTCAAGCCACCATCAGCTTCTGGGGATTCAGGAACTGCAGGGAGCAGGAGCCGAGGGAGGTGTGAACACGGTGCCTCATGCCCCCACCCTCCTGCCCAGCAGGACCCCAGGGACGTAGGGGAGATGGCATCACTGAAATAGGCATTGGGGGGAGGGCTTTGGGGGCACATGGGCACTGGTCACTGTGCACGGGACACTCAGCAGTGCCCAGAGGACTGGATCCCTTGTCCTGTGTCCTGGGCTTCTGGGCTGTACCTGTCCGTGTGCGTGTGCACGTGTGTGTGTGTGTGTGTGTGTTAGCCTGTGTCTGTGTCTCGTGGAGGTGAGAGCCACCCTGTCTGCTGAGCTGATCCTCGCAATGGTTTGCTAAATGCTGGGAGCTGGGTGTCTGGGGAAAGCACAGAGTGATGGGTGTTCCAGGCGTGAGGAGTAAAGCTGGTGCTGGAGTCCAGAGAGTGTCTGGGCAGCAAGTGAGAAAAGATTGAAGAGGAGCGGGGAGGAGAGGGCAGGGATTGATGAGCAGAAAGCTCATGCTGAGTCATCAGTGACAGTCCACTCCGCTAGCCGTGGAAAGAGGCGTGCCATTACCCACACAGGGCCCTTCCCATCTGCCTGTCCTTGGATCTACAGAACCAGCTCAGACCTGGAGCACTGCACCCAGCTGCTCCTTTCAGAGCTGGAGGGCCATGAGCCCACAGAGGCAGAGGACGAGGAGGCCTGGGGGTGGATGGTGTGGGTGAGTGGGGGGCTAAGCCACACAGAGAAGAGCTTCCAGAGGCTGGGGTTAGGCAGGAGCAAAGAGTTGCTCTGATCACCATCCCCATGGCCTGCTGCCCGGGAAGACTTCCTGGGGTGGGCTCTTGAACGGGACTCCATCGATGGATAGGAGAGACTTTCTGTCTCTAGAAGGCACATGGAGGCAGTCATGGTGATAACATGTTCTCTTCTGGGATCTACAGAGCCAGCTCCAGAGCAAGAGCAAAAAAGACCTCAAGAGGCAACGCCGACTCCAGAGGCCTCTCCAGAGCCAGAGCAGGCTCCGGGCACAGCCTTCACTGACCTTCAAGAGGCAGAAGAACCACCTGCAGCTTGTGGGCCACTCGCTTCAGCTCCTGCGAGGCCTGTGGTCCCCGGTCCTGGGCCGCAGCGTGTGTGTCAGCTGCCACGGCAGAGAGGGCTTCCCCTTGAGATGCAGTTTTTAAATATTTGTGTTTATCTTATATTTGCTTAAAATTTTACTGTAGCTTTTGTACCATGCAGTTAAAATAAAATGTATTTTAAATGAAATATCATAAAATGTTAATAAAATTTAATTTAAATAAAATGTAACTTATCTATGATCCTTCGAAAAGTGCATGCCAGCGACATTAAGTACATTCACAATTTTCCACAACCACCACAGCACAGCACAACCTCTCTAGTTCCAGAGCCTCTTCGTGTGGCTGTGGGAGGTGCTGGCAGTGGAACAGGGTGGCTCAGGCAGGGGAAGTGGTGGGAATGCATTTCTATCCTTCCCCCTAGCACGTAGCACACATGGCAAAATTTGGAAGAAATGTCAGTGTTCAGCAAGAATTAACCTTGAATCGTATGAACCTAACGTAACTTAAATGGCTCCTGGTAATGGATTAAAGAACAAGTGTTGATATATGCAAGTAAATGATCACTATGCACTCGTCAAATACCAGGCTGCATTGACTTAGTGTGTGAGCAGATGTCCAGAGCACAGTACTAATGAAAAGACTAGTTACAGCTCAGATGTAAGGAGATCATCAGCGTATTGGGATGGTGTGTGTGGGTGTGTGTGGGGGGAGGGGGGGTTGGTTTTGTCCCAGATTGAAAAAAAGGCAGGTGAAGGGGATACAATATGAAACCTCTACCCTAACAAGCTCTGTGTCGAAAATGAATTATTTTTCAGTGATAAATTATTATCTAGCAATTGTCCAAGGTCATATTGGCACACCAAATTCCTTAATTAGGTGGCTTCTAGGTTTTTATTTTTGCTATTTGGCTATAGATACTGCTGTGGTAAACACCTACTTATTGCTTTTTCTTACCGGACTTATTGCTGTTTAATTACTTTCCTGGGACGAATTCCCAGGGGAATGATGGCTGAATCTAAGGTATTCAATAAATTCTCTGTGACTCTAGCTTGGCATTGCAAATTGTTTTACCTCTTAGACACGTGAGCCATTTTTATTTTATTTTAGTGTATCGATGAACCACTTATTTGCCGAGGAAATCATTATGTCGGGTAGATGAAGACTCACCCTGTAACCTGGAAGAAGTTTGGCTTCAGTATTTACCTGTTTCTCTCAAACCTTCAGGGATGTGGAGGCTTCATCTCGGGTTGAATAACCTTCCCTTTGGCGCCCCCTTCTGGGAGATTCACTCACCCGCTGCGTGGCTGCCCAGGGGAGACGCAAGGCAGGGATAGAAGGGCTGGCTGGCTGGCAGAAAGCTGGAGGTGGGGGAAGGAGTTCACCTGCCACTCAAAGGCCCAGGTGGTAGCTGTCTGGAGGCCAAGCCCACACACCTGGCTTCGTGTAGAGTGGGGTCATTTCCACACAGCAGTCGATTATTGCCTTACAATAAAGCGGTTCCTACCACTTGTCTCTCTCCTCCCACCCATCACCTCCCACCTGAGATCCTGTGCACAGGAGGAAGTTGCAGCTCCGGCTTGGCACACAGGGCCCTTCGCATCGGCCTCCATCCTCCTTCCTCTCCAGCCCTGGGTCTCCTACCTGCTCCTCGTGAACCCCGTGGACACCTTCCCCTCGCAGGCCACCCACTTCCTACCCCCACGCCTTTGACCATGCGGTTCCCTCCGTCTGGAGTGCTGGTCCTCCATGCTATCCTCACAACCTCTTTTCTTCAATCCCACCTGAAATGTTGCCTCCTGAGGAAGTCTTCCTCACCTCTCCAGGCAGACAGTGTCCCTTCCTGGGTGCCCAGGGTGCCCCATTTGTGCCACTAAATTAGCAGTGTTCGCAGTGTGTGACTGTCCCCTCCGCTCGTTCCTGCCCTGTGAGCTGGCCGCGTGTCCTACTCATATTGCCTGGAGAGTCCTGGCACACGGCAGGGCCTCGAGAAATATTTGTCGGATGAGTGAATGTCCTTCATGACTGTGGAGTTTGGGGGTTCACTCACTGAGGTAGGACATGCAAGGGAGATGTATTGGAGTTGCGTGTGTAGCCCCACCCAAGCCCTGGGGCTGGGAGGATGAGCTGGGAGGCAGGGAGATGGATAACCTTGTGACTGTGTGGGTCTGAGATGCTTCAGATCAGGCTCTGAGGGAAGGTGGGTCCCTGAAACTGGCTGAGTTAATCTTAGGGAGCAAGTGTGTGTGATGTCATCTCAGGAAGGCAATGAAGGCTCAGCTGTGCTGCTGAAGGACCTGTGAGGCGTCACAACACTGGCTGCCATCATTGGAGGCACCGAGGATGGGAAGGGAGGGGCCCTGAGACAAGGCAGGCAGGAAGCAAAGGGCAGAGGATGCTTGGGCTGGCCCAGAGGAGGTGCTGCTCTCTCTTCCCAGATTCTCCACTGTCCCCAGCTGCTCCACCTCCACATCTCTGGATTGGCCCTTGTCCCGCTGCCATCAGAGAGGCCCTGCTGCCATGACGGACACGCCAGTCGAGGATTCCCTCTTCCAAATCATCCACAGCTACCACCAGTACGCGGCCCGGGAGGGGGACGTGGAGACCCTGTCCCTGGAGGAGCTGAAGGCCCTGCTCATGGACAACGTGCCCCGCTTCATGGAGAGCCTGGTGCGCGGGGCCTGGGGCAGGTGGGGCGCAGTAGAGGGTGGGCTGTGCGGTTTGAAGTGAGGGTTTTGTACAGGGAGCATCTCCCAGGAGCACTGGAACTCAGGGGAGGGGAGTGCTGAGGCAGGATCAGCGGCCACAGGGAGGACAGCCCTGGCGGCTTTTCCTCCTGAAAGTCCCTGCCTGGCCCCACTCCAGCCCAAGCACCGCTAACCCCTGCAACTCCATCCTAACCCCAAAGCCGCGTGTTGCTCTGCTCGTTTTGCTTCTCCTGAGAACAGGTCCTAAACCCTCCCTCTGTCCCTAGGCCCTGCCCCACCTGCCCCTCGAGTCCAGCCCCTTCTCCTGGGGTCTAGCACAGCCTCCTCCAATCCACCCCCATGCTGGGGAGGATAGTCGGGTTAAAGGGAAGCCAGGAGGGACTAGGTGTGGGCAGGTAGGAAATGGAGCTTCCCCTCCCCCTCTTGTGCCAGGCTGAGTCTCAGACCAGCCTAGGGGCCCAGCTCCGAATCTAGGCTGCTCAGCCACCCTGCTCAGGCCTGGAATCTTCTCTGCCATCAGGACCAGCCATGTGATTACCCGGCTCCCTGGGGACTGCAAGGCCAACCCGAGTGTCTGCTCTCGGTGCCCGCGGTGCTATGCCCCCGGGGTGCCCCAAGGCTGCTGCATCCAGGACAGGCACCCCTAGTCCCTGCAGGTCTCCCTTGCCTCCCTTTGGGGAACATCAGAGGAGAGTCTCGTCCTGGGCTTACTGGAGCGCAGCCACCAGGTCACAGAGAGGGGACTGGGTGACTGTGATTAGTCCCCTGTTTCTAGGGAAACCTTGTCACCTGGGCACGGGGCCCACAGGGCGGGCACCTGGGCACAGGGCGGAGATGGCAGCCTGGCCAGGTGGGCTGCATGAGGAAAGCCTGGGAGAGCTGCCCCGGGCAGGAAGCCTGCGCACTGTCGGGTCAGCCAGCTCTGTAGCGGGCTCCCTCATCTTCGCCTGTCCTGTCTCCTCATGCACTCTGACCGTTGACTTCCTCCCTGCTGTCCCTTCCACCTCGACTGCTCCTTTGCTCTCCTATGCCACCCCAGGCCTTAGCCCTCAGGGCCACTGCTCTGGGACATCCGGACCGTCCCAGGGCCCATGGCGTTGGCCTTCCCCCCATTCTGCACTTTCCTTGGGACACAGGCCAGTTGCCATGAACAATCCTGGGCAGATGGCACCCCCTGCGGAAATCTGACCCACTGGGTGTGGACCCTGCAATGGTGCTAGAGATGCAGACCCGAGGGGCAGGTGGGCGGTGCCTCGGGCAACTCCCGGGGTGCAGCCCCAGGCTGGGCGGCCCCTGCAGGGTGTTTGTCAGCTGGGAAGACAGACTTAAAAGCCACCAGCAGAGGGCCAGGTGCTCAGCCCTGCTCAGCCACTAGCTGGTCAGCCAGCAAGCGGCGCCCAGGCTGCACCATCTGTCTGCCCCATGCGGCCCAGGTCCAGGTGCCCGGCCCGCTGTGCCCCTTCTGCCTGATTCTGCCGCACAGTGTCCTGGCCTCCGAGTGAGTGAGGAGCTGTTCCTGCGAGCCCCCAGCAGGCAGGGCCACACTCAGTGTCCCCGCGCCGTTTCTTCACCAGCGGGCGGGCGGTGGAGCCTGACCCTCCGCCAGGGCCCAGTGCCTGGGTGCTGGCTGACCCTCTGCCCCCTCCTCAGGGCCGGAAGAAGCCGTACTTCATCACCGAGCTGTTCCGGGCAGCGGACAAGGACAAGGACAACCAGATCTGCTTTGATGAGTTCCTGTACGTCCTGGGCAGGCTGCTGAGGGACTACCACCTGCAGTACCACCGGCAGCTGTGCGCCCACTACTGTGCCCAGCACAGCCTCTACTAGGGGAGCAGGGCAGCCCCCCCTCCACCCCCCGCCCCAGGCCTGCCCGAGAAGCCACGTGGCCCAGCCGGGGCGGCCGAGTGGAGCTCTGCCATGCGTGCCTGTGTGGCCCAATGTGTGTGCGCACGCATGTGCATGGGTGTGTAAGGACACCTGGGAGGGAAGAGAATAAAGCAACTTCACAGCAGTTTCTGGTGTCGCTCTCTTCAGGGTTAGGGCGTCAGTGATGGGTCCAGCAGGGGAGGTTTGGATCCCCAAAGAGGGGGTCATCTGTTTTGGGTGAGAGAGAGATCCCCTGCCTCCAGGAGCCCTGTCTGAGGGGGAGGCAGCCTCTGCTCTCAGCCTCTGTCTGAGAGAGAGGAGTCTTCTCTTTGGGGAGCTCACCCTCTGACACGAGATGCTGATCACTCCTTCGCGGCACCTACATGGTGGGACAGGACAGGAGGGCAGAGGCACTCGACATGGACCCTGGTTTGAAGGTCTCTTGTCTCTGGATGAGAGCCCCGAGGATCAGTGTGCAAAGGGAGCGCCTGGGGAGGGCCAGGACGGGCGGGGAGATGATGCTGGCAATTACCTGGGGTGGCGGGGTCAGGGCCAGCCTGGGAGGTAGACCGTGAGGTGGGTTTTGTGCAGCTGAGTCACAGACGGGGACCAGGGCAGAGCCAACAATCCAGCCTGTTAGGGGGAAGAGCGATGAGTGGCACTTGGGTGACTGTCAATCAGGGAAGTCTTCCTGGAGGAAAGAGGGCTGGGTCTGGTTTTACTAATGAAACATGATGATAGACAGGGTGTTACTCCATCCAGCTCAGGGCTACTTGTGACTCACGGATCCAAGTCCTCCCTGGCCCCTGACCCCTCCCAGCTGAGACCTGCCCAGCCCTGGCTGTGTTGTCTGTGTTTCTTTCTCTCCCTGGGAGCTCAGGAATCGGAGGCAGAATCTGAGAGGGGCTCCTCTGCCTCAGGCCCTGCGAGGGCTTGTGTTCTCGGGTCTCTTCTCTGGGATTGTCTGGGAACCCACGTCCTAGTTACTGTGGTAGAAACAATGGGTTTTAAGGGAATGATGGCCGATCATCCTCATTGCTCCCCCGTGCAGGTGATTGGGGGTTTGGGGGGGGGGGGGTGAGGTGTCATTTAAGGGTCTTGGCTGGCTCTTTCCCAGCTGGGTCTGTGTATCACAGAGGGCAGAAGCGCCCTGCGGGCTGAGTGGGGACCTTTGTGCCTGGTCAGTCAAGCTCTGAAGGGGGAGTTTGCCCTGCTGCTCCCTCCCTGGGGGGGCCCCATCGCCATCCCTTCCACACTTGCCTGTCTGCCAACATTCGCCTTTGGAAACTCAGCTGGGCCCCCACCCACTTCCCTCTTTGTCTTCCTGCCCTCCCGGGGCCTGAACTCCCTGTGGAGGTGTGTGTCCTGCTGCACGTGCTGTGGCTGCTGTCTGCGTCCTCCACCAAGCCAGGGACATGCCTTCCCACCCGGCCCAGTGTCAGTACACAGTGGGTGGTCAGCCGTGTTGGAGGGAGGAATACAGGAACCTGATTGGAATCCCCGTGGGCCTCGTCCTCACGTCCAGAGACCCAGGCCATCCTTCCCCGGGCCCAGGGAGGATTCTCCCTGCCCATATCTTCTGAACCGAGTTGGGTTTCACAGGCCATTGAGTACTAAGGGGCACCTCAGCCCAGTGCTCCTCTCCTTCCTCCTCGCCTTCCGGGGGGGATTTCTTCACGGCCCGCCTGCCTGTCCTGATTTCGTCAGCCTGGGCCGGGCCTGCTGGGGTCTGTTGGTACACACACAGGACGGAGCTCTTCCTGTAAACAGGGCCAGGTTCTGCTCCCCCAGGTTGCCCCACGACCCACAGCCTGATTGCGGGCTCTGTCTTTCCCCCAATATGCTTGCCCAATTCCCAACATCCTCTACTACCAGGGCAAATCAGCCTGGCTCTGGCTCACCCCGAACTTCCCCAGGCCGTCTGTCTGGAGGGGCGTCTCTGGGGAGACAGTTTGCGACCTCGCTGCTCAGTATGCTCCCCTGACGAGCACACGATCCTGGGCGGACCTCAGGGCTCCTGTTACCTTGAGACTGTCTTCCTTAATCTCTGGAGACTGTTTTCCTTAATCTCTGGGTGAAGAAAGCTGTCCCCACAGGCACCATTCTCAGGGGGTAGCTTCAAAAAAGGGATCTCCTGCCTGGCAATTGTGGCTCAGTGGTTAAGCATCAACTATAGGAGGTCACGATTCAATTCTGGTCAAGGGCACATGCCCCAGTTGGTCAAGGGCTCTGTCCCCAGTAGGGGGCGTGCAGGAGGCAGCTGATCAACAACTCTCTCTCATCATTGATGTTTCTATGTCTCTCTCCTTCTCCCTTCCTCTCTGAAATCAATAAAATAGATATGTTTTAAATGGCACCTCCCAAAGGTCAGGGTCTAGGAAGGCATCATCTCCACCAGCCCTCTCAGCACCTCACTGAGAGAGGTCAGCATGAGCTCCATCCCGGGCAGGTGAGCAAATCCTAAGGAGAGCCTCAGAAAAGCCAGCTTGCTTGTTCTAATGCCTGCTTTTTGGCACCTAAGCACCCAGACAGAGAAGAAGACACGCCCATAAAGAGGGAGCTTGAGTAACTCCCCGTGCCTCAGTTTCCTCATCTGTCACATAGGGGTAATTGTACCTGTGACACCCACTTTACAGGGTTATCAGGTGAGACATTGGACATAAGAACACTGAAAACATGAGGTGCTGTGTGGGGTCAAGTGCTGTTATAGCAGCTCATAGAGGAGAGGACCTGAGTCAGAGCTAAGCACCAAGTGCTCCAGCCTTAGCTGAAAACATGTCGTGTGTCAGAGACAGTCCTATTTTCCTGTGAAGAGGCTGACTAACATCCTGCCAAGGAAGCCAGCCTGCATTTGGTTGGTGGGTTTATACCCTGCCTTACTCCAGAAGTGAGTTAAGGTGGCTGGGAGGGGATAAAGGGAACTTCTGCTTTGGATAAGGGATGGACCAAGCATTCAATTTCGCATTCCTTTTTACCCCAAGCAAGTATTAACTGAGCACCTAGTATGTACCAGGTCCAGGGGTTGTGATGTGGTTCCTGCTCTGAAGGGGCCCCAAGTCTCAAAGAAAAGACAGACAATAAACAGATGGAGCATAATGTAGCAGGGCAAATGCTGTGATGCATGGGGATCTGGGTAACACGGAGGAGAGAAGCATTAACTCGGCGTCCATAGGGGTGGAAGGAGGCTCAGGGATGCACAGGAGTGGCCACCAGATGGTGCCTGGGCTGCATCAGGAAGGATGAGGAGGACTTGACTGGCAAAGAGGCATTGCAGGCAGCGGCAGGAAGTAGATGATGTCACAACATGTCATAAGTCACCTAAGTCATTTGATGCACTGAATGTTGTGTCTCCCTGTGGGCCTCAGCTTCCTCCTCTGTAAAATGGGAATGATGGCAGTACATACCTCTTAGGATTGTTGTGAGAATTAAATGGATCAATGTAAATAAAGCACTTACAATAGCAAGTGGCACCTGGTAAAAGCCCAATAAATATTAGCTACGATTTTGCTATTATTTATTGTTATTATTGAGTACTGTTGCCATTATGGCATGTGCCAGGCACTGTGCTGGGTGCTGGGGAAGCAGAGGTGGATGGTCTGTCTGGGTCCTCGCGGGTTCACAGTCCATCTGGGGTGTCAGGCACATTCACGGGGCAGCATTGGTGTCTTCCCTCCTGCGGTGCTTGCTGGCTGCGCACTGCTCTAAGCACTTTACACTGTTTCGTGTGAACTTTTTATTGCAACGTTGTACATATTAAGAAAAGTCTACAAACCATAAATATTTTGCATCTATTATTAATCTTTACAACAACACTATATGGTAGATTCCATTTCTTTTTAGGTGGAAACATTAAAATTTTTTTTATTTTTAATTGTGACAAAATACACAGAACATACAATTTACCATCTTGACCATTTTTACATGTACAGTTCAGTGGTAAGTACATTCATGTTCAGTCTCCGGACCTGTTATCTCTCATCCTGCAACTAAAACTCTGTACTCAACAAACAACGCCCATCTCCTCCTCCCTCCAGCCCTGGCAACCACCATGCCGCTTTCTGTCTCCATGGGTTTGACTACACTGGGTACATCGTATACGTGGAATCATAGAGTATTTGTCTTTCTGTGATTGACTTATTTCACTTAGCATCATGTCTTCAAGGTTCATCATGTTGCAGCTGTGTCAGAAGTCCCTTTCTGTTTAAAGGCAGTGTGGCATTCCATGGTATATATTCACCACATTTTATTTGCCCATCCAACTGTGGGTGAACACTTGAGTTGCTTCCACATTTTGGCTATTGTGAGCAATGCTGCTATGAATGTGGGCGTACACATACCTTTTTGAAACCCTGCTTTCAATTATTTTGGATATATACCAGAAGAGGAATTGCTGGATCATATGATAATTCTGTTTTTTAATTTTAAAAATATGTTTTTCTTAACGAGAGAGAGAGAGAAACATTGATGTGAGAGAGAAACATAGATTGGTTGCCTGCCTCTCACATGCACCCCAACCGGGGTGGGACCTGCAACCAAGGCGTGTGCCTTACCTGGGAATCGAACCGGTGACCTTTTGGCGTATGGGACAATGGCCATGGCATGTTTTTAATTTTTTGACGAACCGTCATACTGTTTTCCACAGTGGCAGCCTCATTTCATATTCCCACCAGCACTGCACAAGGGTTCCAGTTTCTACCCATCCACCCCAATGCTTTTCTTTTCTGTTTATAGTGATAGTTATTTTCTAGTTGTGTTGGGTATGAGGTGCTGTCTTGCTTTGATTTGCATTTCCCTGAGGACTAATGATGTGGAGCATCTTTTGGTGTGCTTATTGACAATTTGGGTATCTTCTCTGGAGAAATGTCTATTTAAGTCCTTCGCCCATTTTTCAATCAGATTGTTGTTTTGTTGTTGTTGTTGGGTGATAAGAGTTCTTTAGATATTCTAGACATTAACTCCTGTCAGATATATGATTTGTAAATATTTTCTCCTATTAGGGTCTACTTGAAGTATTTTAAATCTCTACTTCATAAGTGAGTTAACTACTAGTAAGGCACAAAGAGGGGAGATAATTGGCCAAGGTTACACAGCAATAGAGTTACTGACATAATGAAGCCCAAGGTTAATTCCATCTACTTCTCCCAGGAGGCGATGGCAGCCCAGGCCCTGGAGAAGCATGAAGGAAGGAGAGAGGAGAGGGGTTTTCCCTGCAGAGTCAAGTTCTTGTCCGATTAGACTCTGGAGCCCCAAGCTCCAGCATCTGGTCTAGCTGTGACATATCCATCAGACTGGGAAACCCCAGGTGAACCGCTTTGCCTCTCTGCCCTCAGCTTCCGTGTCTGTACTGGGTGGGTTCCATGCCCCACCTCCTGACAAGTGTGTTCTGAGTCCCTAAGTAGATTATGTGATTGTGAAGCGCTTTGTAGCCAGAGGAATGGCGTGACGAATCTTCAGCATTGGAAGCCAGTTAATCTCAGTGGCATTTTGTTGGGTTAGGCACCAGCTTGCTCCTCCTGAAATCCTGGGGAGTGGGCCACCTCCTCTTCTCCTCTTGGACAGGAAGCACTTCTTGCTTCTCCAAAGACCTTCTTCTTCAGAGGGGGTTCCTCTTCAGCCCAGGCTCCTGGGGTCAGAGGCACACAGCCATCCCCCCGGGGGTTGAAGGGCCCCTGGGGTGCTTAGGCAGAGGCTCAGAACCTCATGCACACAGAGGGACCCCAAGCCTGCCTTTGTCTCCCCAGGACAGTGCACCCCAGCTTCACTGGGCAGGAGAGGAGGGGAGGTGGGGTGTGGGCAGCAGCAGAGAAACTGACTGGCCCTTAGCTGCATGTCCCTGCCAAGTCCACCCACCCACAAAACAACAGACCATCGTGGAATCACCGCACCTTTCATTACTAACGTCCAGCCTCAGGACCACGGGTCTTAACCTTTTCGGGGTCTCGGACCCTCTAGAGAATCTGAGGAAAGCCAGGGAGGAATGTGCTGAGGCGCACACTCAAAATGATGCATCCACTTCCATTCCATTCAGAGATGGACAGACAGGACACAGTACCAGGAGACTAGCAACTGGAACAGCGGGGGACTCTGGAACAGCGGGGGACTCTGGAGGGGGCGCCTGGTCACCTGGGTAGCTTCCTGGTTTCCCCTGCTGGGCACTACTGCATGGAAAAAGCCTTCCTCTTCCCCTCCTCTTCCTCCCCCGCCCCGCCCCTGCCCCCGCCCCTCAGAAATGTCCAGGCTGCCTGATTGCCCCATTCACCTGGTTAGGAAACCTGAGGCTGTAGCAACCCTGGAAGGGAGTAGCTGCCTCGCCCTCTCTCGCAGCGGCCAAGCCCAGCCGCTATAAAAGGGAGCGCTGCTCAGCCTGAGCATTCCGTCAACTCTGTCAACTGTCAGTGCTGTTTCAGGAAGACCTGGTAAGTGGACTGCGCTGGTCAGCCCCACACTTCCGGCTTCCCCGGAGAGGTTGGGGAGTGGGAAGAGGGGAGAGAGGGGAGGGAAAGCTCAGGGAGGGCTGAACCAAGCTCCGGACCTCCTGGGGAGAAGAGTGAGACAGGGACAAAGAAAGAGCCAGCCCTCTAGCACTTTTAGGTGAAGGCACATTCATTTCTTAAGCTGGGCTTTTCTTGGGCAGAGGGTGAGGGCATGGAGTTGGCAGGCACTATGTGTGAGTGTATGTGTGTGTGTGTGTATGTGTACCTACTCCCTACCACACTCCGGTCCATTTGGTCCCGCCCCTTCTCATCACAGCTATAGAATCCTCTGGGTTTGGCTATTTGGACGGTGCAGGCCAGGACAAAGCCATTACTTGGGTTATGAACCTTCTGAGTGTCCCCTTAGTCTTCACTCCATGGTGGGCAGAGGCACCATCCTCACCCATGTGCTCCCCTTTCCAGGTGAAGCAACTCCTTGGGCACCATGCTGACGGAGCTGGAGAGCACCCTGAACAACTTCATTGAGATCTACCACAGGTACTCCATGCTGCAAGGGAACGTCCATGCCCTCTACAGGGATGACCTGAAGAAACTGTTAGAGGCCGAGTGCCCTCAGTACATGAAGGTGAGCTGTGGCTGGGTGTCCCCTGGCTCTCTGCCTGGCTCTCTGCCTGGCTCTGGTGACGCCCGGGGACACTGGCCCCCCTGCTGCCCCGGGTAAATGGCCACTCTTCAGCTCCCGTTCCGATCTTTACACTCTGCTTCTTTCTCCTCAATCTTGACAGAAAAAGAATGCAGACACCTGGTTCAGAGAGTTGGATATCAATGAAGATAATGCAATCAACTTCCAGGAGTACCTGACGCTGGTGATAAAGGTGGGCCTGGCAGCCCATGAAGAAATCCACAAGGAGTAGCAGGGCTGCTGGGCCCGGGGCGGGGCCCCTGGACTTGTTCCTGAATAATAATAAAGCGATTGATACCTCAGGCCTCTCACTCGCTTTCCTCTTGTGGAAGGAGGCTCTTTGGGGGTCGGGGGGAAAGTTGGAAAACCCACAGGGACAAAACCAAGCTTCTGTTGCCCCCCACTCCCCATGTCTCATGAACTTTCCGTTCTTACCATGTGTCTGGTTTCCTCTCTGCCTTCCCCCTAAATGATTTCTGAGTCTCTTATAGCCCTGGCCCCAAGTCACTGGCTCTAGGTCTTAGGGCTCTAAAAAGCCCATGACACTGTAGCTAATGGTCTTCCAAATGGTGGTATGGAAACAGGGTGATGTAAGGAAAACTACTGTTCTCTCAACTAAATAATTAATTTCCAGCTAAGTGTCTTAGATGAGACTCTTGGGAAATCAGGGCAATAACTGCATAGAAGTGTGTGTGTGTGTGTGTGTGTGTGTGTGTGTGAGAGAGAGAGAGAGAGAGAGAGAGAGAGAGAGAGAGAGAGAGAGAGAGAGAGACTGATTCTGTGTGTGGTGTGACAGGAGGTGGGTGTTTAGAATTCTACGATAAGTAACACTAATAGCCCCTGGCCCAGATTTTGGAAGCTTTCCTTTTCTCCTGATTTCCAATCTCTCAACTCAATTAAAAGATAAAGGAATGGCAGACAGGCCAGTACATTAATAAAACTCAACTCAAAGAACTGGTAACTCAAAAGCTGCCCTGTGGGGTGATGGCTCTGGTGATCCGTGAAACATCAAAGGGCCTGGTGAGTGGGAATTTCAGAACCCAGCCCTGAGCTGGGTTTCTTGCCACGCCTTGGAAATGTTCTGTTGCCCGCACTGGGTTGATGAGGCAGTGGGGGTTGGCAGTGGTGTTGGTGATGGAGGTGTACTATACATCTCTGAATGGAACGGAAGTGGATGCATCATTTTGAGTGTGCCTCAGCACATTCCTCCCTGGCTTTCCTCAGATTCTCTAGAGGGTCCGAGACCCCGAAAAGGTTAAGACCCGTGGTCCTGAGGCTGGACGTTAGTAATGAAAGGTGCGGTGATTCCACGATGGTCTGTTGTTTTGTGGGTAGGTGGACTTGGCAGGGACATGCAGCTAAGGGCCAGTCAGTTTCTCTGCTGCTACCCACACTCCTCCTCCCCTCCTCTCCTGCCCAGTGAAGCTGGGGTGCACTGTCCTGGGGAGACAAAGGCAGGCTTGGGGTCCCTCTGTGTGCATGAGGTTCTGAGCCTCTGCCTAAGCACCCCAGGGGCTCTTCAACCCCCGGGGGGATGGCTGTGTGCCTCTGACCCCAGGAGCCTGGGCTGAAGAGGAACCCCCTTTGGAGAGGTGGGAGGGAGAGATTTATCATTATCAAATTTTGTTTGCCAAGGGGGTCTGCTGACTCAGCCCACTCTGGAACCATGGGGAAGGTGACAGAGTGTAGGCTTGGAGTTTCACTACGTGATGGGCACTGGTTGTGAAGAATCGCATTGACCTTGAGCTCTCAACAGTTGATACTCAGCTCATGGTGACAGGGGAGGTGACCCCACTGGCACTGGCCGCCTAGAGAAAGAGGTGGAGGTGATGGGCCATCACTGAAAGGTTCAGGGAGGCAGGAGGCGTGGAGACTGTGGTTTACAAACAGGATTGTGTTCATTACAGGAACCACTGGGCAGAGTCATACAGGCTTGTAGCCCAGAGCAAGGTGATTTGGTTTCCTGTTTCTCCAGCTACAAAAGAAGAACAGGGCAGTGGGAAGTTGGGAAATAAGTCGTTTAGCAGGAAACCCATGTAACATTTGGGCCCACAAAAGAGGCCTTGGCTCACCAATTGAGGCAGATCCGGCCACTGAGATTTCCGGGGCCTGTAAGGAAGACCTGCCTGAAATCCTGCTTCTTCAGTCAGGTTCTCCACCCCAAGCTCCTGACTCTGGGTTCCTCACGGCTGTGACAAAAATCCTAACCAACCACGAAGACAAGAGGAAAAAACAGTCCAGAGATGGAAGACGCTGACAACGCCTTGCCATGGGAGCAGTCAGCAGCTGTGTACCGCTGCAGGTTGCCTAGGACCAAACCAGAGAGGGTCGGACCTGCATTGCCACCATGTGCCCACCATCCAGCTATCAATGCTGACATGTACACATAAGGAACTGTTGGACATTGAAATTGGGACTCAAACATTTTTTTGTTTTGTCTTGTTTTGTTATTATATGTTTATTTCCAGTCTGCAAAGGCAAAACTTTTTAAAGGAAAGAAATGGTGGGAAAAAGATACAGAGGCAAAGAAGCATCGAACAGACTGTCAAACTACATTGGGAAGACAGGGGAGGTTGGGCGAGGAGGGCTGTAAGAGACCAACCGAAGGACTTGTACGCTTGCATATAAGCACAACCAACGGATATAAGACACTGGGGCGGGGGGGCAGGGTGGGCAGGTGAAGGCATGTCCTGGGGGGTAGGGGAGGTCAGGGGGAGATCAAGGGGGAAAAAAAAGGAGACATATGTACTACTATTTGTAATACTTAAAACAATAAAAATAAAATTAAAAAAAATAATAAAATAAAATGAACAATTAAAAAAAAAAATCCTAAAAGCAGGGGGAGGATCTGGAATTGGGCGGCTGGTGTCTAGCAGCTGAGCAAATGAGTTTATTCCCATGGAGAGGATGTCCCATACATTCCTCCACCCGGGAGCCAGACCATCCTGTTGGGGTCCAGATCCCAGCCTATCTCCTGGCTTCCTGTCCTGGGAATTCAGCCTAAAATCAAATGGGCTGAAGAGGGGAGGGCAAGCCACCAACACATGCTGGGCTTCCACTGGGCGTTAGTGTGAACAGAAAATACCATCTCAGACCTGGAAAAAGACAAAATGCTGATTGCTTACATCTTTGATCTCTGCTGGGGTCTGGCTGAATAGAAGCAAATGCAGCCACTTGTTAATCTTCCACCATCTGACACTTTGGGGAAATGTCAAAGGTCAACACAGCATATTTGACTAACAAATCCCAGTGGATAAAGCCAGTTTACCTGCTTGATGGAGTGATTGATTGTATAGCCTGGTAGAGATGGTAAACCCCTAATGGTTAGGGTTTTCATCATTCTTTTTAAAGTTAAAAGTGTCTCACTTCTCACTTAAGAGTCTTAGACACACCTTTCCTGGCTGTCTTTATAGATTCTCAAATATTCTTCAAGCCAGCTTAAACAAACAAACATCTTTACCGATCTTTCATGAATGAATTAAAATAAGAATTTTGACATGGGCCCACTATTGTTAGAGAATGGGAATTTTTGAGCATGCTTACTACTCCCATTCCAGAGGGCCATGGACTATGCCCCAGATAGAGTTGTCAGTGCTGACACCAGGCCAAGCCTTGAGATACGGTCTCATGGCCCATTCCCAGCACATAGGCCTTGCAAGATAGAAGACTGTCAGCTTTTTGAAGAAAAGGATGACCCTGTAAATAACATGGTCGTCAATGGCATGACTCTGACGTTGCTTGGGGAAAACTGTTTTATCTTGGGTTGCTTGCTCTGCAAGAACAGGATGTGGTTAAGGTGCTTAAAAGTGGTCCTGTACAAAGGGTCGGGGCTGCTCTCTGGACTCCCTGCGTGGAGAAAGGCAGAGCAGTTGCCGGCTGCCTGGCTGGCCGGCCGGCTGGCTTATAAAGGCTCCCTACATTTTAATTTGGTCTGGACTCCAGTGGTCATCCACCCGCGTTCGCTCCATAACACTATGTATGTTGATAATTTTACTTCTTAGCACTAGACTTTGTGACAGTTTATCTCATTTATTTTTTTGTAACAACCCTGAAAGAGGTGATTGTTATTTCCATTTGTATATGAAGAGATTCGGAGACGTTAAGATAAAATAGCAAGTGGTAGAGGGAGGGACAGATCCCAATGGTCTCTAGGCGAGAAACCTCAGTTAGTTAAGATATGCCATGAAAGCCCTCTCTTCTGGGAAGCTTCCAGCCTTGGTGTGTGCGTGGAGGGCCTCCCTCTGTCAGCCTCTCAGTCCTCACCTCCTGCATGGTCTCTGCCATCCAGGGGCATAAACAAAGGTCAAAGGTGCCAGAATGAGCTTCTCTCTGGGGTTGACTCACCAGACACAGCTCAGGACTTGAACTACTGTGGGGTTTTTTGGTTTTGTTTTCTTCCTGGTCTGAGCAATCCAATACAACAAGAAGATCAGCATTTTGAGTTCCTTAACCTCTTAGGTGTTGTTCCAGTAATAACTTCCCCTTCCTTCTGGGCTGGGGGCCGTCCCTGGCAGTCTTAGGAGCTGTAGATGTTTCTGTGTAAACAACTCTCGAATTTGCAAAATCACGGTCTGAACTGGCTGCGAAGGCCAGGGTATGGACCGTTGGCAACTCTTTCAAACCATCTGCCTCCAACCTCTCTCGACAGACAGGCACAATTAGCAGCAGAAAGCATGAAGCTCTCCCACAGCCCAAGCCCACGCAGAGCCTCTTCATCAGCCCAGCCCAGCAAGGGCTCCCATTCGGTGCAGCTCGCTCAGCGTCTTCTTTTGCTCCAGCACATTTCCCCCCTGTGCTTTGCAGAGCAAAATATTTAACCAAAATAGGATGCTCTGGATTTCTTTCCTACTTTTGTCCTAGACCTTTCATGAGGTGCATCTATTAAGACCTAACCGTAAATATCACACTTAATGAAGAAATGATAAAGCCCTAGCCGGTTTGGCTCAGTGGATAGAGTGTCGGCCTGTGGACCAAAGGGTCCCAGGTTCGATTCCAGGTCAAGAGCACGTAACTTGGTTGCAGGCTCCTCCCCAGCCTGGGCCCTGGTAGGGGCTCGTGCAGGAGGCAACCAATTGATGTGTTTCTCTCACATCAATGTTTCTCTCTGCCTTTCCCTCTCTCTTCCACTCTCCCTAAAAATCAATGGAAAAACATATCCTTGGGCAAGGATTAACAACAACAACAAAAAGAAATGATAGACATTTCTCTTAATGATGGAAGAAGACATGGTGCACCCATTACCACTTCTATTTAGAATTTGCATTGGAGGCCCTAGCCAGTGGTACAAGACACGAACAAATAAATGAGAAATAACGGGAGCTCTGGAGGCTCTGGCCACATGAAGTAAGCGAATACCCTGCTGGGCACCCCCGTTTCTGCAATTCATTGCCTCCTTCCGTTCTCCCTTGTGAATAACAGCTACTCTTGCAGAATTTTTAAAAATGTGCGCCCGCCAAATTGGACTTGGTTCTTCCCATGAGGCTAATAATGCCGTTACCGAAGAAAAACACTGACTTGCTGGCATCTCTGATTTCCTTCTGCGGGCTGAATGGCCTTGCCATAGCCTGCATCCGGACACCCAGGCTTGGAGCAGGAAAGACGCTGCCATACTCTCAGACTAGGAGAAATCAGCCACTCCGAGTCCCTTCCTCTCGGGAAAGGTTCAGAAATTTAGAAATTCACAGTCTGAGATAGAGACCTCAAAAACCATTTCTCCTGCACTTGCCTTTTCTGCTCTCTATTCTGGGTCTCACAGAGAGTTATCCTTTCTTTGTCTTTTTTATCCTCCAGAATATCCTGCCAACCACTTGTGCTGTCCAGAGTTCGGGGGCCGGGGGTAACCCGTAGGACTCCTTCAAGCCCTCCCCAGACCTTCAGAGTTCTGGAAGCTCCCACTGGATTGATGTTCTGAAGGAACTCCAAGTCCCAGCCTGGTGCCCTGGCCTGGACAGGGCCCTTAGCCATTTTCTCAAATGAGGTGTGTGTGTCTCTCTCTTTTCCCTCTTGCTTTAGACAGGAGCCTTTTCTCCTCTTCTGGAACTAGCCTCAGTGACTCCAGTGAAGCCAGGAGCCCTCAGAATGAGCCCTCTGTGGACGGCCCCGCCATGACTGGGCCTGGGCAAGCCTGCCTGGTGCAACATTGGGCCCGGGCTCTTTCTCCAGTTAGCAGCACTGACGGCCTCCAAGGGTCTAGGAAATGCCACTGGGGCCACGTAACCCCCACAGCTCTAGCACACATCAGGTGGCCTCTCTTCTCACCGTGGCTATGGGAGCTCTCCCTCCACAAAGCCCACCAGGGCCCTGTGAGCATCTTATGACCCCCTCCTCCCTCCTGTCTCCGATATCTGCCACTTTTAATTTTCTCAGCCAAGTTCTAGTCCTCCCTGGAATGCTTGATCCCCTGAGGCCTTAATGCCAACTCCTATCAACTACACTCTCTCCCGGCACCTCACTGGCCCTGCCACCCGCCCTGAAGGTTGGCTCAGAGCTACAGGGTGACCTCATTCCCAGCACCTTCGGACTCAGGCACTGTGGGTCAGGCCCCCTTCTCTGGGAAGAGGGTCAGTGTGTTTAAAAACTCGGGGTGTGAGGCAGAGATGCTAAAAGATCATTCCTGAAGCACACCTGGATGCTCCGCTAGCTTGTCTAGGGGCTCTCAAAGAATTGAATTGTTTTAGCAAACAAAAAATCCTTTCTTTTCCTTCTCTGCTCTCCGGAGTATTCTGTCAATCACCTGGTATCTGTCCAGGGCCTAAACACATCCTGTACATTTACAGGTGTTTGTTGTTTTATTTTATCTTACATAAACGTATGTGCTACATACAGTCTGTGCATGTCTCAAAAAGATGTGGAATGTGGCCTGGCTGGTGTGGCTCAGCTGGCTGAGTGTTGGCCTGTGCACCGAAAGGTTGCCAGTTTGATTCCTGGTCAGGGCATATGTCCAGGTTTTGGGCTCGATCCCCAGTAGGGGTTGTGCAGAAGGCAGCCGATGGATGTTTCTCTCTCTCTCTTTCTCCCTCTCCCTTCTCCTCTCTAAAATCAGTTTTTAACCTATTTATTTAAAAAGATACGGAATGTAATAGTAAAGAAGGAAAACATCATCAAACATAAAGGAAGCAGCTGCAGGAGCTCTCCAGACGGTCTCATCCCTTCTGACTGGATTCCTCCCAGGAAGCGGTGACTATCACGGTTCAGTGGGTGCAAAGTTCCAGTTACACAAGACGAAGGTGTTCTAGAGACCTGCAGGTCAACACGGCGCGGTTAACGATACAGGTCTGTGCACTTAAACATTTGGTAAGAGGCTAGATGTCATGCTGAGTGCTCTCATCACAAGAGCAAAGGCCCTCGGCAACGATGGCTGTGTTTACTGTTGTGATGATATCATGGGTGCATATACATGTCCAAACTCATCAAATTGTGCCCATTAAATGCGTGCAGGGGTTTTTTCGTATGATAATTATACATGAATAAAGCTATAGAAAGGAGTTGTTTTCTCCTGAGAGGGAAAAGGGAAGGAAGCAGTGACTTGGACAGTCTCTGCCACACCTGATTTCCTAATAGGATTACAGCCTTGCCCCATGTCAGTCAACATTTGTTCAACATTTGTTCTGGGAGAACAAAGCAGGCCAGAATGCTGAGTAAGCTGGATGGGGTTCCGAACTGTAATTGTGTTAGGATGGAGTCCCATTACACGGATCTTACTTTCCCCATCAGTTCTCATGTTCCCATCTGTCCAGTTTCTCCTCTTGTGGCCTCCCCATCCCTGAACAGCCCAAACACCTCAGGGGCTTTCCTACTGCACTGCGGGGGACTGTTCAGTTCTCCATGGCGGAGGGCGGGGAGCCAGGGCCTCACTCACCTGTCCCTCTAGAGCAGTTGCATGGACGGTGTGGCTACTGAAGGCCAGAGACGCAGGTTTAGGGACGAACCTAGCCCACTGCTGTGGGGGCGCACTGCATGGGCGTCCGGGTCCATGTCCAGGCCTCAGTGCTGCCCTGTGTGGGGCCCTGGGACCTGGGACTCTGCTTCTTACAGGCCATGTTGCCATGGTAACTATGCTAACCGAGCATGCAGGGGAGTCTGAGGTGTTGAATGCAGGTTCCCAGGTTAGACTTAAACATTTTTTTATTTCAGAGGCCTTGATAACCTCTTCCTAGCCTTGGTGCTTTGGTGGTGATCCTCCTCATCCAATTTGGTAGCTTTCTCATTGCCAAGTTCGGGGATTGTAGTGGGAGAATGGGAAAGACACAGAGGGATTGGTGTCTCACTTCCTGAAAACCCTGAGGTCCTTCTTGGAAATCCACCCAGTGATTGGCTTTGCATCCCAGAACAACTTAGGGAGAAGACTTCCTTCCCACATCTCTCTACCCGCAAGGCACAAAGATCTTCATTAAGTTGGCTTCCGGCTTGAGGGTAGGGCTGGCGATGTATTTCATTCTCTGCTTTCTGGCTCTGCCACCTCTCTCTCTCTCCAACCACCAGGCACCTGCTGGGACTCTGCCTCCTCCCCAGACTGTAAGTTCACTGAGGGCAGGACAGTGTCTGTCCAGTTCATGGTGGCCTCCCCCAGCGCCTGCCAGCCAGCGACTAGCAAGATACAAAGGGCAAGGAAGTATGTGCCAGGTGAAGACCCACGCCCCCCTCGCTCCTCACCATTGCTCAGAGATCTCCAGAGATGGAACCCCTTTAGATCCAGTCTCCCATCCTTTACAGCACCATCACCTTCTTTTTCGCTCTCCTTGCTTATCTGAGAGTTCATTTCCCTCCTGGAGAGGGTAACGTTAGAGAAGGTGTCTCTTTGAGGGTAGTGCCAGGCTAACTTGGGAGGTAAACCCACCTTGGTGGGCTGCGATCCTGCCCCATCTGGTCACCCCGCCCCATCTTAAGTTCTGGTGTGCTCCACCCACTATTTGGGTGTGACTAACAGAGTCCCATGGTTGCCATGAGTACTTTGTGGGGGGTAATTTTTAATTTTGATATAATTTAATTTGATGTAATTTAGTTTGATAGAATTCCAAACTTACAGGAAAGTTGCACATATAGTACAAGAAACTCCCATATACCCCCTATTCATATTTCCCAGCTGGCCCGTTATTTCTTCACATTATGAAAATTTGAAGTTATCTTTCTTTTAAAATATAGTTTTATTGATTTCAGAGAGGAAGGGAAAGGGAGAGAGAGATAGAAACAACAATGGTGAGAGAGAATCATTGATAGGCTGCCTCCCGTACACCCCACACTGGGGATCGAGCCTGCAACCTGGGCATGTGCCCTGACGGATCGAACAGTGGGAATCGAACAGTGAGTTCCTGGTTCATAGGTCGATGCTCAACCACTGAACCACACCAGCCAGGCTGAAGTTATCTTGGTATGCTGTTCAGGGTATTCACATGGTCACATTTAGTTTAATTCCCTTTGAAGGTGAAAGTCTGTTTTAAGGACACACATAGTATTTCTGGTTGTGAAAGTGAGTCTGTTATCAATTTGGCTCAAAACGTACTTGAAAAGTTTCCTCCTTGTTGTGTAGCATGCTCTTGCTACTTGTACATAGTGATTCTAAGTGCAGCAGTAATTTTTTAGTGAAGCAGTAGGCTCTGTCTTAGAGGGAGTTTTCGGTTTACAGAAATATTGTGCAGAAAGTAGTTCCCATATCCCCCTTGGCCTTCCCTCACCCAGCGCCCCTCTTATTGACACCTTGCATTAGGGTGGTGCATTTGGTTCAATCAAGCCAACATTCATACATCGTTAATAACTAAAGCCCATAGTCCACATTATGACTCACTCTTTGCATCGCACATCTATGGGTTTTGACAAATGCCTAATGGCTTGTATTCACCACTGTAGTATCACCTACATCAAACTGTCAACAGAGGAGTTTCCCATCCTTTTCAGCCTCCTTGGCTGCCCCAAGCATCAGCCTTTCTGCACAGTCCCACCCTTAAGCAGTTTCTGTCAAGTGGGAGCGGCAGGACCAGCCCAGGTGACAGCCAGGCCACAGGTCTCAGGAATCCCCCCGGAAACGCCCAGGCCAGCAGCAGGACACTCACCATGGAGCTGGAGGGAGCATCCCCAGGGCTTGAGCTTTCCCTAGGGGGCCAATCCTGCCTTTTCATTGGGGTGCAGATGGGAGGAGGGAAGAAGGTCAGGCAAGTGGCATGATTCTGCATGCCAGGACCTGTGCCAGGTGCCTGCTGTGTGTTGGCTTCCTTGTCTCCCCAAAGGCCTCACTGGGTGGCACAGATGCTGGGCTGGTGCTCAGGGGCCAAGGGCAGCTTCCGCACGGGGAAGACCAGCATGCAGGCCCCTCCACCCCGGGACCACTGTCAGGACACAGAGGAGGAAGGTCACTTGTAGGAGACTCCCAGTGGCCAGTGACCAGGCGCCTGGAAGGCTGGCTCTGGACTCACATATATGCTAGCCCGTGTGAATGATCCACATCCATGATCGGTGGGAAAGGGCAAAAGTAAAATTTAAACATCACACTTCATTGTTTTTAAGAACTTTCTCACATAGTCTCCCAGTTGGGCCTCATCCCTATTCTGGGAACTAAATGAGGCCAGTGAGAGAGATGACCACACAAATGAAGAAAGGGCCTTACAGAGGCCAAGGGCTTAACCAAGGGCACAGAACTGACCCCCATTCCCATCCCCACTGTGGCCTGCAAAGCAGCCTTGCACCAGACCCCATCCCAGTGTGGGATCCAGGTTCCAATGTTGGCCTGAACCCCACTCAGTACTCCCCACCTGGGTCCTGTGAGGTGAATTCTCCGTGTTGTGATTTAGGAAGGTGTCTGAACCTATCTAATACCAAATTCCAAGAGGGCATCACGAAATGTGTGCTGCTCTGACCCTGAACCTAGGGACTTTCCATGTGTGGGTGGGGGTGGGGAGTGGTGGGAGCACATCAAGGAAAGAATTCTTTAAAGGCTAATCAAGAGTTGACTGCATTAGGGGGGAAATGGGAAGAAAAAAAGCAGCGTCTGATAAGAGTGTCTGCATCTACCAAAAATTATGAGCAGGTATTATATTTTTAATAACTAAAAAACTATTCTTATTTTAGGAGAAAAATGGCAACAATGGCAGAGGTTTTGAGAGCAAACAAATTAGGGTTTGGCTCTTTAAAACGTTACTTAGCCTCTCTAAACTCATTTCCTTCATCTGCAGAATGGGCATACGATGAGCATGCCCCTCAGGGCTTTCTGGAGAACTAAGGGAAGGTGGTGTCAAGCAGTGTCTGGCATGTCGTAAGTGTTCAATACATGTTTGCTTTCAACAACACATAGACTTTATTTTTTAGAAGCATTTTATTTATTTTTAACTTTATTATTATTATTATTCCTCACCTGAGGATATTTTTTCATTATGTTTAGAGAGCGTGGAAGGGAGGGGGAGAGACAGAGAGAAACGTCGATGAGAGAGAGACACATTGATTGGTTGCCTCCTGCACGGGATTGAGCCTGTAACTGAGGTATGTGCCCTTGACCAGAATCGAACTGGGATCCACTGAACCAAACTGGCCAGGGCTTTTAGAAGCATATTCCCTTTAGGCAAAAATTGAGAAGATCATATAGGCAGTTCCCATACACCTGTACACGTCTCCCTTCTTGTGAACATTGCATGTTCATCTGGTACATTTGTTACAATTAGTGAACTGCTCTTAATATATTATTATGAACTAAATTTTGTACTTTATTCAGATTTCCTTAGTTTTAAACCAACATCCCTTTTCTGTGTCAGGATTACATGCTCACTTCGTTTTTATCATCATTATTATTTGGGGGTTAATAGACACAGCAAATGCCTCTCTTTTCAGGTAGTAGCCACCCAGGCAGTGAAACGTGCTCCCCTGACCTTCTATTAGGAAGCAGGGGACTGAGTTAGAGCTGAAGGCTGGGTCCTGCCCTCGAGCTGAGAAATGTGTGAGGCACTTGTGTGTGTGTGTATGGGGTGTGGTTGGAAGTTCTGTTTCAGGCTGAGCAGGGGCGTGAAGGGTACAACCTGAGCTGCTTTTGTTGCGGTCAAAGCCACAAGTCTGAACCTTGTATTGAGCAACAGAGTGTGTACCAGCTGTTGCCTGAAGAGGGTGAATCAGAGAAGTTGCCTCACTTGCGGTCAAAGCGGAAGCTGGAGTGCCTTATAAAAACCTTCCTGGCTGGATGCCCCTCACTTGCTGACTTCTTGCTAGAGCTCCACACTCCTGTGCACTGAGGGTAAGTGTCCTTTCCTTGCTGGGCCCTCGGGGTCCTCAGAGTGGTGACGGCCGGGGGCCACGTTGCAGGCTGTTGGAAGCCCAACCTTCCACTTGCTGGAGCTCCTCTGGGCTGATTACATTCAAAAAATTTTTTTTCATTTAAATTTTATTTTTCAATTACAGTTGACATGCAATATTAGTTTCAGGGGTACAGCATAATGGTTAGACATTTATGTACCTTATGGAGTAAAGAGCTGACTGCATTTTGGACCAAGGAGAATAGCTCTTGCTGAGCGAGGTGGACCCAGTCTCAGGACTTAGGGATGAGCTAGGTAGACCCAGTCTCAGGACTTGGGATGGCAAAGGTGGGTGGGCTGGTGAATGTCTATAAGGGACCCATGACCTTTCACCTGGGGAAAAGGAACAGCCTGGGGAACCACAGAACCCTTCCCAGCTGAGCTTCAGTGAGCAACACCCTCTGGTTATATTATCCAGGAGTTACGGGGACATGGGCCACTGTGGCAGTTGAGGTTGATTCTTTTCAACGTTAGATGGTATTAGATGTCCTCCCTCATCCAATCCACAAATGAAGAGCAAAGAGAATACAAAGCAGATGCAGGGGGAAGCCATCCTTTGTTGAAATTTCAATGCAGAAAGGGAAGGGAGAGGGGGTCGGGGGGCGGGGGAGGAACTGTCCTAGACCTGCCTTGTCTCCTGAAGGTTAACGTGAGGTTTGAGAAGATGACCAAGCTGGAAGACCACCTGGAGGGAATCATCAACGTCTTCCACCAGTACTCAGCTCGGGTGGGAGATTTTGACACCCTCACCAAGCGTGAGCTGAAGCAGCTCATCACAAAGGAACTTGTCAACACAATCAAGGTGGGTGATGCCCATCATGGTGAACTCCCCCCCACCCATCCCCCTTCACATTGAGGACAGTGGCAAGGACTGGATGATGGAGAAACAAGGACTTAGGTGGGTTCAGTCCCAATTTCAGCACCCAAGGAAGCTCTCCCCCTGCTGGGGGAAAGGGCCCCACCTCCCTCTCTGGGTTAACTCACTCTGTCCCCTCAGGCTGTACTCTCTCCCGCTATGGAAGTGTCTGCACATGGGTGAGATGGAGAAAGACGGGGCGGGTGGATTAGTGAACTACAGAGGACCTTCCAGGTCAAGACGTGTGTGATTCTAGGATGGCTCATGACGGTTGCCTCTCTCTGCCTTCTGTTTTGTAACATTGGATTCTCCAACACAGTTTTGGCCAATGAATGAATGTCCCTGGGCCTCCCTAAGCTGAGCTCTGAGGATGAGGAAGGGGGAGGGTCTGAGCTCACTGTGTCTGCTGTCCCCTTCTTCTAGAACACCAAAGATCAAGCCACCATTGACAAAATATTCCAAGAACTGGATGCTGATCGAGATGGACAGGTCACCTTTAATGAATTCGTGGTCCTGGTGACCAGGGTGCTGGTGACTGCCCATGACAATATCCACAAAGAGTAAGCAGCTCTGAGTGGCTTTTCCCAGCAATGCCTGCAAGAAGAGGGAAGTGAGAGTTAATAAATGTACTCTTGAAAAGTTCCTAACCGTGTCTGTGCACTTCTTTTCTTTCCATGTCCATGGCTTTCAAACTTGATGACAACTTACCCCTGCTATTCTGACAGGCCTCATTTAGACCCCTGAGACCCCCTTCTCAGTTCATTTGTTCACCACCTATTTATTAGATGTCCGCCACGTATGCATTTATTCATTCATTCTACAAATATTCTATGATAGCCAGAGACCAAAGACACAAAGTTTCTGTCCTCTTGGGGCTTGCGTTCTAGTGGGGAGGGGATAGAAAATAAATAGACAAACAATTGGGGTGGGGGAGGGGATGGGGAGTGGTGGGGGTACATCAAGGAAACTTGCAGCCGTATATATTATGATACACTGGTAGGTAATGATAGGTGATATGAAGAAAGCTAAAGTGGGGAAGTAAGATTGGGGGAGGAAGGGCGTTGTTTAGAGAGGACGACTGAGGAATGCCTGTGAGCAGAAATCTGAAAGACAGGAAGGAGAGCAGCATGCAGCTACCTGGGGTCCAAGAGTTCCTGGCAGAGCAGCTAAGGCCCTGGGGTGAACACATGTTTGGCTTGCTCAAAGAACAGCACCGAAGGCAATGTGCAGGAGCTGAGATGGGGGTGGTGGGAGGTGTGCACCTACAGGGAGCAGGTCCTATCTGCAGATGTTGGGGAGCACTTGAGAGCTAATGGGGACTTTTGAGCAAGGGAGCGAGCTGATTTCACTTATGTTTGTAAAGGATTACTCTGGCTGGCTTGGTGGAGAAGAGCTAGCCAGAGGCAGGCAAGAGTAGAAGCAGCGAGACCAGCCAAGGAGGGATTCTCCAGAGTAGCCCTGGCCAAGAGAAATACAATGGGGCCACACTTGTCATCGTATGTGTACTTGCAGCCATATTACTTGAAGCCATAATTTGAGGAAATTAACATGAATGGACGTTGAGAACATTATGCTAAGTGAAATAAGTCCGTCAGAAAAAGCTAAGAACCATATGATTTCACTCATATGTGGGATAGAAGATGGAAACTCATAGACACAGGCAACAGTATGGCAGTTACCAAAAGGAAGGATGTGGGAGGCAGTAAAGGGTAAAGGAGACCAATAAATGGCGATGGAAGATGACTTGATTTTGGGTGGTGGGCACACAATGCAATATACGGGTCATGTATCAGAAATGTACACTTGAAACCTGTATAATCTTATTAACCAATGTCACCCAATAAGTTTAATTTAAAGAAGAAGGAGGAGGAGGTAAGGAAGAGGAGGAGGAGGAGAGAGAAGGAGAAGGAGAAGAAGCGGAGAGGAAGAAAGGAACAGCAGCCAGGCACATTCTTGAGCTCTGGACAACCCTCCAGAAGTTGGTCCCCGGCCCCTCTTCAGCTGGAGGAATAGGCCAGAAGGACAGAGTTTGTGGCAAAATTTAAGAAAGATTAGGCAGCCTGGCCGGTGTGGCTCAGTGGTTGAGCATTGACCCAGGAACCAAGAGGTGGGCTTGATCCTCCGGGGGATGGGGGGGGTCTTGCAGGAGGCCGCCTGTTGATGTCTCTTTCTCATCGGTGTTTCTATCTCTGTATCCCTCTCCCTTCCACCATCTCTAAAATCAATAAAAACAGATTAAAAAAAAGAAAGATTAGGTAACTTGCTGGAGGCACGTCTGACAGATTTGAGGGAAAGTGAGAAGAAGGAGAGCTTTATATCAGGGGTGGGAGTAAGTGTGTCCTTCTATTTATTCAGTGCAATTCTTGGGATTAAAAGGGTAGTTAGTGGCCAAGAGTATGAATATTGAAGTTAAATTTCTGGTTTCAGAGTTCAGTTCTACTACCTACTAATTGTGAAACCTTGAACAAGTTATTTAAAATCTCTCAGCCTCAGTTTCCTCATCTATGAAATGGGAATAACAATAGCACCTCCCAGAGTTGTGGATCAGATCATCTAACGGCACTTGTAAAGCACTTTGGCGCAGCACCTGATACCAAGTGAGCACTCAGTAGATAGTGATTTATACAGGAGGTAATAGTTGCAGCTGGTCACAGGTCAGCTTCTCTCTCTCTCTCTCTCTCTCCCTCTCTCTCTCCCTCCCTCCCTCCCTCCCTCCCTCCCTCTCTCTCTCTCTCCCTCTCTCTCTCCCTCCCTCCCTCCCTCCCTCTCTCTCTCTCTCTCTCTCTCTCTCTCTCTCTCCCTCTCTCCCTCCCTCCCTCCCTCCCTCCCTCTCTCCCTCCCTCCTGCAGACACTACAGGGGAAGCTTATTTTAAACCAAAGCAAAGCCTGAGGTTATTTTTAGGGGTCAGCTGTTCAGTTAGGGTTGACCAGTGTTAGCCAAGTAACCAAGGGCAGTTAGCAGTTAGGTGTGACCTTTCAAAGGCCTCTAAACTAGCCCCAGCTGCTGTTCTGCAAACTGGGGTTCCTGTGCAAGGCACTCCCCTATGTCTGCGATCACTTCTGAGGGATATAGTATTCAAATCCGGTAAAAAGAGGGGGGAAAAACCCACAAAAACGACAAGAACAAAATTCAGTGTATTGGCTATTTTGAAAACATTTACCAGCCATGATTTTGTTTGAAAATAACCAACGAAACCACAAACTGAGCGTAAATCCTATTTTTTTTAAAAAATTGAAGGAACCCCAAGCTTGGGCGAAATCCATCCGCGGCACCTGAGGGCAATGGAAAGCGCCCTCATCCAGGTTAGCCTCCCAGCTCGCCTGCTTCTTGGCTCTGAATTTGAGCAAGCTACCTTTCCCTCCTCTGGACCTCAGTCTTTTCCTCTCTCACGTGCAAAGCTTGGATGAGGTGACATCGAGTCCCTCCCTGAAAAGGCACAGCCTAGTCCCCTGACGAAGGCAGGTACCGCGAAGCAAGCCACGGACTCTGGACCGCTAGAACCAGCTCACCACCAGCCTCCTGGCCAGTCTGCAGCCATTCCAGAACATTCTCCCGGTTCCCCGTGAACTGTCAGACTTCGCGGAATTGTACCCGGTGTCCTGCTGTTCTCTGGGTCTAGGTGCCCTCCATCCGTTCACTCACAAACATTGTCAAGTGTCTGCTCAAGTGCCAGGCTGCTGGGCCCTTCTTTAGCTATGGAACTCCTGCTTGTGCACAAAGACCCTACCCAAATGTCCCCTCCTCCAGGAAGCCCTCCCACTCACACATCCTCACATCCCCATCCAGAGTAGTTTTCAGCTTGGGGACCTCGGGGCTTGCCTGCCTGTCAAGCTGCTGGGCTCCTGCGACAACCGTTAGTCTGTCAGCGTCCTCTGGGCAAGGGCGTCAGTGTGCATGGGGACACCAGTGCCACTCTCTAGGGTGCAATGTGTTCCCCACCTTGCCCTTCAGAAAAACGGTTCTGGCAGGCCACTGGCACACCGCAAGCCGAGCCCACCTGGGTGTGGGGCCTCGGAAATCAGAAACTCGGGATTTAGTGAGATGGCTACGGAGCCCCTGGAGCGAGGACAGCTGGGACTCAGCATTTAACGTGGCCAATTAAAAGTCTTCAAAAGTTGAGAGAAAGCAAACTAGGCTGTAAAAACCCAACTTCCTGTGTGTCTCTGATTTCTCTCGTTACCTAACAGCTCTGGGCACACAGAAGTTCAAGTTCTGCCCTTGCAAATCTCACCTTGGCATCAACCTGAGGAAGCTTCCTCACCCTTCCTGTATCTCCCCTGCCCCCCGCCCCTGCCCCCTGCCTGCAGCCCAGCCAAGAAGGCATCAGAAACACCTGCTCTGCGCTCCCAGGGTGTCTGCTCATCACCCACCTTCGCTTTTCGGTTTCCCACAGCATAATATTGAATGTATCTACTTGGGTGTCTGTTGCCCCGTGAGACTGAGGAGGGCTCCTTGAGGATGCAAAGTTAAGGCTCCGTTAGTCCCACAGCAGCCCTCAGACTGGTCCCCATCCCTCCTCCACACAGAGCCAGAATGATCTCCTCCAGTTGTCAATCATATCAATCATCCCTCCTCCTGTGGATGGGAGGGGTCTGTGATACTTTGAGGGCAGGGGTGGAGGGTGGGGAGAGGGAGACTGGGGTCCAATCTGGCCCAGGATCTGATGGAAGACTTGGGGTGGAGGGATTATTTCAGGCCTGAACCCCAAGAGGCAACAGAACTTGAGCAACCAGTTGTGACAGTCCTGTTGTCACTTTGGCCATGGGCATGTCAAAATCCATGACATGGGCTTTCTAAAGTGTAAGTTTTCAGCAACTGCTGGGAGGCAGGGCAGGACCCTGAGGTTGCATTCTGCAGTCTGTTTCAGAGTCAGGGTTGTGTAAGATTGCCTCAGCAGGCTGGTGAAAGCTGGGGCAAGGTCTTGGGAAACAGCACAAAATGATCTTCTTTATCCTCCAGGGGTTGTGGGTCATGGACCCCTAGTTGAGATGGGGCCTAGGGGACTGGAGATCCTGGCTGAATCCATCTTCTCTGAGAAGTGCCCCCTGGATGCTGGTGCAGCCCCCTCCTAGGCTGTGTGCTGTTGGTCTCATTCCCCCCCCAAGTCCACACCCCACAGGGAACCTCTTCTAAACACTAATGATCATATCATTCCCTTCCTAAACCCCCCACTGCTCCTGCCCTCCTCCTGCTGTGGCCTAGCCTCTGCCCACTTTCCTCTTCCTCTTCCTCTTCCTCTCGAACCTGAGGCTCCTCATTTCTGCCCAGACCCCACCTCTGCACACTTTCAGGCCCATGCATACATGTTCTCCTCTGTCTCAAGCACCTGCATGGTTTTGGGGGGACGCCTGCTGCCCCCAAGCTTGAAGCTACTCTAATCATTGCCTTTCACCTCTACAGCCCAGGTGAAGGACAGCCTTCCCACCTCAAAGTCTTAGGGAACTTCTCGCCTCTCTGGTCTTTCCTCTTCTGTGTCAGGCTTATTTGAGGAGCTGTCCTGCAGGCCTGGGAGTCCCCTATCGACAGGACGAAGCCTTATTCACCCTGGGGCCCCTCTGACCATTATAGCACCTGACATACAGTGAGCCCATAATTAGTGCCTGTTGAGTGAGTGAAGGAGTGGACTAACCAGTGAGTGATGCGCTCAGTCATCTGTCCCCTAGTTCCGGGAGCATCGCCCAGGCCCCGGAGCGTCTGGGCAGAGTCCGGCAGCTTAGGCCTCCACTGTTGCTTCCTCATCCCTCCCAAAAGTCATCCAGAAGTTCAGGTTCCACAGAGAAGGGAAGCAGGGCCCTCTGATGACAGGTTCTCTGTTCCTTAGAAACAGTGTTGCCAAGGAGACCCCAAAGTTCTTATTTCCCAAAGGATGCATTCTCAAAACCCCAGGGGTAGCCACCTGTTCTCACCTGGGGTGGAACCTTAACCTTGACCCTGACACTCTTGCTCCCTATCTCAGGGAAGAGGCCAGCTTTCCTCTACGATCCACAGAACCAGTTTTCTTGGAATGGGAGGGACTCAGGGGAAGGAAGGGGCTAACTCCCCATGACCAGCTCCCTTAAACATGCTTAAGGAAAACCCCATGGGGCCGTGTAAAGTGGCTTACTGCCAGGCCTTCCCCTGGGTCTAGAACAATCTCCTACTCTCAGAAGGAGCTAGCAGAGAAATGAGGCAAAGGGAGAACTTGGCTTCTAGAACTCTGTCCCCTGTCATCCTGCTATTCCACCCTCTCCCGGCCTTTAGGTCCCACGTGGGCATGCCCCTAATACCCAAAGCTGTCCCCACCTCACCCTCAGCTCCATCAGGCCTCGGACCACCCGCCTTCACTCAGTAAGGCTCACTGGCAGCTTGCTCCCTGCCGGCACCTGGGATATGCTGCCAATGAGTCATAGTCCTTGCCTTCAGGGCTTGTCAGACTTGCTGGTCAGGGGCTCCAATTCCATATTGGAAGTGCAGGGGTAGAAGTACCAGAGAGTTGCATGGGCCTGGCTGAGAAAGCCTCTATATGCTCAAGGAAGCGGGCTGGTCAGGGAAGTCGTCATGGAGACAGTGACGCAGAGACCCCAGGGTGGAAAGGGCAGTCCTGGTGCAAAGGAGCGGAGGCCAGAGAAAGGCTGGGTGCCAGGAAGGGAAGTGTTTTGAAGACGTGGACCGTGGACAGGCGGCTACGTGGAGGGAAGGGTGAGGGCTTTTCTGTGCCCCCGTGGATAGGGACAGAAGCGGCGTTCATGCCCAGCGGGCACGGGGAAACAGGTTCGGACTCAGTGCAAGGACAGACTTTCTAAGTGGCAGTGCCAAAAGGGAACTCCCTTCCCTGAGGCGATGTGGGTAGGGCCCTGCCAACCATTTGGCAGGAATGTTGTGGAGAAGCACTCCAGCGTGGGGTGGGGCGGGCTGGCTTACATCAACAATTTGCCAACTTCTTCTCCAGACAAATCCCTTCTTCAAACAGAACTTCTAGTGCGCAGCAGATGAGGGCTGGTGTGACGGAACACAGCTAGGAGGGGGCTTCAAGCCCCACCACCTGCTGCCCCTACCTGCTGGTTTGAATCCATGAGGACACCCGGAAATCTTCCACCTGTGAACTCAATACAACCCTCCTTTCTCCACACCCTTCCCGGAGAAGAGAACATGGAACATTCCAGAAATCTGAGAACATCTGTACCAGGGGTTCTCAACCTTTCTAATGCTGCGACCCTTTAATACAGTTCCTCATGTTGTGGTGACCCCCAACCATAAAATTATTTTCATTGCTACTTCATAACTGTAATTTTGCTACTGTTACGAATCGTCATGTAAATATCTGTGTTTTCCGATGGTCTTAGGCGACCCTGCTAGCGGTTCTCAACCTGTGGGTCGCAACCCACAGGTTGAGAACCGCTGCTGTAGAGCCTAAGACCATTTTGTAGCAAAATTACAGTTATGAAATAGCAACGAAAATAATTTTATGGTTGGGGGTCACCACAACATGAGGAGCTGTATTAAAGGGTCGCGGCATTTGAAAGGTTGAGAACCACTGAATTCTGTACAGTCAATATTTGTGGAGAAGCTGCTATGTACCAGCCATCACTCCCTCCAGGTGCTGGTGATAAAACAGAAAATAAGTCAGATGGCACCAGCTGGGAGTTCACAGTCTAGTGGGAGGCAGTCACATGTTTATGGTGCATTCCCCTCCCCTCGCAGCCCCTGCCCCTGCCCCTTTCCCTCCCCTCTTCTCCCCCTCTCTCTTGCTCCCTACCCTACCTACCCTACCCTTCTCTACCCTACCCTATCCTCCCCTTCCCTACCTTAACCTACCCTCACCCACCCTCCCCTTCCTCTCCCTCTAACCATACTCTCCCTTACTTTACCCTAACCCTGACCCTACTCTACCCTACATTTTCCTCTTCTCCTTCCCTCTCCTACCCTCTCCTACCCTACTTTACCTGAAGCATGGAGTCTGGCAAAGGCACTGATAGAAGCCAGGCCTCCAGCTTCCAGGCGATTCTCTTCCCCCTACCAAGCTGCAGGCCGAGGGGGTGACCCCTATGCGGGCAGGAGAGGGGCTGAGCAGCCCCCCCTCAGAAGCTGAGTGTCTCCAGTTGTCAGGTCTCCAAGTCAGGCAGGGAAGGAACGGGGGGGCTTCTAAACAGTTCCCCCAGCTCACAGCCTGGAGCAGTGCTGGAAACACCCTCTGCCCTGCAGCAGGAGCCCTGAGCTCTGTACCCCACGGCAGAGGCCCCTGGGCCCTAGAGCAGGGTCGGCCTGGCCCGCTGCAGGCAGGCCGAGTGGAGAGCTGCCATCTGCCATCCGAGCCCAGCTCCTTTCTTCACGCTCAGCGCCTGGGGACGAGCTGGGAGATGAGCCCGGGGAGAAGATGGTTGTAGGCCCTTTCCTCTCTGCACTGTCTCGGCCAGCTCCACCACTGTAGGTCTTTGGACTGGTCCCTCCCCACTCTGTGCCTCGCTTTCTCCATGGTAACACGGGGGATGGCTGCCTGTCGATCTTCCTCCCGGACCCCAATGCTGTCCGTCTTTTCTCTGTGGAAGGTCGGGGCAAGGCAGACACCTTGGTCTGGGCTGTGGTCTTTGGAAGGCGCCCCCCAGCCTGGAGATGAACTGGGAAGGGACTCAGGCTGGTGCTCTCAGGCCACAGGGCAGGGAGGGTGGCAGAGGAGTCTCTGAAGTGAGCGGGTGGGTCTGGAGGCTGCGGAGGGCGGACGCGGGGAGCCGGGCCGACTACAGGTTTTGTAGAGAAGTGCCCCGCTGACCTGGGGCTGCAGGAACCTGGCCACCTGGGCGGGTGGTGGGGGTGGGGGGGCCGGTAAGGGGCTCAGTTTGCTCTCGGGCTTGGAACCAGAATCTTCAGGCCCGACAGGCTCACTGGACCCAGAGTCCAACCTCCTCACGGGCTGCTGGGCATGGGCTGGGCTCCCCAGCTTTGACCCACGTGCACACCTGCCCCAGTGTCCACGGGGAAGAGGAGAGATCCCCTTATTCAAGAGACATCAACTGCTCCCGTGGACTCAGAACTTCATTTGTGGACAGACACCCCCAACCTGGCCCTGTCTCCAATGCCCAGACGCCAGGGCTCTCCTCAGACTCAGCCTGCCCAGGGCCTGTCTGAAGCTCCCGGAGGCACCAGGTTCCAGCAGAAGAGAGACGGCAGTGTGGGCAGCATGGCGAAGGGGCTGTGGCTGGGTGGGTGGTGTGGTGGCGGCTGGCATGTCGAGGGGATGGGGTGCCCCCTTTTCGCTTTCTGTGGTGGCCAGGGCCAATTTGACAGGTTGCACAGGGAAGTCCTGAGCTGGGCTGGGGTGATTAGGCCCTGACAGCAGGGCCCGAGGTCAGAGGCGAGAAAATGGTCAGGGAGGCGAGCGCGGGGGTCTCAGAACAGGACTGTGTTCTTGAGGCTTCTGCTCTCGTTACTGCGAACAAAGGGGCTGAATGAAGAAGCTTTGCCCCTGGAAGGGGCATGGAGTGTGAGCCAGAGCCCGGGAAGGGGCATGGGGTCTGAGCCAGAGCCTGGGGAAGGGGCATGGGGTCTGAGCCAGAGCCCGGGGAAGGGGCATGGGGTCTGAGCCAGAGCCCGGGAAGGGGCATGGAGTGTGAGCCAGAGCCCGGGAAGGGGCATGGGGTCTGAGCCAGAGCCCGGGGAAGGACAGGCTGCGGAGGGGGTGGAAGGAGCACACGGAGCACGGGCTTGGAGGAACTCTTTATTCATCTCAACCCCCAGCCTTGCAGCTCAGGCCCCGCCTCAGCTGTGCGCACATAGCCTGGGGCCCCGGTTGGGAGGGACAGGGTGGCCTGCCTCCTGGTTAGTGGCTGTGGCCGTGGCCGTGGCCGTCATGGCTGTGGCCATGGCCATCATGGCTGTGGCCGTGGCCGTGGCCGCCACTCTGGTTGCCACCCTGGGTTTTGCAGGGGTTGCGGCCAGCCCCCCCGAAGCCTGGCCCGTGGGTGTGGCCTTGCCCTTTGGGGGTGTCCTTGTGCATCTGCTCGTGGGACGCCTCCGTCAGCCTGCCCACCAGGGTGATGAACTCCTCGAAGCTCAGGTCCTTGTCTCCGCTTGTGTCCAGGTCCTCCATGATGTCCTTGATGGCTGCTTCATCCTTCCTCTCTTTCTGCACGTTGGGAGACAGGGTGGTCAGGGCTAGGGGTGGCCAGGGCCAGAGGCAGGGAGCACAGCCAAAGACCCGATGGCAAAGGCACTGGGAAACCTGGCTTCTGGGCCTCAACACCAAATTTAAAATGACCGTTGACAGAGCGCCGTTTACTTTCCAGTTATCCCGCACACCGCCCAGGGCTGACTCAGAGCCCGTCTCGTCCCCTCCCTGCACTCCTGTCCACTCGGCCCGGCCTCTCCCTGCCTTGCCTCTCCCTTCCCTCTCACGGTTACAAATTAGTGACACTCATTTCAACCTGTGTACAGGAAGCACCTGAGGAAAACAAAATGTCCGGGCCCTTGTGGAGGGACAGGGAGCAGTGTGGGTGCTCCGTTGACCCAAGGGTGAGGTAACGTGTGCAGAGGAGGGCAAGGGGAGGGGAGGATCCCAGGCAGAGCGAGCTCCAGTGAGTCCCAGCTATGCCACTCTCTGGCCAGGGCATGGCAGCTAAGTCCCCTCTGGAACCCGGGGGTGCCCAGCTCATCTCGCAGGCCCTTCCCTCCTGCTATGCCTCTGCCCGGTCTATTCTTTCTGCACGTTTGCCATCGCCCTGGAGAAGACCCGTCCCTCCTAAGCAGCCCATTGGCAAGGTCCCAGCTGCCCCTCCTGGCCCGACACTGCCTCCGGCACAGGGGGTGGGAATGGAGATGGGGCAGGCACAGGCCTCACTCAGAGGAAGCCTCGCCAGCACTACCTCCTGCGGTCCAGCCTGACCCAGTGTCCTGCTTGCTGAGGTGCCCCCTATGGGGAGCTGTCAGCATCGCTAATATCTCCTACTGCGGCAACCGTCCACCCCACCAGGTGGGGCCGGCTCCAGGGCGGGCTGGCCACTGCCCCAGGACATCGCTCCAGGAGTGGACCTGAGACTGGTACCCAGGTGCACCACCCTTCCCAGTCCAGGCCTCTGTTCCCCCAAAGTCCCCCAAAGCGTAAAGAAACAGAGCAGGTCTGCTGGAACAAAGCCTCCTTTTCTCTAGGACTGCCAGCTGGATTGTAGATCAGCAAGTACATCACAGGCCCCGAGGGCTGTGTACTGGCTGTGCTGGGCGGGGCTTTGCACACGCCCTGGGTTTGTTTCCCACTGGAGATCTGAGATCCAGATCGGAAGAGCGCCCTCAGGCCTCCATCTGGGGCTCAGTCTCCTGGCTTCTGCCAAGGCTCCTCCTCCGCGGCTTCTCCTCTCACACATCCAGGCCTCAGCTCAAATGCCCACCTCACTAGCCGCCTCTCCCCCGCCCAGCCCAACTCTCCCCAGCTTCTCTCTTGCTTTCTCTCAGCACATAGCGGCCAGGAGTCCAGCCCTACCTTGAGGAAGTTAGGCAGCTCCTTCTGCACCATCTGCTTGAATTCTCTCTGGTTCAGTCGGTCCGGGTGCCCCAGGCGCGTGGAGTACTGGTGGAAAATGTTGATGATGGTCTCGATGCTGCATTCCATCTGTGACTGCGACATGTTGTCCTTGTCTTCCCGTACGCTGAGCTGAGGAGAAGCAAGGGGTCAGGTGCTTAGAAGAAAAAGGCTTCCTAGACACCTCCTCCTGGCTGCTTGCAGAAATGAAGGGCGGAGGGGGGGGGGGGGGGGGAGGAGGGAAGGAGACACAGAAGAAAAAGAAAGGGGCATTGAACTGGGAAAGGACCCTGACCCAGACATGGGAGAAATAACTTTTAGAATATCCGGAGAATGTAAACATATCTGGAGAATGTAAAAAAGCAGAGCATTTGAGAGCAGGAGGCTCCAACAAAATGGGAAGGAAGCTTTCAAGGGAGCAGGTGAATCCAGGAGGGCTTCCCGGAGGAGGGGGCTGAAAAGGCAGATTGGTAGCAGGTGTAAAGAAAGACTCGGCAGGCAGGCTGCTGCCCAGGGAAGCTGGCACTCACTTACCTAAGCTGAGGAGTCACACAGAAGGGTTTGACAGCGTCCTGTGGGCTCAGCATTTATAGGCCTCCCCTGGCCAGGACACTCAGCCCTCTAGTGGGAAGATTGCTTCACAGGTGAGCAGTGTGGTAATCCAGAGCTGGGCTGCCAGGAAGGGGGACTAGGGTGGAACAGGAAATGTGCACACAAATCCTTCTGTATTTTTGTGAATTTCCCTGGGCCTGGAGCTGGTTGGGGAGGAAGTTGCTTGGTTAGTTCACTTCCCCTTCACCCCACCCCTCCCCTCCCTGAGCAAGCTGCCTGTCCTCTGACACCCCTCCTTCCCTCTGACCCCAACCCCCTCTTGTGGAGGAAGCACCTTCCCACCTGATAACCAGGGGCTGGTGGTGGGCTGAGGACCCCTGGGTGGGGGCGGACCCACTCTGCCTCCCCAAAGTGGGCAGCCCAACAAGGATGGCTGAGCCTTCCCCTTCTTGGGTCTGTGATTAGTGCTCTTCCCAAGGGTGAGGGGCTGGAGTGGAGGTCTTAGATTCGCAGGGGGTGACTCAGGGTCAGAAGGGTAGGGGTGGGGGTGGGATACGGGGTCAACCTCCTGATATTGCAAATGAAGAAACTGACACCCAGAGAGGTGTCAGAGCAAGGCCACATAGCTGGTTGGTGACATAGCAGGAATTGGGCTCAGACATCCAGGTTCTGGGCTATGGGTAATTGGATTACACCTCGCTCTTGTAGTCTAAGTGACAGCTCCTCAGGGGCGGGCGTAGGCTGTCAGCATTACTCTTCTAAATCCTGCTCCCATTGTGAGAGCCGCACCCTCAAGCGTTTTGATGTAGCCTCTTGGGCAAGCCTGCCCCTCCAGCTGCAAGGCTGCAGACCTCCCGTAGCTCCCATCTCCCAGGGAGGCATGGCCCTGCCTGGCCTGGTCAGCCGCTGCTCCTGCCCCCTCCCTGGGGCCCATGGAGTCCATGAGCAGCCCCAGGCCTTTGTCTTTGGTGCTCTCACCCCAGGTGTGCCCTTCCCCCATGATGGGGTGCAGTCCTGATAGGGGTACAAGGATAGGTTAAACATGATTGTTATTTTTTCCTCCTCTTCTCTTCCTCTCTCTTTCCCACCCTTTTACTCACAGACCGTGTAACTGATTCATCAACTGTCTGTGCTTAACCTTATGTTCTGGTGAAGATTTTGTTACAATTGTCAGTTGACCAGACAAAAACAGACTTTTAGCCCAGCCCTGAATTTACACACCTGGCCCCCAGGAATGTGGAGGCTGATCAATTAGGTCTCAGAAACACCTGGGTAGCCCCGTGGTCCAGTGGTTGGGTGTTGACCTATGAACCAGGAGGTCACCAGTGCGATTTTGGTCAAGGGCACGTGACTGGGTTGTGGGCGATCCCCAGTAGGGGCTGTGCAGGAGGCAGTTGATCAATGATTCTCTCTCATCATTGATGTTTCTATCTCTCTCTCTCTCTCCCTTCCTCTCTGAAATCAATAAAAATATATTTTAAAACACAAAAAAGAAACACAGGGTGACCCACACCGGATCACCACTTGCCTGTTACAGAACGCTGACCATCCTGATCCGGGACCATAATGAAGACATTCAAGACCCAAGACCCCACAGGGACTCAAATTCCAAGATTGCAAATCACCAGAACCCCCTGTACTCCCCCCCGCCCCCCGCCCCCGTCCACATTCCCTTCCCCCAATTCCCCTATATAAGCTTTCTCCTAACAAGCTTACGGGGAAGGTGGATGTTAGGGTTTTTACCAGTCACCTTCCTTGATATCTGGCACCTGATATTAAATGTGCACCTGTACTCCAATCCCTGTCTCTGCTCTTTGGCTGGGTGGTGACAGGTAGCTCGGACACTGGACTCGGTTGATGTCTGGTTTCAGTCTTGCCCACCCTGCAGGGCTCAGTTCAATGCTACCTGGTCCAGGAAGCAGCTCTGTTCCTCCCAATGGGCAACAGTCTCTTTGCTGGGTCCATCACTCCCACCCCACTCCTGGCTCTCAGCACCTCCTTTCCCGGAGTGAAGGTATTTGCAAATTCTGCCCTTGTCTGGTCACTGCCTATAGATCCTCAGGCGAATCCGCATTCATGTGCATGTCCTCCAGGGCTTGGCACAGGGAGACTTCACATTTGCTGAAGGGTCATGTCCTCACTGGCACCCCTATCCCTCAACCCAGGAAGTGTGTCTGGAGAACCCACTGTAAGGACCTTACAGCCTCTCCCCTTTCATCAGGGAAAGTAGGCTCCCCTCGTCCACCTCCAGAACTCGTTCTGTAGGGTTCTCTTGAAGCCTGCCCTCACCGCCAGGCCCCTCCTGGCCACACTGCCCTCCGAAAGCCGGAGGCCGCCCGTGTGCTGCCCCCCTTGACCCTAAGCATGTTCTGTCTTGCACTGCTGACGCGGCACATGGAATAGTTGTTTAGAGCTCAGACCGGCTGTGTGACGTAAGGCAATTTACTTAGCCTCTCTCTGCTTCATTTTCCTTATCAGTAAAGAAAAGATAATTACAGGACCTATATTGAGAATTGAAACAGTACATGGAAAGCTGGAGAACTCAGTCCTTAGAGGTATTATTATTAGTTATCTCTTCATTCATTCATACAAGCATCTGTTGAGCACCAGATACTCATGCCAGACGCTGGGGGACTTAATGAGTGAGTCACAATACTTGGGGGAGGCATAATCTTACACCCCGAATTCCTAATCACATTTAAACTCCCGAGAGCTAAGGTTGGGGCATGGCACTGTGCTTGTATTTAATCAATGTTTGGTAAATGCATGCTTGAATGAATGTGTTAATCATCTGTGAGTGAGTGAACAGTGCAAGTCTGGCCCAGGAGCACGTCTATGGAAATTTCAGGGGATTTCTCTAATGGGGCTGGCCCTCTATCATTTGAGCTGATGAAGGAAGCGCACACTGCAGCGAGGAACCTTCCCTCCTCAGGCTGTCAGGAAATCTTGTTTCTGGTAATCCCAGCAGGTACCTGGGCGCCTCTCCTCTGTGCGCCCACAGCGCCCTCTGCTGTCTCTATTGAAGTACGTTTCCCTCTTGACCAAGGCTCTCGGACAGCTTGCAGGGACAAGGTACCCAGAGGAAGCTGGTGAGGCGGGCTGGGCCTGAGAACATCAACAGCACCACCTGTAGGACGGCTGTGGCAACTGACACTAGGGCGGGGTGGAGACTGTGGCGAGTGGGAGCCTTCGGAATGAAGGACAGCTGGTCCACAGCCTCAGGCCACGGTGGCCACCTGGGAAATGGGAACAGGTGTTGCTGGACCTAGTGAAGGTCCAGGAAATGGGAATTTTATGACAACTCCTGCTTATGAAAGTTTTGAAGGAAACTAGGACATTGACAAAGAAGCATGGTGTATGGTGGACAGAGCATGATGCAGGCGGGCAGTGCGTAACCTCCGCTCAGCCTGGGAGGCCTTGTCATCCCCGCTCTGTGGCCTGACTCACCACTGTGGTCCCAGCGCAGGGCCCGGCGGGGTGGATGAACGTTTGTTGAGTGAATACATGCAGGAGCACACGGCCACAGGAAGAAAGGAGGGAGCATGAAAGAAGAGTGCTCCGTTGCCCTGTGCCCCTGCAGTGTCGTGAACTGTAACTATACAGTGCTGATCCAGGATGAAAGTAACGTGAGGGTGGGCGGGGAGAACAGGGGCAGCAGCTGGTGGCAGGGAGCCGCTGGGCAGGGCTTTCAAATAGACGGCATCCCCTGTGGGCAGTGGGTTCCCTCCTCTGAAGGCCACAGCAGGCCTCAGGGTTCCAGGCTGGCCCAGGCTCAGGGGAGGCCAGGGCGGAGCCGTGGAGGTCCTGATCAGGCAGGCTGCTGTTGGCTCCATCAGGGGGTAAGTGCCCCACCCCACCCCCACCTGGCCTTCTCGCTGCAGTCCCAGGCCAGAGGTTGGAATTAGGGGTGGTAAAAAGAGGGGAAACACGGCGCCTCCTGCTAGGGCATAAATTGGGGCAATATTCCTGGTTCTGGACAGTGACTCTTGAGGCTCCCACTGGGAGAAAAGGTATGGCTGCCTTGCCTGTGTTAAGAACAAATCAGTGTACAAATGAGCAGGCAAAGCTGCTGTAACCCCGCCCCAACCATTGCACCCCTTCCCCTCCCACGCCACTTTGCCTCCCCACACCCCTTCTCCCTCCCCACACTCCTTTCCTTCCCCACACCCCTTCTCCCTTCCCGTCCCCCTTCCCCTCCCTACACCCCTTCTCCCTCCCCGAGCCCCTGCTGTTGTCCTTCAGGAAGTTTTGCCCCTTCTGAGTTGTCCATGTTGTAGCAGATATTACAAGGGGGTGTAATGCCAGGCACGCTGTGGGCCTTCCCTGGGTTCTGCCTCTAGGTTATGGGCGGGACGCTGGCTGAAAGCTCAGCATGAACTGAGGGGCTGGGAGCTGGGTGCTAGTCCTAACTCTGCCCGACCTGCTGGGTGGGCTCTGGAAGCTATTTCCATATCGGGGCCTGTTTTCTTACCCACTCAGTGTGGAGGTGGGTCGGCTGGCCTTTGGGGACTGTCTAGCGCTGACGGCAGGTTCCCATGGGACATTGGTGGGCCCCATGAATGCTGCAGGCCTGGGGGGTCACCTGCTGCTCCCCAGCTGGTGAAGGCAGGCCCCCTCCCCACAGGGCAGTAGGGCCTGGGGCCCTTCCAACTGCACTCAACCTGCTGACTCTTCCTACAGCCCCTGCCTTCCTCCTGGCTGCCCTATATCTCACGGAACCTAGTCTTTGTCCTCATGATGTCCCCGAGGTTCCAGGTCCTTACAGAAGTTTCTGGCGAGTATCTCAGTGTCTGCTGTTGGCTCCCTCTGCCTCTCAGGAATCCCTTTGAAGTATACAGCCCTGTAGAGACAACGAAAGGCTCTCCCACAACTTTACCATGTTGGCATTTTAATTGCTGGCCTTTGGAGGAGGAGAAGGAGGAGGAGGAGGAGGAGGAGGAGGAGGAGGAGGAGGAGGAGGAGGAGGAGGAGGAGGAGGAGGAGGAGGGCGGGGGAGGGAAGTGGGAGGTGTGATGGAGACAGGGAGATGGAGGAGACTCCTGTGGGATTCCCAGAGTGCGTGCTGCCCCCTTGTGGCCTTCCTGCATCAGGACAGCTTGTGGCAATCGGCCTGGGTTCTCAATCTTTCTGTTCTCAAGACTTTTTTTTGCATTTGAGTATCTCAGAAAGCTTTTGTCTCTGTAGGTTACGTTTATTAATATTTATAAATTTAACATTTTAAAATACTTATTAATTCACCTAAAATAGTATTAGTAAACCCATTTTATAGTAACACATTTTTAATTTTTAAAATACAAAATAATTATATTTTTTCAAAATAAGCCAGTGAGAAGAGAGATATAAACAAAAATTTCTTTGCACACCTCTTCAATATATGGCTTAAAATAAGATCGTTGGATTCTCATATCCATTTCTGCATTCAATGTGTTGTATATTTGTTTAGATTGGAAATAGGAAGAAAATCCAGCCTCACACAGATAAGTAGTCGGAGAATGGAGAAATATATTAATAGTCTTTAAATATCATCGTGGGTATTATTTTTTTAATAATTCACCCAAACTCAACAAGCGGAGGTTTCTTAAAGGTTAGCTGCAATGTCGCATCTGAAACCGTATCGATGAACCCTTTGTACCCTGTCAAATTAGAACCCTTTGGTTTATCCTGAAATGTGAACAGGTCCTTTACCCAAGCATGGCTTTGTAACTTCATGGATGGTCACTTGGGAAGTAATGATTCACTGAGTTATTCTCATTTCCAAATGCTGACCCATTTCATGATCTACACACAGGGCAGGAAGTTCCCAGTTGTGGGACAGGACTCCCAGGGCCCATGGGCATCCCCAGGTGGGCCGGCTTCCTGAGGGCTGGGGTGAGGAAGGAGCGCAGGGAGCTTGGGCAATCTTGCTCTTTCCCAGGGAGGAGGCACCTGGCTTATTCACAGGGCGGGTCCCTTCTCTCAACCCGAGTCTGGCTTCCCCAGTCCTTCTCAGTGCTGTGGAGGGAGCAGGCTTGGAGCCTCAGAACTCTGCCCTTCTCCCCACCTTTTATAGCGACCCAGCTTTCCGCTTCTCTGAGAGGCCAGAGCCCCAGGCTCCCTTCCTAGAAGGAGAGCCCTCTAGTGAAGGGAAAGTTAAGGGCAGAGGAGGCAGCTGCTGAAGGAGGGCAGGGCAGAGGCCAAGCCTGAAAGAGAGGAGCTGCCAGCCAATGAGGGGTGAGCCTCCTGCACCCTGACCTGCATGGGACCCCAGGTATTTCTGTGTGTGGGTGTGAGTGTTTTTTCTTGGAAGGGCCTGGACTCTATCAGGTTAAAATGTTAACAGAGTGAAGAGAGTTGCCTTCATCTCCCTCCCCTCTTGAATTCTTTCTCCTAAAGAGAAAATTGTCTCTATTGGCTGTGGGTCCTGGGCTTACCGCTACCCAATTTATTCTCTTTCTCTCTAGCCCTGAATCTTTATGCATTATGTCTCACTTGCCTCCTTTTCTGAGGCCCAGTTTCCTGATGGTAAGAGTGGGTATTGTAGGGCACTCTGAGGAAATTTAATGGAATGTCTGTGGAGTCTTTACAAAATACCTGGAACATAGGATATGATCAGTAAGTGGTAATTGTTACTGTAATTAGCATCTGTCAGAATTTTTTGGGGTGAAGCACCCCATACCTCTGACTCTTAACTAGAGCTAGAGATGAAGCCAGTCCTACCCCTACTTGCAGCTTACTGCTTCTGAGCCTCACTGTGTTCACTTATAAAAGTGGGGTTAATAAGATTTTATAGGAAATTTTATATAAAAGCCTAAGCGACCGAACAACCAAATGATCGGTCGCTATGACATGCACTGACCACCAGGGGGCAGACACTCAATGCAGGAGCTGCCCCCTGGTGGTCAGTGTGCTCCCGCAGTGGGAGCACTGCTCAGCTGACCAACAGGTGCCAGACGCTGGGCTTACAGCTGGCAAGTGCAGCTGTGGCAGCATGAGCCTCTCCCACCTCCGCACAGCAGTGCTATCAAGCCGTGGCAGGCGCAGTGGGGCCAGAATGAGCGGGAGCAGCGTGGAGCCCAGCCCAGGCTTAGGTTCCTTCCAGGCCACCTGCTGCTTGGTGCACTACTACATCCCTTGAAGGGTCCCAGATTGAGAGAGGGTGCAGGCCAGGCTGAGGGACCCACTGGTACACGAATCCATGCACCGGGCCTCTAGTTAAATATAAAATCACAGAACTAGATGTTAAAACACCTACACAGCCACTAAAGGGTTTTAGAAACTGTTATTGTCTATACTGGAAGGCCTAAGATGAGGCACTGTGCTCCCCTGGGGCATCAGAAGCTCCCAGGGTCTAAGGTGGTGGGTGAGGGTGGTGGCTAGACAGAGGTATTGGTGCCCTCACCTTTCCTGAGCCCCAGTTGAAGGTCAGGCACTGTGTTGGGGACCATGAAAAGCCTGGCCAGGTGCTGGCCTGGGAGGCAGACAGGGCACCATGCAATGGTGTACCCCAGTGGTCGGCAAACTATAGCTCACGAGCCACATGTGGCTCGCGAGCCGCAGTTTGCCACTCTGTTGACTAATTAGTTTGCCGATCACTGGTGAACCCAATTTGAAGAGTGAGCACAGTTGGATTAATTGTCAATGTCTCTCCCAGGGCCGTGGTCCACAATCTTCTCATTGGTGTTCTGGGACCACGTGGGGATGCTGCTGTGGCTGCTTGTCTTCTCGGCTCTGAGTCTCCAGGCCTGGGGTAAGTTTTTTTCATTGGGTCAGAGGTGCTTTTGGCATAAGCCCCAGCTGGTTTCACTTGCAAATTGTCCTCTCCAGGCTTATCACTCTTCCCCACCAGTCCTATGTTCCCCTTCCGAGCTCAGCTCTGGTCCCTCCTCCCTGCTGAGATGGGCTCTAGTTCTCAGTCTCCCCAGCCTGCCCAGCATACCTCATCTTCAGTGTCATGGTCATGTGGGTGACTGTATCAAAGAGCAGGATCTCAGCCTTGGAGGAGACCCTTACTGACCTTGTCTTGTAGACAGAGAAAAGGCCACACTGTGGCAGTGACAAGGGCATCTGTCCATGGTCATCTGACAACTTTGGAGAGGCTGCAGAGTGTCGTGGTTATGAACATGGCTATGGAGCCAGACAGCTTGGGACAGAATCTAAGTCCATGGCTTAAAACCTGTATCGTCTTAGACAACTAATTTAATTTCTCTGAGCTATGGTTGCTCATCTGTGTAGAAGGAGTAGTTAATTTGCTTTGCTTATCTTATAAAGGTGTGTCAAGCCACAAATCGGATAGTGCCCTTGAAAATGCTTTGTAACCTTCAGAGCTGGCCTGTGGGAGGTGATGTTGGCGACATTGCTGGTTCTAGTGGTTATTGTTCCCATGATCTCAGAGGCTGGCCAGGCAGAGGGGGACGAGGCATGTTTGTAATGACTAACCCTCAATTAATCCTATCTAAAACATCTAGCTTGTGAAGTCAGTCACAGCGGTTGGAAATTTTCTGTATTTCAAGAACCTTGCCTGGACCAATAGGTTATGTGTGTGTGTGTGTGTGTGTGTGTGTGTGTTCACTCAAAATGAAGATGACTATTTTGGTGTGTGAGATTCTGATGTATTGATAGGTAAGCAGGTGAACTGGCAAAGGCTGAGCCGCTCAGATAAGGGGATGGAGAGGCTGCAGAGCCCCTGGAATAAGGGAGGGTTAGGGAGGGTGAGAACCTGAAGGCCTCACTGGGGCAGATGTGAGAGGCCGAGGCAAGGTGAAGCCTGAATCATTTCTGCCTTGTTTCCTGGAAGAAGTCAGGGGACTTGGGGAGACTGAGAGGCTGTGGAAAGTTGGGGAGGGGGGGCAGAGGGTGCTGGGGGGCCAGGGGGTAGGGGCAGAGCCCATGCCTCTGGGGTGGTCCAGGTGTTCTCTGAGGACCAGCACCAAGCACCATGTTCCTTTGTAGGGTATTCCCCTCAGTTCTCCTGGAATGAAACCCAGGCCAGAGAAGTGTCAGAGCGGCTTGTGGACCTGTTCGTGGGTATCTCACAGCTCATTCGCAAGGGTCGCAACGGTGAGCTGATTTGGGGTTGACTGGGGCTTCTTTGGGGAATGTTTCTCAGGACTTCACTGCAGCTGGTGGGTGGGTGGGGTGAAGTCCCAAGAGGGGCATTTGCCAAGGAGTGTTGTGGATGGACTTGAGCCCTCAGGCAAAGGGGATGTCCCGGCAGGAGAGAAGACCTGGGGAAGAGACAAGACCCTGTCCCCAGCTCTCAGCAGTAGGGTGGAGACCCCCTGCCCCTCAGAGAGCTCCTGGAGTCCCCAAGATGGACATAGACATGGAGCCTCAGGGGACTCCTGGAGTCCCCAAGATGGACACAGACATGGAGCCTCGGGCAGTGACATGGGCAGTGCCAGTGAGGACAGCAAACCCTAGGCATCCACGTGAGGTCTTCAAGAGAAGGCACCGGGTTGGGTGTGAGTGGTGCTGGGGCTGCTTTCTGCAGGGTTGGGTGTGAGTGGTGCTGGGGCTGCTTTCTGCAGGCGGAGAGTGAAGCAGGCGAGAGAGTAGTTAAGGGTGGATGGCCTCTAGGGAAGCACAAGAAGCCAGTGTTGGGAGAACAAGGCAACCTGACTTCCAGCTGAATACAGAGTCCGATGGGGAACTTTTCAGCTTACACAGACGTTGGAGATGCGAAGGGGAGGCTGTGGGTGGCAAAGGTCTGCCCCAGGGCCTGTGCCACCATCACCGGGCAGGAGAGGCCCGGGGTTGGGAGGATGAGGGTGGCGTGGGCAGCGAGCCAGGCGACCTGGGTAGGAGTTCCAGCACGTCATCCTTTCATTCCCTCTGCAGATGTCCCCACCATTGTTTCCCGCAAGGAGTGGGGGGCGAGATCTCTGACTTGCTGGGCCCAGCTGACCCCACCTGTGGCCTATGTCATCACACAGCAGCTCGTGGGCATGGAGTGCCAGGAGCAGAACGTTTGCAGCGAGAAGCTACGGGGCCTTCAGTCCCATTCTGTCTACACCAAAGGCTGGTGCGACATGGCCTACAAGTAAGAGCCGCACTCACGTTACCCTAGTAAAAGAGACTCTGACCGGCTCTTCTTCCTTCTCCCATCTTCCCTTTATGGTTGCTTTAAATAAAATAAGTACAAACTGTTAAAACCCAGCTGGCCCTCCTTCGGAGGATGGGTGAGAGGGTTCCTGTTACCGGCATTTGCCATTCAATCCACGCGTTCTTGCCTGGCAGCTTCCTGATTGGGGACGACGGCAGGGTGTATGAAGGTGTCGGCTGGAATGTCCAAGGCCTGCACACCCAGGGCTACAACAACGCCTCCCTGGGCCTCGCCTTCTTTGGCGCCAAGGAAGGTAACGGTCATCCCCCTGGACTCTCTGCTGGAGCGTTCTCTATACTCTCTTCCTTTGCTCCATTGTCTCCATACCCCTCTCTTTTCTTTCTCTTTTATAAAAAAAAAAAAAAAAAATTATAGAATTTATTTGAGCCAAACTGATCACCTCTGCTGGGGAGCAAGATCTCAAACGTTCCCCCCACACCTGTCTTTCCAGGCTCCATCACCCTCTCTCGGAGTCCTTTCCTCGCTGGGACTCCATGGCATGGCGTCCTTTGTGTCCTCTTCCTCTTCACTGTGAGGTTGCTGTCGCCACTGGTGAGCTCACAGTGTTGCCATCACCTCGGTGTCTGAGGTTGTGTGACACTGGGCCTGCACAGAGGCAGGAAAGCAAGGCTTCTCTCTTCCTCCAGGGGCTCCCTTTGGGAGGACCCACCCAGAAGCAGGCAGGCAAGAAAGTCTGAGAAATGTCTTTTGTAGGTGTTTAGCCCCCTGCTAAACAGAGGGGAGCACAGGGCTGGGTGGAGTGGAGAGCTAGTCCTATCTAATAAAAGAGTAATATACAAATTGACCGTCACTCCAACACACGAGATGGCTGTCCCCATGTGGTCAAAGATGGCTGCCCCCATGTGGACACAAGATGGCCAGCAGGGGAGGACATTTGGGAGGGATCAGGCCAGCAGGGGAGGGCAGTTGTGAACGATCAAGCCTGCAGGGGAGGGCAGTTAGGGGTGACCAGGCCAGCAGAGGAGGGAAGTTGGGGGCAACCAGACCTGTAGGGAAGGGCAGTTGGGAGGGACCAGGCCTGCAGGAAAGGGCAGTTAGGGGTGACCAGGCATGAAGGGGAGGGCAGTTAAGGGCAATCAGGCTGGCAGGGGAGCAGTTAGACATCAACCAGGCTGGCAGAGGAGTGGTTAGGGGGTGATCAGGCTGGCAGGCAGAAGTGGTTAGGGGCAACCAGGAAGGTAGGCAGGCAAGCAGTTGGGAGCCAGCAGTCCTGGATTGTGAGAGGGATGTCTGACTGCCCTCGAGGGGTCCCAGATTGGAGAGGGTGCAGGCTGGGCTGAGGGACACACACACCCATGCACGAATTTTGTGCACTGGGCCTCTAGTAGGTAAATAACGGGCACCAGCTGGGATGCTCCTCTGCACGCTGGGGCTAGTCACAGCATGGACTGCAGAGGTGTTTCTGTGAGAATTATATGAGTGAATGGGTGAAAAGAGCAGGTGCGACACGCATGATTGTGGGAGCTGCTAAGTAAGGACTGTCACACTTTTCTCCATGCTAGATGTGCCTGACTTGGTCAGGTGGGTCTCTCTTTGCATGTAGATTTTATTGCCTCCCAACTCTTCCACCTAGAGATGGAGTGGATAAAAGTCTTAGTTTAGCCCTTGAAAGAGGTCACCAACTTGGCCTCCAACAGCTGTCCAAGTAGTTCTTTGCCTCTTAGTACCGCTGTCCTAGCTCCTGGACCACTTTCCTCTCTTCCCATCCATCAGTTATTCAGGCTCAGGTGGTAACCTTACCCTCCCTCCAGGCCTAGACCAGAATGGAGTTTCTTGCTGACAGCTTGGTGATCCATGTCATCCTCTTTCAGGCAACAGTCCCAGCCCAGCTGCCTTATCCGCCGCAGAGGACCTGATCTTCTATGCCATCCGGAAGGGATACCTGTCACCCTGGTATTTTCAGCCACTTCTCTTGAAAGAAGAGATGTGTCTGGCCTATCAGCAGCCAACAATGCCCAGAAAAGGTGAGGTCCTCCATCCCACCTCCACCCCCTCCCAGTGACACCCAGACACGAGGGAAGGATTTTTTCCTGTTGTTGTGCATTGATTTTTTGAGATCCAGAACACCTCATGCCGAGACCCAGAAAGTTCTGAGAGGGTACCTTCCTGACCTCCTTTCCTTCCCACTGGAATGATATGGCCATGGAGCCATTCTTGACACAAGTATGTGTACACACATTTCCACTCCATCAACAGGTGTTTACTGAATACCAGACACTCTTCTAGGAACTGAGGGTACAGCCATGAACAAAACAGACAACTTCACATTTCAGTAAAGAAAGACCCAAAATGAAGAAATCGACAAGTAAAATGCATATGCTGTCAGGTGGCAGGAAGGCTATGGAGAAAAACAAAGCATGGTCATGGGGCAGTAAACATGTATATATATTTGTGTATACTACGTGAGTACGCACACACACACACACATACACACACACACCTTTCTAAATGCAAAACTCAGTCAACCTGTAACTTGACCACAGCGTTGAAAAAAACCTGACTTCACAGATTATGCTGACATCAGAGTGAATATTTCAAGAAACTGGATAATAAAAATCACAACCTATTTTGGAATGAGCAAGCAGCACCTTAAAACCTGTACAATTAATAAGCACTTTCAATAGCTTAGCATACTCTCTGCTAGAGTGGATCTTTTCTTGAACTCCCTAGGAGATATATATATATATATCAATCATATATATATAGGGACCCCACGGGTGCATGATTGGGGCTGGGGAGGGATGCAGGAAGTTGGCCAGCTGGGGAGGGCTCCAGGGAGTGTCCAGCCTGTCTCACTCAGTCTCGATTGGCCAGACCCCAGCAGCAAACTAACCTACTGGTCAGAGTGTGTGCCCCCTGGTGGTCAGTACATGTCATAGCAAGCGTTTGAGTAGCCTTAGCATATCATTAGTATATTATGCTTTGATTGGTTGAATGGCTGACTGGATGACCAGACACTTAGCATATTAGGCTTTTATTATATAGGATATTACTCTTCACTCAAGGATATGTTTGTATTGACTGACTGATTGATTGATTGATTGAGAAGAACATTGATTGGTTGCCTCCCATGTGCATCCTGATCTGGGATCAAACCCACAACCTAGGTGTGTGTCCTGATTGGGAATCAAACCCCCAACCTTTCCACATCTGGGATGACACTAACCAACCGAGCCACCCAGCCTGCATGTATTTGCAGTGCATATTCAAGCAGGGAGGTACACTTTGTCTTTTAAATGAAATGGCCATGACTCTACAATCAACAGTTCTTCCCCTTCTGCTCACACACCAGTTTCCATAGTTATAATCAGAACCTGTAGATTTTTGCCTCTGTCCATTGGCTGCAGCCCCTTGACCCAGACCAGACAATCCCTGTGTGGCCTTTCCCAGAGTGCCCCCGCCCCCCCCCCACCCCCCCCACCCCCGCCGCTGAATGCATGTTAAGATATTCCCATGGTCCCAGAGGGTGGGGAGACCAGGGAGCAACCCAGCCTGCAGTGGTGTGATTGTCCACGTGTGGGCACAGGAGCATTCCCATGGCCTTGGTTTTTGTTGTTGTTGTTATTTCAAATTTAATTTAAATTTATTTTTTCCATCACCTCTTATCCCTTCTATGCCCTCTACCACCTCCACCAATCCATGGTGTTGGTTTTTCACCTCACCACAGCTTGCCCCAGCATCATCCCACGATCAGCTTGGGAAGCCAGAGAGACATACTGCCCTCAAATGAGCCTCCCAGCCAAATATGTCATCATCATCCACACAGCTGGGACAACGTGCAACACATCCATGGACTGTCAGACTCGTGTCCGAGACATACAGTCCTACCACATGGACAGACTGAACTTCTGTGACATTGGATATCAGTAAGTGGGATCCGTGGCAATGTGAACCCTTCTCCTCAAGGCTACAGGAAGGAAGGCTGGGGGAGGAACCGACATTACTGAGCCCTTCCTTTGTACCAGGTGCTTTACATAAGGCAGCGTCTTTTATTTGTGCAAGACTCTGGACTACCACACAGACATAGCTATGGGTTAGCTCTCTCTCCTGGGAATATTCTCCTCTAGGGAAGACTGAAAAGAAGACATTAGGAGCAATAGTGATAAAGCAAAACTGCGAGACCCTCAGGGAAGACCACTGAAGGGTGGTGCCTTTTTTATGTAACCCCTTCCAACACTGAGGGACACAGGTCCTGCTCAGCCTCTTCCTCCATCTGGCCCAACCCCAACTTGCTCCCTCTGATGTTAGCACCCTGCCATGCCTCTGGTACTGTTACTCCATTTTATACACACAGGAGCTTTTAACCTCTCTGGGCCTCTTTAGCCTCATCTCTACAATTGGGAAAACAATCTCTATATTTAAAGGCCAAGCAACTGGAATGACCGGAACAACTGGTTGCTATGATGTGCACTGCGGCCAGCCAACCTCCTATGGCCCCTCCCCCCAGCCTATCTGCCTGGCCTCCGATTGCCCCCCCTCCCCATTGGGGGTAGGGACGACTGGCCAACCTCCCGCAACCCCTACCCCTGGCCAGCCCAGCCCCCAATTGGCCCCCTCCCATCCCAATCAGGGCAGGCTGGCCAGACCCCACCTGTGCATGCATTCGTGCACTGGGCCTCTAGTACCATATCTACTTGAAGACAGAGAGCGGAATCAGAACGTTCTCTTTTGGTTCCTTTAATGCCTGGTCTATCATGGAAAACACATTGAGCTAATGGAATAGCAGAAACTAAATAGAAGATGCCCTGGAATTTCATAGAAAGGATGTAAGGTGAGAAGATGACGAATTGCAATCACTCATCTATGACTTAATCACAAGAGCTTTTGCCACGTTTCAAGGAAGAGAACATGTCAAGAAGAGAGTCAGTGCAACCTGGAACAAAAACATGTTCCCATTGTCCTAGTGTCGAGGCGGTCACTGGTCACCTTGGGGAGGGCAGATTCCATGGCATTGTGGGGCGAAAGGCCATATCACAGTGGGGGCTGAAGTGGCTGTTATTGCTTGTCACGGTCTGACCTCACTTCTCGGGTTCAGAGATTGTGACTGTCTTTTTGTTTTTGTTTCTCTGTTTTTTCTCTGTGCACATTGGCACATAAGAAATGTTCAGTCAACCTGTGGTAAATGAATGGGAGAATGAATGAATGATTCAAGGAGTAAATGAAGCCAATTCTTCTTCCCAGCGTGACTTTCTCCATTTTTCTTTGCCCACTCCTAGCTTCCTGGTGGGCCAGGATGGCGGTGTGTATGAAGGCGTGGGCTGGAATATCCAAGGCTCTCACACCTATGGATACAACGATATTGCCCTAGGAATTGCCTTCATGGGCAACTTTGTAGGTAAGGCGTGAGCATGGGGCAGAGGGGTTCGGGTGATGAAGCCTCCTGTGGAATGTCTGGGGAGCATGGGGGAAAAGGAAACCTCGTGGTGCCTGACAATGTGGGGTACATTTTAGCTTTCAGGGACTCAATCAGTACAGGATGCAGGTCACCCAGGAGACCCTCCCGGGCAGAAAGTTTCCCCCAAATCCACCCATCCCCATTCCCAGTTCCAGCTGTCTTTATAACCATGCCTAAGAACATAATCTTTTGCAAACTTTGGTACTTATATGGCTCAGTCAGCAAATGCAGCCTCTTCCTTGGTAACCATGGCAACAATGTTGAGGAGCATCATAGCCTGCTATGGCAGAGTGTGGACAGTCAGGGGTGCCCTGTCTGCCTCGCGGAGCCTGTGGAGAGGTGGTATGCTGTGCTGCAGTTCTCACCCAGCGCAGTTCAGAACCTTCCAGAAGAAGCTCTGCAAAGAGGAATCTGGGAACTAACAGTGACCCTGTTTTCTCTCTGGGCCTGGCTGCCACAGATGGTGTGCATTTGTTGGCTATTGGGGGGGGGGGGGGCAGAGGGAGGCTGGAATGCAGATGCTTGCCCCTGTCCTAAGCAAGTAACCTTGAGGCTCTGATGATTGGTGGGGTATGTGCTTTGCAGAAAAGCCACCCAATGCCGCAGCGCTGGAAGCGGCCCAGAGCCTGATCCAGTGTGCGGTGGACCAGGGGCATCTGGCTCCCAACTACCTGCTGGTGGGCCACAGTGATGTGAGCGAGATCCTGTCTCCTGGGAAGGCTCTGTACAACATCATCAGAAGCTGGCCTCACTTCAAACAGTGAAGTTTGGACAAGGAAGCCATGAACGTTCCACCTCCATCAGCACTCAGCAAGGCCTCCTCACACCAACAACACTGCATGGTCTACAATACTGTCCCCTCAAAGTTATGTACTTTTTACTGGTCTTAAAGACACAGTCCAAGTAAACTCAGCACACAGCCTCGCTGTTGCCTCTTCTGCCTCATTCGTGTAAAGAGATCCTGCCCAGGTCTCCTTAGCCATTTAAAGTGTGTTCATACTAACACCTGCCCACCCACCCACCCCGCCCCAGAGGGTTGTTATGAGGATGAAGTGAATTAAATGTGTTAGGGTCTTAGAATTTTCAGTTGGCCTATAATAGTGGTTTCATTAAAGTCAGCAGAGGTATTGTTACCCTTGTTACTCTTGTTGCTACAACTCTCCTGTGGATGGAAGGATTTGCCTTCCTGGGCACCAGTCTCAGCTGCCCTGGGGGAGTTTGGCGCAGGCTGGTGAGAGCAGGCTGAACGCTAACCTTGATATGAGCAGGGGGGAGCCTGCGGGGCCACAGGTTAGGCAGGTGTCAGGGCACCCCTGCCAGGGTGTGTGCGCCTGTGTGTATGTGTGTGTGTGTGTGTGTGTGTGTGTGTGTGTGTGTCTAGAGCTCATCTTGTCCGTTGTTTTTCACAATCATAAGCTTGAAAAACCAAATGACGCCAAATGAACTTTTCTTTGGTTCCAGAATAGAACACTAACCTGGATAAACCACCCCCCCAACCCCCATTTTACAGAAAAACCAACCCAAAGGGCACAGATGACCTGCTCAAGTTCCCCCAGTGAGTGAGGGAAAGGGAGGAACACTCAGATTCTGGGCAGGCACACTTCCTGGCACCCCGCTGGTCAAAGTCCTTTTACGGCCCCTCCTTTAGGGCCGAATAAAGGAAACCACCTTAGCAGCATTTAGTCTTTCCACACTCTCACTCCAACCTCCTCTCTTCCGCAGAATGGGCCCCAGTGGGTAATTCACAGGCTCATCTCCTGGGCTCGCCAGTATCGGGGCCGTGGCCCACACTGTCCCACCTCCCTCTTGGCCTCTCCAACTCCACCAGGCTTTAAGGCACTTAGGGAGGGAGGCCAGCCCTTCCTGAAGGCTTCCTGCTCCTCCAGACCGGAAATGACATCCCCTCCCCTGGGCGCCCAAAGGCTTGGCCCGGGCCTTCTGGTCCCTTCTCCTCCTCCCGTCCTGGACTTCAAGGCTGTGCCTGCACCTTCCTGGTCTCTGTATCCCCAGGTCCACCACAGGTCTGGGTCACGGAGGGTCTCCGATGTGTCTGCACAATGAAGGGGTAAGATTCACCCCCGCAGGGTGGGGTGAACAGAGGCAGTTCTTCCCCCAGCTGTTCTCGGGACATTTGCCACCGAATGGAAAATCCCAGGTGTCTCCAGGCTGCCTGAAACTCGCCCACTACTGTGGTCTGTCAGACTTCTCACAGGTCAATTCCATCCTGATTCCAGGCCAGCCGCTGCTGCCACTCTCTGTGCCCTCACATCAGTGTGGGACTTGGGGGAGGACACTCTCCAGGGCCCAGGTTCCCCCACCCCCACCAAAGGTTTCTGTGACCTTCTCACTGGTAACTGGTAACGGTGGTAGTGGGTAACGGCAGCCTGGGGGCCACAGTGGTGGCTATCCCATCAGGAAAGGTTTTCTCCCACAGGCCTCTGCCCACCTTCTCCCTGTGCCCACTGGCTCTTCCTCTGTCTCCCTGGCTTCTTTCTGCCCACATCTCAGGCCCTATTCAGCGCCTCTGGGTCTGCCTCTGCTTCCCTCCCACCTTTTGCTGTCTCTCACATTCTTCCTCTCTGCCTGCCCTCCTGCTGCTGTGATTGTCCCTATCTTTGCCTCTCTCTTTTGATCTAGAATATGGCAGTGTGGGAGTAACAGTGGGACAAGGGGGGCTGGGACTCCCACCAACCGGCTTCACTGGGCCCCCCAACCAAGCCCTACCTGTCCCAGGGCTGCCAGGAATGCTGGGGATTAGGGGGAGGGGGGGGGCAGAAGGCCAAGGGTGAGGCTGCTCTGGGGAAGGTACATATTTCCCAGAGGCTCAGAGTCACACAGCAGCAGGACAGGTGTGCTTCTGGCCCAGCAGGTTCTGCTGGGCAGGGCTGGCTGAGGGCAGGGCCTCAGTTAGAAGAGCCAGCTCCCAAAGAGGGAGGGTGTTATTACCGGGGAGGGGTGGTGGGGCGGGAGCTCCTGGGAGGTGTAGCAGGGACTCTGGGGGACATTCCACAGGGGGCTGGAGTGAGAAGTCCTCCCCATGGTAGGGACCCGAGGATTCCCCCTCAGCACGGCTGAGAGCACTTGGTACCCAGACTGATGTTGCATGATGGGGGAGGAGGGGCGTATTTCTTACTCATCCTCCAGTGCTCAGCTCACAGGTTCCTTCCTCTAAGAGTCTAGCTTTTGAAGCTCCTGAATTAGCATTCTCCTATTCTGTTCTTCTTTGGCGTTTGTTCATTTGAAATTCTCTCTCTCTCTCTCTATCTCTCCCCACCCCCCCAGGTTTTATTGTCTCACTATCCCACCAGATTATAGGCGCCATGAGGGTGGGGAGCATGCTTTCACCATTCATGCCTGTGCCTGCTCCTGGTGCACGGTAGCTGCTAAGTAGAGATTTTAGACATGTGTGATCACGAGGTCTGGGAGCTGGTGCTGTGATTTGATTGTCTATTGATTTGCCCTGGAGCAGGTGCCAAGTACAGGTAGTTTGTCTGGCCTGTCCCTGCTGAGCTCCCACTGGCTCATCCCATGGGGGAGAGGAGGGGTGGGGGAGAGGAAGTGGCCCCGGTGTGAAGATGGAGGGAGGGAAGGAAACCCCCCTGGGATCAAACCAGGTTACAGCAGACGCCCAGCGTGGACATCGTAAGTGGATAATGGAGAGGGCTGATGCCTGATGACGCGCAGTAACCTTTTTTTCTGTGCAGACTCTGTGCCGGTCACGTATTCTTGATTTCATTTCATCCAAGCTCTGCAGGGCAGGGGCTTCCGTTCCTACCTGGCAGCTGAGGAAGCTGGCCCTGCTTGAGGAGATTAGGTCACTCTGTAAGGCCCCACAGCTAGTGTGTGCATGCCAGTGCCGAGCAGCTTCTGTCCCTTTGTCACACACTGTCGGGCTGTCCTCCTGTGCTCACGTTCCTTTCACAGCTGGAAGTGGACAAAATACCCAGGGGTCCCCTGACTCAGAGTTCACTGAAGTAATTACTCCCCTCAATTCAATTACAGTCTTCAGTGAACAAGGCGATACATGTAAAAACCCATGTAAATGGCACAGTCCCGAATTCACGTTGTAATAATAAGAATAGCGATGCAACTGGGATTGCTGTACCTTTTGGTCACATGGTCAGCCCCACTGGCCTGGGGGGTCTTTCCATCACAATGGCTATTAGCCCATCTCTCACCCCATCACGCATCACCAGGCCCATTTTCAACCCCAGTGCGGGACTCTGGTTTGTCCTGATGAAGTGTCCTATGAGAAGAGTTTCCTCATAGTTTAAAACTTGTTGCACTCTTTCTGAATTTTGATTTTGTCATCCTCTATGAGCCATTGCTCATTTCTTTATCTTCAGCATTTTTATTCAAATCCTTCATTATCATCCCTCACACACGTTGGGCAATGAGTGCCAGGCACTCCTATATACATCACCCCATTTGACCCTCCCAAGAACCCAGAGCACTGTGGTCCCATTTCACAGATGAGTAACCTAGGAGATGTGCCCAAGAGCCCAGATTGAGTGCCCATCTCCCTGTATCATCACTGCCTGGTGTAGTTTTTTCAGAAATCTGCCTCTAGGATTACAGTGACCCTTAGCCACAGGTCTCTGCTGTGTGGTACACCAGCCTATCTATCTGACAGGAACTATCTATCTGACAGGAACTATCTACCATTCAATTCCTGTGATTATGTGACTGCCAGAGGGAGAGAGGGATTGTGTAAAATATGTGTGTTTGCACACAAGGGCACATGCGGTGTAGAAACGCCACTGTTCATTACTATTAGTCCATTTTTATTATTGAACATCCTCAGTCATCGTTTCAGTGATCACCAATCCTATATAATAAAAGACTAATGTGCAAATCGACAGAACTGCGGAACCACCTGTCGCTATGACACGCACTGACCACCAGGGGGCAGACGCTCAATGCTGGAGCTGCCCGCTAGTGGTCAGTGTGCTCCCACAGGGGGAGCACCACTCAGCCAGGGGCCAGGCTCATGGCTGGTGAGCTCAGCAGTGGAGGGAGCCTCTCCTGCCTCTACAGCAGCGCTAAGGATCTCCCAACTGATGGCTTAGGGGAGCAGGCCTGAGCCATCAGTCGGACATCCTCCAAGGGCTCCCAGACTGTGAGAGGGTGCAGGCCAGGCTGAGGGCCCCCCCCAAGTGCATGAATCTCATGCACCGGGCCTCTACTATTCCTATTAATTCCAATCTGAAACTTTTATTCTTGTTTTTCACTAAAAGGCAAGTGTATCCTTGAACTCCACTCTTCATGGCCCTCTCTCTCTTAGTCTTTTTACACACATGTAATGAGGTTGACATCTCAAGTGTGCATCTTCTGGGATTCTGGCCAACTGACCTGGATATGGCCGTGGAATCCTGTGAGTTAACTTGGACACACCAGCCTGGTGCTGAGCCAGGCATGCAGGAAATGGTGTTGTATTTCTATCGTTGCCAAAGATGATGAGTAGAGGACTTTTCTGACTGGCTTGGCTTGTGGAGGGAGAACAGGGCTTTGTGATTTGTAGACTTGTGGTGTCAGGAACTTAAAAGGGTGTCGCTGCTTAAAATCACGGACAATCTTGGTTTACATTCTGGTTCCAGTGAAGCTAAGGATACTGGTTCAACCCTCTTGGTTTGTTATTCTGTCCAGCTTAAGTCATAATGAAATTCTCTGGGTTGCTATTTGAAGATGAAAGAAAAAACTTGCAAAATTACAAATAAGTGTGCAATACCCATATGATCTCACACTGAGTAACGCGACCCATGTTGCCTTCTCTCAATGAAGTTTTCATCTGGAGGTGGGTGGGAATGAGGTGTGGGAGAGGACCCATAGGGAACCAGCATGAGGTGAGACAGAGCCCTAATAGCCATGGGCTGTGGACCTTCTCCGGGCGCTAGCGCTCTCTCTCTCTCTCTCTCTCTCTCTGGAATGTTCTCCCCCACTCCCTCCATTTTTTTGCCTGGCCAATTTTTATTCATTCTTTAGCATGGACATACACACACACACACACACACACACACACACACACACTCCTGCAGCTGTATGGGGGGCGGGAGGAGGTGGGTGGGGGGGGGGAGGGGAGAGGGGGGTTACGGAACAGCAGAACAGAACTGAAGTCCTGCCCTAATTTGGCCAGTAGGTGGTGCAGGTGAGCCAGCTCCTAGACGAGGGCTGGAAATAGGCAAGCCCTGGTGGGTGTAGGGTGGAGCAGCTTTGCCAGGGGTGATTGCCTGGACCTGCTGTGTGAGGAGGCGGGATGTCCTTCTGGTGCATGTACAGGAAAGAGGGAAAAATGGCTGGAGATGCCAACTTGCTGGGGCACTTGCTGCAGGAGTGGGCCAGGTGTTGGTGTCCTGGTACTTCTGCCCACAAAACTGCTCTTGGCACATCAGGGTCCAGTGGCCAGGCAGCCTGTCCTGAGACGTGGAGGAGGAGGCACGCCCGCCTCCCAGATGAGCACAGCACTGCTTGAGGACAAATCTCCCCTTGCTCTTAGTCAGCCTCTGCTCCCTCACTCTCACAGATGTTGCTACATTTCACTTCCTTCCCCTCCCCACCCTCTTACTGTCAGCGAACATTGAGGCCCCCCAGCAGGACCTCTCTCAGCTTCCTGTGACCTCACAAATGTTCCTGCGACCACATGCCCAGAGCTTTCTTCACATCAGCCTCAGCAGGTGATGAGCCCCTCTTCTGTAAGGTCCACCTTTCTACCCCTTCCCTTGATTTCATCCTTTTCACACCCCTTGGGGATCCCCCCCTTTTTAAAATCCTCACCTGAGGATATGTTTTTATTGATTTGTAGGGGAAGGGAGGGAGGGAGCGAGGGTGGGAAAGAAAGGGGGGGGGGAGAGAGAGAGAAACATCGATGTGAGAAATACCAGTTGGTTGCCTCCCATATGCATCCTGACCAGGGATTGAACCTGCAACCTAGGTATATGCCCTGATGAGGAACCAAACCCACAACCTTTTGGTGTACGGGATGAGACTCCAACCAACAGAGCCAGTTTGTGACAGAGCCAGTTTATGTGGGACCTTTGAGGTCATAGTAAAAAGTGACATTTCTGAGAGATCAGCCCTGGGGTTCGACTGGTGTAATTTCAGCGTTTCCATTGAAATTTCATCTTGAGGGCAACAGAGAACCGGCAAGGGGCTGTCAGGTCAGATATGTTTTTTTTGTTTATTTGATTGATAGTTGGAACTGTATTCTGAAATCCAGGTTTGCAGAGTATACCAAGCTTTCCTTGGCAGCGAAAACCCAACTCCACAGGAACCGCTGGAAGGAAGGGCACATGGTGTCCTCGCCTTCCTCTTGGCTCTTTGGCTTCTTCTTACCACTCTCCTGCCAGGTGCTCTTCCTCCGCCCCGAGCTCTGTCCTCCTCTCTCTCCTCTGGTTCTCTGCTCCTTCGCTGATGATCTCACCCACCATCATCGTTTTAACTTCCCAGCTCGAAGGTCCTCCTTAGGGCTGCAGGTTCGTACATGCAGCGGGCTGTGCAATGGCCATCCCGGCTCCCACGTGTCCCGCCGTGAATGTATCTCCTTTTCCCAAAAGCCTTTCCCAAGCTGTAAAACTTCAGGCCACGCTTTCCTCCTCCTCTTCATCTACACGCAACGTAGGAGGCAGTGTTGTTACTAGCTCAGTGCTAGTACTTTGAAGCTGGATGGAACTGGGACCAAGTCTCAGTTTCCAGACCTGCCAAAGGCACTATACAAATACATAACTTAAAAGGCTAGTGCGGAGATTGAACGGGATAGTGCAGATGAAATGCCTGATATCAACCAAGAGCATTATAGGCCTCAACAAATATTAATTAAAATTTGCAAGCAATTAGCTGCAAGTCTCTGGCTCTGATCTCCGAAATGGCTCCTGACTCTGGTCCCTTCCTTCCTTCCCCATGCTATGGCCTGACTGAATTTGCCATCGTTTCTTACCCAAGTTCTTCGTTAGTCACATTAGGCTCTATTTCTCGTACTGCTGAGAGTCATTTATTTCATAATATGAAATTGTATTTAATAATATGTTATTGCTGGTTTCCACTAACACATTTTACCTCTTAATATTATGGTATTTTCTTATAAGATCCAGTGGCTTCAGAAAGGTGACAACCAAGAAGTGCCCATTAGGAGCCCAAGGTGGCCCAGCTGGTAAGGACACGGAGCAGGGACTGCAAACTCAAGCCTGCCTGACTTCAGTCAGTGCACTTTCCTGTAGCCTAATGTCCAGAGATACAGGAACTCTGTGCCCTTCTTTTGTGGAAACTATGATGGGATTCAGAAAATATGGATCACCCACAAGGCAACCTGCGCAGCACTCAGGTTGCTCACTCAGGGAATGTTTAGGCCATGATCACACACGCACACACACGCGCGCACACACGCACACACACGCGCACACACACCTGCAGCTGTTTTGGGGGGAAGGTGGGTTAGGGAACAGCAGGGAAGTCACTCAGGGAACATCCAACCTTGGGGTTGGAAAGGGCCAGAGGCTATGGATAAGGTGCAGTGCTGCTGCTTACCAGCAGGGGCCGAGCAAGCCTGCCTGTGCTCACCGCATGTGGGTGCATGGGGCACAGAGCACTCTTGAGTCAAGGACTCTCAGGTAGGTTGAGATCACAAAGCACAACAGTGACTTCCTTCCATCTACACTGGGAGAGGCAAGAACAGATTTATTCTGAGAGATTTCTAAGAGAACTGTCAACACCTTGATTTTTTTCCCTTCTTGTCTCCAGAACCTTGAGAAAATAAATGTACGTGGTTTTAAGCCGTTCTGTTTGTGGTACTTTGTTACAGCAACCCTAGAAGCAAATACATATGCATACCCTGTGACCCAACAAGTCTGCTAGGGTGGCCAGTAATAAGGTGCTGTCTCTGCAGTCTGTCAACGTCAGCCACAGAGAACATCTCCCCTGCCCCTTCCGTAGCCACCTGAATAAATTTATTCAGGGCCGTGTCCCTGGCAGGGGTGAGGGGGCTGGAGTAACGCTCTCCATCAGACCACATGCCTGCACGGAGGGTCTCCTTAGATGAGGAGGGGCAGTAAGGAACTTCTCCAGGTTGTTTATGAAAGAGGCCTTGGAGAATCTCATAAGCCACTTGGCATCCTTGAATTTTCTCTGCCCTGTGGCTCCTCCTGCTTTCTCCATGGCATCCTTCAGGCCAAAGGGGAAGTGTCCTGTGGGGAGGGGAGGAGGGGTGTGTGTGTGTGTGTGAAGGCCTCAGTGTGGGGAGGGGGGAAGGAAGCAACAAGGACCAGGAGCCTCGCTGGAGGGGTGAATGGGTAGAAGAAGATGAAGATCAAAATAGATAAGGGAAGGTGCCTCTCCACTGAGATTTGTGTTTGAAGGTACGAGCCTGGGGTTGGGCTCGGGATTTGGAAGGTCTGAACGCTGAGACCTAGATTGGGGAGCGGAGCAGTGAGATTGCCAGGCCTAGGGCTGAAATGTGGAAGCATGGGAGCAGGAATTGGAATGAAGTTAAGAAGGTCTGGTAGCTAATAGGGCGCCATCTGGATTTGGTAACCTCAGAATCTGGGATCTTATTTTATGGTGATGGTTGGGGTGGATTTAAAGTTTGAGTTTCGGAGAAATGTTACTCCGATGGCCAGAGTGACTCTGGAGACTCACTGGTTGAATTCGGCAGAGGGGCTCAGACTTGTGGGATGGTCTGTAACGGCTGAGATTTGGGGACCTAGGGCCACGACCTGGGGACTTCCCGATGCACCTCAGAGCTGGGGGAACGTCAAGCTCAGTAGGACTTAGAGGCCAAGAGGGCAAAGGACACCTGGCAGGGAAAGTGACCACTTCGTGGAATCAGAAGGCAGTTGGAAAGCCTGTGGGTTGGGAGAGGTTGGCGGCTAGAGTAGGCAGAGTCCCCATGTGGCTAAAGAACAGGGTTGCAGGGCAAGGGGGCCTGGCCTCTGCCTCCCAGAAAAGCATAGGCCACCATTTTTCTAGTATTCATAAAACTGGAACACATTTTTACTAAATTCTCTTGTAGGCATAGTTTATAGTACCCCCTCCCAATTGGAAATTTGAGCTAAAAGTTAGTAGATTTGGAGATACAGGGGAAAGATCAAGAAAGTTTAACAGCTGTTTAATAGAACTTCTAGAAACAATGAAAGGTGGGAAAACTAAATGAAAGCCTAATAGAAGAAAATTTTGTGGAATTGAATAAAGATATGAGTCTTCAGCTTGAATGGGCCAATCAGATGTTAATGATAATAATAAAAAGACCAATACCTGGACAAATCCATAAAAAATGTCAGAACTGCCGAGACAAAGGAAAACTACAGAATGCTCTCTGAAAGAGCAGTTTATCTACAAAGCAGCTCTTGGAGGGAGATATAAAGACTTAAATGGTTCCATCAGGAAAGAACTAAGATCGAAAATAATGAAACCAGCTATATAACTTAAGTCTAAAAAGGAACAACAGAATAAAACCTAAAGAAGAGGCTAATGATAAAGAGAACAAACATTATTGAAATAAAAAACAAAGATATAAGAGAGAAGATCTAAAAATGCCTGTAGTTGGTTCTTTGAAATGGCCAATAAAATAGACTAATCTTCAATAGTCATATATATATATATGACTATTAGGGGTGAAAAGAAATATACTTAAAGATGCAGCAAAGATTAAAACAGTAAGTGGATATTATGAACAACCTTATATCAACAAGTATAAAAACAATAAAATGGAAAATATTCTGAGAAAAGTGTAAATATTCAAAACAGAATTAAGAATAGACATTTTGAATGGTTATATAACCAAAGAATTTAAACTCTTCCCATGAAACAAAACATCAAGCTCAGTTTTACTTGCAAATTCTACTAGTGTTCCAGAAATAGACTTTTCTAGGTGTGTAAAAATTCTTACAGAGTATAAAAAGACCAGTTCATATGCCAATGCATTTTGTAAAGCTGTCTGTTATCCTTGACACTAAAACCAGAAATGGATAGTAAAATAAAGAAAAGCTGCAAACCAATATCTCTTATGTAGACAGATGCAAAATACTAAATAAAATTATTAACCTAAATCCAAAAAAATGCATAAGAACAACATAAAATAACTTGAATTTTACTCTAGGAATGAGAAGTTGATTGAACATGGAAAAAATATATTAATATAACTCACTCCATTCATAGATTAGAGGACAAACTCCATGGTGTCACCTCAGTTTTCAACCACCATCTAAAAACTCTTAGCAACCTAATAAAAGAAGGACATTTTAAAGACATTTAAAAGTCCAATGCAGCGGTTGGACTATTCGGTCTTTAAAGCTCATACTTGTTTTGATCTCCATAAAGGACTGTTGTAAAATGGTGAAAGTGGTAGTGACTGTAAATGAAAGAGCCGGGGAGAGATGATTTGTCTTTCTGTCTCAAAGCTGTGATTGGGTAGGAAGAATGCCTTGGCTTATTCATGTAGCAGGGGATTTGCATGGAGTAAATCAATCCATTGGCATTTACTTATGGCAGAGAGAATCAGAATGTGACATAGGGCCTGGCGGATGTTCTCAATGTCTTTTGATGTTCCGTATTACCTAACTAATAGGGTAACTGTATCTTCTTTCTTGTTAAGTGTTAGGCTTCCTGTGTTTCCCCATGACCTCTCTGGTTCTGGTGTTTAACATCTCATACAGGTAGGCTGCGTTTGCCTAACTTGATGAAGCTCCTTCAAGACAGCAGGAAACGGCTCCTCTACCTCTTGTCCCTACAAGTGCTCAGTAACAGTCTTACTCACTGCAGAGGCTCGTAAGCATCTGACACCATGACTACTTCTCCTGTCAGTCTGGGTAGCATAAGCTTGGTGGCCCTAAGGTACAGCTGCCCTGCTTTCAAGACCTTGCAGAGTAGGCTCTGGACCGCGAGAGAGCATCTGCCCAGGGCAGCCCTGTCTTTAAAAATCATTGAGCTCGATGAGAAGACCCATGGTGGCTACTCAGTGCACAGGGGCTGTTTCATTGACATCTTTTCCCAAGGTATTTGTGTTTGGGGAGCACTTCGCGATCTTAAGTCCCAAATCAGAGTTCAGATCTTTGGCTGCCAGGCATTCTTCCCACCCCTGTTGACTCCCATCTACCCACCCACCCTCTCCCCAGTAGAATAAATATATGTGTTGCATGAATGTACACCTATGGGTGAGGGAATGGAAGAAAAGAGAGAAGAGGAATAGAATGAATGAACTTGGAAGCTACAAAGACTCATGGATACCCAGACATTCTCATGATCAGCAAATTTATTGGCTGAGGAGGCATTGGGGTTGGGAGGTAGTTGTACAGAAGCCAAGGAGAAAACTGCAGAACGAGATACAGCACGATTGTTCAATGGCTTCTTCCAGGTGGGTGAAGACGTTAAGGATTTGGAACCTCACGGCATTATCACGAGAACACTAAGCCCATCGGCGCCCACGAAGAACACCTCCAGCTCCCGCGCCTCCGTGGCGTCCCGCGGGCCTTATTTGCAGGGCCAGGTAGGCGCCTGCTTCTGCTGGGTCTGGTGGCAGACCGGGACGCACTTGGCACTCCCGGAGCCGCCCCCGGAGGAGCCACCGCCGCAGCCGGAGCCGCCGCCGCCGCCGCCCCCAGAGGAGCCGCCGCCACAGCCAGATCCACCGCCGCCTCCACCGCCGGAGTAGCAGCCGCCCCCAGAGGAGCCGCCGCCGCAGCCGCCGCCGCCCCCGGAGGAGCCGCCTCCGCAGCCGCCGCCGCCGCCGCCGCCGCCAGACGACCCCGCATCGTAGCACTGCTGGGGCACGCAACAGGTCTGGATGGTCTGCTGGGAGGAGTAGCCGCCAGAGCCTCCGCCGCCGCCAGAGGAGCCCCCGCCGCAGCCGCCGCCGCCGGAGTAACCTCCACCACCGGAGTAACCGCCGCCCCCGCAGCCACCGCCGCCGGAGGAGCCGCCCCCGCAGCCACCGCCGCCGCCGCCGGAGGAGCCGCCTCCGTAGCTCTGGCAGATCTGCTGGCCGGAGCCGCCGCCGCCGCCGCCGCCGGAGTAGCCACTGCCGCCGCCGGAGTAGCCACCGCACTCCGAGCCGCCACCGCCGGAGTAGCCACCGCAGCTGGAGCCTCCACCGCCGCCGGAGTAGCCACCGCAGCCTCCACCGCCGCCGGACGAGCCCCCGCCGCAGCCGGAGCCTCCACCGCCGCCGGAGCCGCCGCCCCCGTAGTACTTGATGCCCCCTCCGGAGCCGCCGCCGCCGCCGCCGCCGCAGCCGCCAGAGCCGCCGCCGCCGCCGCCGGAGTAGCCGCTGCCGCCGCCGCTGGAGTAGCCGCAGCTAGAGCCTCCGCCGCCGGAGCCACCGCCCCCAGAGTATTTGATGCCCCCTCCGGAGCCGCCGCTGCCGCCGCCGCCGCAGCCACCGGAGCTTCCGCCGCCGCCGGAGTAGCCGCTGCCGCCGCCGCTGGAGTAGCCGCAGCTAGAGCCTCCGCCGCCCCCAGAGTATTTGATGCCCCCTCCGGAGCCGCCGCTGCCGCCGCCACCGCAGCCACCGGAGCTTCCGCCGCCGCCGGAGTAGCCGCCACTGCAGCCAGAGCCTCCGCCGCCGGAGCCGCCGCCCCCGGAATACTTGATGCCCCCTCCAGAGCCGCCGCCGCCGCAGCCACCGGAGCTGCCGCCGCCGCCGGAGTAGCCGCCACTGCAGCCAGAGCCTCCGCCGCCGGAGCCGCCGCCCCCGGAATACTTGATGCCCCCTCCAGAGCCGCCGCCGCCGCAGCCCCCGGAACCGCCTCCACCTCCACCGCCGCAGCCACCGGAGCTGCCGCCGCCGCCGCCGCAGCCGCCAGAGCCGCCGCCGCCGCCGCTATAGTAGCCGCTGCCGCCGCCGCCGCCGCCGGAGGATTTCCCGCAGAACACGGGGGGTTGGGGGGTGGGCTGCTTTTTCTGAGACATCTTCTCTGAGGTAGAAGGAAACCCTGGAAGGAGAGTAGAGAGCATTATGGACCAGTGGCGAGAGGATGAAGGAGAGGAGGCAGCGGTAGACATGGCAGCCCATCACCCAGAGCAGCATGCTTGGTCAGGCTTCATGCACTCCTTGTTCAGATCCCGGAGAGCTCTCAGCTGGGATTCCTAGAAATGGTGCTCTTTAGAAAAGAGTTGCGTCCTCTCATTTTTCCAAGCTCTACCTATATAGCCTAGTTAGTGGTGCCCATTTTTCTCTCCCCAGCTCTGCCTCTGGCCTCTTGTATGATTTTGGAGCAAAGGACCCACACTCCTATTTCCTCACTTCCTGTAAAGTGAGAGGTTGGAGTACTTCATCTCTCAGGTTTCTTCCAGTCCCAACACTGATCCAGTGAGTGCAAATAGAAGAATACCACAAACCTTCACATGGAGTGGGGATTTTACTCATCCCCTGCACAGCAGAGGGTTTGTCAGAAAATCTGAAAGCTGCTGTAACATATTCTCTGCAAAAACGTTTAGTTCAAGCTCTTGGTCTATCCCACTGAGCTTGGCCATGATCCGGGACAGTTATCCGGAAAGGGAGGCTCCCCCGTGGTCCTGCCTGGACTCCATTGGTCTTTTGGATCACCATCTCTCACCCGGTGCCTCAGCCACCGCCTTTACCACTTGTTAAGTCCAACCTTGGTCTAGGGGACTGGGCTAGTAGGAAGTTGGATACCAGCATCTCACAAGTCATCTCCCTCTCAGAACGCCTCTCTCTGTACAACAAGCTTTGGGGTTCTGACAGCTCCTAAAATCTCTCCCATCAGCAGCATTCTCTGACTCATTCTCCCTTCGACTCCTTGAGAGTAGGCTCCGCCTCTTGTGACAACCCAGTCCCAGGCCTTCAGGGACAGTCTCTGTAGACGTGTCTCCCTGTGCCCAGAACCAGGCCTGGCCCCTACAGGGGTGCCTGAGAGATAGGAGACAGTCTTGCTTTGTGAAGTTTACATTCTGGCCAGAAGACAAGACACACCATCTCCACAGCATCAGCCCAGCGCCCCCCCCCCTTTCTTTCCTGCCTGAATCCCCTCTAAGCACGAATGCAGGTGGGAAGCCAGAGGTCCAGTAGCTCCCAAAGCAAAGAGAGACCTTGCCTGTCCACCCCCTGCTCTAGCCTCTGCAGGCCTGGGCCAGACCCGCTGAAAAGACCAGGGCCAGCAAACCCACACTTACCCAAAGGAAGGTGAGTGAGGAGAGGGAGATGCTGGCTGTGTGAAGAGCCCTGGAGCTTCTGAGGTTTTATACTCTAGCTGTGACTCATCTATTGATCCGGGCCAGTCTCTTGTGTGTGACCTGTTATGTGACCCACGTTGCCGCCCCACCCCCCTGTGATTGCAAGCATTCATAAAGATTTTGGCATTCTTGAAATGGGCAGCCTAGTGTGTGACTGGCCCCTTTTCTGACGCAGCTGTGCGGCAGGCTGGGCAGGGGGACGGCTAGCCAGAGTGGATGACTGACATTGTTTTCCAATCCTCTGGTCCGGGGTGCGTGCCATAACCAGAGGGCCATGCTTGAGGAGAATGTCCCTGACTGACTCTTGAGATGGCCGGAGGGAATGGCACCGGAGATTTCCGTCTTTGGCCAAAGGCATGGGACCTTTCAAATCCCACAGTTTGGCTTCCGATCCCATTGCTAGGAAATCTTCGTAACTCTAAAGAGAGCTTGCTCCTCCTCTGACAAATGTTTCTCCCCCAGGGTCTCGTGCGCTTTGCTGAGATGTTTCTGTCTTGCCCACTAGCTTGAGAGAGTGAATGGAAACCCTTGCACCCAATTTGGGGTTGTACACCGTGGATACGGCTGCAACTAATGGGACGCTAGTGGCTACTTTGATTTGTTCCTGGGACAGCAGGTGTCTGTGGAAATCGATCATCGATACTGACTTTCCTTGCCACCACAGCCCTTTGGCTTTGGAGTCCTGTGGCCTTGTGTGGCAACAATGACCTCAACCTAAGAGACAGCCATGGAATGAATAAACTTGGAGTTAGGTGTCTGGGTTTAGGTGCTCCCTTTGGTACTTGCCAGCTGTGTCACCCTGACCAAGCCCCAGCACCTTACCTGGTGCCCATACACGGGAGACTCTTGAGTCAGTATTTGTTGGCTGTTGAATGAACAAGCTCAGTCACCTTGCACATCAGATAGGAATAGTCGCACCTGTTTCATAGGCTTGTCAAGAGAAAATAGTTTTATGCCAAGTGCAGAGGTGATGCTGTTCTTTTTATTGTTTTCTCCCGGAACAGCACATTCTTACCTCTAACTTGGACTACCCTTGGACCCCATGGTCAGGAGGGAGTCCATGGATGACTTGAGGCAAGCTCTTCTCTAGGAAAATAAAACTTTCCTGTTGACCCTGGGCCAGTACCATCCCCTCTGTGTGTGCAGAACAGCATGCTCCCCCTTCTTTCATCACTGGAACGCAATTGCTATTGTTTAAGATGCCACATTTGAACTTTGTTCCACCCAGCCGTGTGTTGTAACGACAGCTCCAATAATAAATTGATGCTTAATTAAGGTGGAGTTTTAATGAAGCAGATGATCCTGATTAGGCTGTGACCTTTAGAAACTGGTGGCACTCGTGTTAGTGTGGACAGCGTGAGCCCTGGTGAACACAGGGACTCCCTCCTTAGAGGATGGCCAGGAGGGAGATGGGAGGGTCTGTTGAAAAGGCGGGTTTCTCAGTTTGAAGCTGAAGCACATGGAGATTTTGGAGGGAAACAGCTGCCAGATAGATGATTGTCATGGGTACACAACAGGTTTTGCAGTCGGGCTGTACTGGAGAGAGGAGCCTGTGGGGACTATGGTTCTGGTGCTGCTCTGTGGGTCCATGTTGGCCCTCCGGGTGTCTTTAGTTCTCAGGGAAATGTAAGGAAAAGGACAGTCAGCAGTGCGTGCTTGAGAAGGAAACCCTTTCATTCTGAAATCATGGCCTTCCAACCTTTATTTGTTGTTAAGTTATCATTTCTTTTAACAGTGATAGGAAATTGTAGTTGTTTCTTTCATGTCCTTGTCAAAATGAAAATTTGGTTGCCATATATTAGTTATTAACTATATATACATATACATATACATATATATACACATTTATATACACACACAAACACACACACACACACACATATATATATATATATATATATATATATATATATATATATATATATATAGTGAGGGGGATGTTACTTCTCTATGAAATTGCAAAGTTCGGGCACCTCAAGTGCAGGTGACCTCAAAGAGCTAATCTTCAAATTACCCATGCTAATTTGGAGGATTTACGTTCTAGGGAAGATATGCGTTGTTTTTTCATTCTATCAGGTTGAAGAACCTAATGCTTTTCATGAGTGTAGCCAACACCAGTGTACTGGGCACTATGCTAAGTATCAGGGAAGAGGCCGAAGGCTTTCAAAGCTGTGCATGGATCTCCTTGGTAGATTTGGGTAAGGGGTAACTCCTTGTGTGCCTCTGCCACCCTACAGAGCATATAAGAGAAACCTAACTAGTCATTTACTTTGTTAACTTGCAGAAGAGGCTGATGCAACATAGTGCCGAGAGCAGTGCCAGATCCTATGGCTCTCAGCCTGAGTTAACCTTGCCTGGGGTGTGACTACATGACCCTGCTTCCCCATTTTACCCTCTGGATCAGAAGTCCCAATGGGCCAACTGTGTGGACAGCACCTGGTGATCTCATTGCAGCATATCAGTGAGGAAATGATGGAAGTTTGTAGAATTACTACACTTAGGTATTTGAAGTTTTGTAAGACTTGGCATGCCAGGCTTTTAAGATGTATGGCCTTTAGACATGTAACCTTACAATGTGCTTGCGGCATGTCTGAGATCTGCAGCCTGACGGATGAGGACACGATTCCTGCCTGGACATGTGTCCTTAGAGGGGACAGCCGTAAAGCAGATGTTTCACAGTGCCCAGTGCAGTGCAAGGCATTAATAGGAGTTGAAGTGGATTCTTGCAACCCATTGGCTAAAAGCCCTGGTTTGAGGGAGACATGGTCACTGTGCGCAGGCAATCCTCCATCTGAGAAGCGATTACAGCGCTTAAGTTGGAGGACCCTCAATCTGATAGAAGCCCACTGACCACAGTCTTCGAGTATCTAAAGCCATGCATGAATGCTCACAAAGTCGCAACTGAGGGGAAAATGGCAACAGGTGCTTTGTAAAGAAAAATGAACACAGGGCAGGCGAAGCGTTTGGAAGCCTGTAGCATCGTTTATTTCTCTTAGACTCTGGGCCCGGGAGATATCTCAGAGCTCGGCGCCCTGTCGGCTCCCTGTCTCTCCTCTCTCCAGCCCTCCTGGGTGAGCAGTTTGAAGAGGTGGCTAACTCTGGTTGCTAAGTGGGGAGAACCGCTTAGAGGTCTGGGAGAAGGCCAGGTCCTGAGTGGCTCACAGCTCTGGAACTCCTTCCCCAGGAAGCTTCCGGAGGTTCATCCTACCCACTGGTCCCATCTCCCTGGCCACTTTCCCTCTCCAAGACCTTAAGGAACGAGTGCACTGGTTCCAGCCTGCAAGTAACACACCCAAGTAGCCTTGTCTCCTTTTTCAAGTTACAACTGTCCTTGAGAGGATGGTCCTCATTGGTTCTTTACTCTGCATCCTGTTTCATAGCGTTTATACCCCCTGGGGCTCTACCAGGACGTATGGACCATTGAGGCCCTTCCAGATTCTCCTGTGGCTCTTCGCGTGGAGGAGGACCACAGCTGAGTGGTTTGTGGGTTCCCACCGGGCTTGTGGGCTAGCATGCAGGGTGAGCAGTGCCCCTGGGATGTGCTTGCCTGGCTCACATGCTTCCCGTGTGCACAGACTCGCAGTTCATGGACTGCTGTCACATGTGTGTCTTGTTCATTCCTCACAACAGTCCTGTGTGCTCAGTAATAGTATAGCCTCATTTCCCAAACGGGAAGCGGCTCCTAGAGGCTAATGGGATTCTCAAATTCCCACAGCCGTGAGGTGGCAAAGCCAGAATTCAGACTCAGATTTTCTGATCTTAAACTTTGCATTCTTTGCAAGCGCTGTGTAGCTCTTCATTTTAGGTCAGTATTAGGCAGAATGAAGGGATGATGCGCCGTCGGGCTCTGCTCCATGCCCTCTGGGAGACAGGGAACAATTTGCTCTCATGGATGCTCCCAGCTCCTTAGGGACAATTCCATGCATTGGTAGACTCAGGAGCTGGAAGGACATGCAGAGAGCATCCAATCAAGCCCAATATTTGCAAAGATAGATGAAGAACTCGAGGCCCAGACAGGCTAAACTACTTCCCAAAGCTAAGGCTGAACCAGGATCTCGGCTCCCCCTCCCCCAACACCTCCTCCTCCCCCACCCCTCCCAGAGATCCACTGTAGATTCAGGGTGTGACTTTCTGCTTTCTCCTGACAAGAGTACTTCCAGTGTTGGCAGTGAGACCAGGGAGTAGTTAAAAATGACAGTAAAAGTTTTTATTGAGGAGCTGGGCCTGGGCGCTCTAGTCTCTGGGCCTGGAAGTAAATTGCTGATTTCGTAAGGCCCTTTCACAGATGGGCAACTGCAGGGAGCTTGAGGGCTCAGGGCCTACCTCCTGAGCTCATACGCAAACTTGACCAACAGGGAGGAGCAGTGAAGCCCTTGTGGACCCCAGTCCTGCTCTTGGTCAGGCAGGGTCTCATGAGGCCTCGGAGGACTGTGTGCAGCGTGGTCCAAGAATGTTGGCTCCTTGACCAGCCAGTCCTTGACCAGCCTGTCAGACCAGCTAGTCCTTGACCAGCCAGTCCACTGAAATCCAGGGGTGGCTAATCCATGCTGTTTTCAATGGATCCTGAGGCAATGGAATCTGGAAATCAATGTGACAGAAGAAAAAGCACAAGCACTTTAAACACATAGCCTTTTAGGCTCTTTGGCTTAAAGCTTTAACAGAGATAACTAGCGTCAATGGGCTTCTCCTTTTGCTGAGGTCACTGACAAGCAAGATAAGCGCCCTTTCCATTTTGGTTTCAAACCCAATTTTTTAAAAAACGATATAAATGCCTTTAATGATGGAGATAATTATAACTGATGGAAGCCTGGACTTCTCTTACTGTGTAAAATGGAATACACAAAAGAAGTAAAAATGCCACCAAATCTCCATACCACACTGCAATGTTCACTCTTCTATCTTTGACGTTCACAACGTTTTTTCCCCTTTTTCTTACATTTTTGTTCTCTGTTCTCACACAAACACCCATGGAATGCTTTCACTTTTGTTCTTAATTCATTTTCTTCCTCCCACTGTGGCCCTCTTGGGAAAAAAGAAGAGAATGAGATGAGCACATTCAATTATTACAGGCTTCCTATTAGGAATAAGGAGGAAGATATCAAAAATTAACCACAGCGTTTGGTAGTGGTCCAGCAAGAAGAAAACGAATGAAGAGTAGTCTAAACATTTTTAGACAGTTATCATCCCTGTAGTCATGACCTTTGGGTAGGTCATAAAGTCAACTTTGATCCTTAAGTGCTGCTTTTGGGAATCCCCCTGAGGCTGCTGTGGGCTGTGTTGTGACTCCTCTCTCACCCACAGACTATGGTGTCTACTGAAAACCAGAATCTGGGTCCAGTCTCTGTCTTGACCAGTAAACCTTGTTCCTCCGACTTGCTGGTTATCCTTCATTCTTCAAACGATACTCCTTATTTCAATAGCTGAACTTGCGGAAGTTAGGTGGATGACTTGGGACAAATCTTCCCACTGCTTAAAAGGGTGGAAACAATCATGATTTGGTTGCTAGGTCTTTATTGACTTCCTTTGGGTTCATCCATGTACTCAGCGACTTCCGAGATGATGGCCTGTATAAGCCACGGCCCCAATATGGAACAGATTTCTAGGGCCTCCCCTTCTGGCTAACACGGCCATCCAGGCAAGATCAGAACCTGTCTAAATCTTCATATTCCTATCTAACTCAGGGCTGGGCCCCCGCGTGAATATTTGCTAAATATTTGTTGATTAGCCAAAGAGATGATGAGAATTTAGTCTCATATCCAAGGACAAATGTAATCTGAGTTAGTTTTCCATGGCAAGTAGCTTAAATAAATTGCCCACGGCAAACTGCTGGCCCTGTCCATCCCCCATCTTTCACCCAAAGTGCCTGATTCTCCCATTGTCTCTGCCTTTTATTTTTCAGAGTATCTCTGGGATCATGGCTTTCCAGAGAGCCTGTCCTCCTACAGCCCAGTGGTCAGCTTTCTGGCCAGACCTGAAGCAGCACCAGTGGGTGGCGGGGGGGTGGGCTGTGAGGTTTGCTAGTCTCCCATGTGTTCTGAACGGTAGGGATTGGAATCTCCTCTCTTCTGAGAAGGTTTTGGGGTCCTGTTGGGTCTGTGCTCTAAACCCGGCCCCAGCGCCAATGACCTGTGAGCTTGGGCAAGGCACTGTCTCCCAGGCCTCAGTTTCTTCACCGATTAAGGCCCTCTGACCTACTCCCTGCAGGCCTCCTTTGGGCCCCTCCTCCCATGGCCCCTCTCTGAACAGAGGAGGGAGAGATGAGGAGGGGCAGAGGCAGTGACAAGGAAGGAACCAGATGGGATGACAAGACTATGAGCTGCTGGGAAAGAGCACAAAGACTCTCATGCTCCCCAGGTGCCAACCCCAGGCTCAAACCAGGACCATTAGGGGGACTTCTCTCTCCAAGAGGATTCCTGGCCAGAGCTGAGTGTGGAGGAGGAAGGCAGGGTGCAGCAGGAGGACCGGTGAGGAAAGTTGGCTGGGTTATGAGCAACCTTGCAGAGTGTCATTCCCAGGGAGGGTATAATTGCAGGGGGTTAAGAAAGGCATGTGGGCAGGCTGGCTTGCTTTAGATTTTCCTGTAATTAGTCTATGTCATTTTGAATCCAGAGAAGGATTACTTTGGCTCCTCAGTGCTCCTTGGCAGTGATTCCCCTCGGGTGGGGGAACTGCCCCCTAATCCTCTAGGAAGCCATTCTGCTGTAAAAATGTAAAGAAAGAAGAAGTGGCCTCAGTACAAACTGAAAAGCAAAGCAAAGGAGAAAAAAACGTCACTCGTAATTCCAGTATCCAAATGCAACCGATGTTAAAGTTTTGGTGACTCTCTTTTACATTGCTCTTTTTTCTTTTATGTATACTTCCCCTATATGTAAACTCTCGATTTTGGGTGCTGATTTTCCATGTGACGTTTTCCATGTGACCCCCCTATTCCTACGTCCCTTCATAGTCTCTGTAAGCATTCGTTTTAATGGTTGTGCTCTAGTGCCTATTCCTGCTGGTAGCACTTAGACCTTCCAGTTGTCCCTTGACCTCTATACTCTTGAGAACTTGCTATTGAATTTCGTTGGGTGGTGGTTGTCTCTCAGGTAGATGCTGGCAGGGACTTTATCTTCCTTCAGGTGCGCACTGTGGCCACATAGTAGGTGAGGAGAAAGGTTTGTTGTGTGAGGAACCCCCAACCCTTTATTTCTCGTCTCCCCAGATTCTCCTTGTGCAGAACCTGGTGACTCAGTTTCCCCTAGACTGTCTAACACCACGGAGTCCTCGTTTCCCCCCAAAGGTTGTTTTCATCTTGTCTCCTCAAATGCCATCTCTTCACAGGCTTCCGGGCCAGGATTCCCTGGGGCGTGTGGTCAGAAGCAACCGTTCAGTGTATGTGAGGAGGTATGGGCACGGGGAAGACAAGGAGTGGGCAGTTCAGTAGGAATTTGGAGAAGTCAGGTAGGATGTTGAGTGCAATGCCAGCCAAGAGCCCACGGGACAAGGAGATGCAGAGAAAAGAGCAACTGGGAGCACCTTGGAAGAGGCGGGCTTTAGAGTGAGGATTGGAAAGCAGGGAAAACTGTGGGCAGGTCTCTCCAGGTTTGGACTTTGGCTCACATATTGCCATTAAATGTATGCATATGTGTGTGTCCATGTGATATGGTGATATGTGTGCATATGTATATATCTATGTGTTGTGTGTATGTGTGAGTGTGTGTGTGGGCGATGTGTGTGTATGTGTGATGTGTGTGTGTATGTGTGATGTGTGTGTATGTGTGATGTATGTGTATGTGTGTATGTATGGTGTGTCTTTGGGATGTATGTGTATATATGTGTGTATGTGTGTCTGTCTTCTCTCCTCCAAAGCCCTGCCTTTCATAGGGTTTAATATCTCTCCTCACCCCTGACTCTTTCTCACAGAACCCGCCCCCTTTCCTGGGAAGACCCGGGATTGCGGGCACTCTTCCCAAGCCCCAGGGCTGCTCTCTTGATTCTCACTTGTCAGCCAGCCCTCGGTGCCCACAGCAACTGCACTGTGTGAGGAACTAACTCACGTCACTCTCCGTGCCAGTGGATTTGCCCTGATTACATCATCCTTCTGCTAAGCATCTTAGTGCCCCCACATGAGGAGGAAACCCAGATTTCTTAGTCCAAAGGGCCCTTTGTGGCTCAGGTTCTGTCTATGTCTGATTATTTCCCTGCGGATGCTCCGGACACCCCATACCCCGCTGAGCCAGGCTGAGTTTAATGCCTTCATAGCTTTTCCTGCGCTTTCCCCCGCATCTGTGAATGTCTTCTTTCCTTCATTTGTCTAACTTCAACTTAACTTTCAATACTCCCCCCAGCATCACCTCTCAGAAGCCGTCCCCAGCACCCAGTCTGATGGAGAGAGCGTCCCCAGCACAGCGATCCTGTCTTCCACTAGACTGAGGTCCCCTTGGAAGGGCAACCTTGTTCAGTCATTGTCTTGCATCTCCAGCATCCAGCACAAGGCCTGGCACAGCCCAGAGTGAATGCGGACAGGACAGATGGGTGAATGAATGCCTGCCTCTGGAATCTCAGTGGCCTGGTGTCAGGTATTTTAATCTAGGTGGGGAGGACATTAAGTGCCTGTCCTATTTTCACCTCCCTAACAAGGTTGTTTGCTCCTGGGGGCAGGAGCGGCCTTGCAGCTCTTGGTAAACCTGGAGCCTGTGGACATACCAGGCACTGAGTCAGTATTTATTGAAAAAAGGAGGGAAGGAAGGAAGAAAGGAAGGAAGGAAGGAAGGAAGGAAGGGGATACAGTGTAGGAAATACAGTCAACAATATTATAATAAATTTGGATGGTACCAGGTGGGTACTGCAAATATCAGGGGAAACACTGTGTAAAGTTTATGATTGTCTGACCACTATGCTGTGCACCTGAAACTAATACAAAATAATATTGGATGTAAACTGTGTTTGGAAAAGAAAATTTAAAGAAAAAGAAGTAGAGAAGAGAGGGAGGGAGAGGAAGAACAGATTTGTTTCAGGATTTGTAACACCGCTGGTTCAAGTTTAGTCAGAATAAATGACTTTCCCACCCTCCCCAACTTTGGGTTTTTCTGATCTAATTCTGGCAACTCCAAAATCTTATAGGGCCTGTTTGGTCCCCAAAGCGGGGAGATAATCGTGATTACATAGTTTTAGAAGTTTTTACGTGGATGTCAGAAAAGGTTTCTGAATTATTGTTGTGATTTGATTATCCAGATGACTGTGATATTAACATCTGATTTACTTATTCATGGTATTTAATTGCTCTCCATGATTAATTAGGACATTTCGTTCCTCATAATCCCCCTGGATTATAGAAGAGTTACATAAAGTGAGGTGTGCTTTGCCCTGGGCGAATCACAGCCCTCCTTATTTAATAGCTATGCATCACTTCTTTTCTTTAGGAGAACAGTAGAGTTTGTGCTAGAATAGGTATTTGAATCCTGAGTTCTTTCCTTGTTAGTCTTGGAATTTGGAGCAAGTCACTTGACCTTAATGCAGAATATGTGGGGTGATGAACACCATACAACTTACATACAGATGATGTATTATAGCATCCTCTACCTGAAACCTATATAAGCAATGCCACCCAATAAATTCAATAAAAAAACAGGATATAAAATAGTACCAACCTCACAATTATTGGGTCAATATAGAAGATAACTAAATTTCAACCCTGGGCTATGGAGTGGACATTTCTAATTGGGAGAAAAGATTAGGAAATGGAATCTGGAAATATAAACCACTCATTTGAGCATTTGAGAATGAATAGTGGAAAAAAAGAGTCCTTCCCATTGCCCCTCCCTTAAAAAATGATTTATTCATGTTTGAAGACTGTGGCTAGAGGAGAAAACAATTATTTTACACATGTGAAATAATGGGTGGTAATTTGCAAAGGGAATGAGTAAAATGTTACTAAAAAGTTACTTTTGATCTTCAAAAGATCTTAATGGGTTTAATATTTTCATTCATTTGTTAATGTGGATAGATTGTCAAAGTAAAATTTTATTTATCATCTCTTTAAGCCATGAATAGTATGTAAAGGTGATATTTTCACAAAATTTGATATATTTTCTAGAAATGTTTATAGCTACACACCACTTTTTTAAAATCCTCACCCATGAATATGTTTTTGATGTGTGTGTGTGTGTTTTTATTGATTTTAGAGAGAGAGGGAGAGAGAGAAAGAAACATCGATGTGAGAGAGAAACATCAATTGGTTACCTCCCTGTGACCGGACCGGGGATTGAACCTGCAACCTTTTGGTGTATGAGATGATGCTCAGCCAACTGAGCCACCTGGCCAGGGCCCAGTGCACCACTTTTAATGTGTATTAGAACGAACACCTTTTATCATTTATACTTTTTACTAGTAGCCCATCGCGCGATATCGTGTGCAGTAGGCTGCCCGCCACTTCCATGCGAGCCTGCGGGAATTGCAGCATGCCAACCGGGAGCCGTGCTGCTTCCACTGGAGCCCTGCGGCTTCTGTGGGAGCTGGAAGCAAGCCACTGGCGCCCATGGGGGCCGGGAGGGAGCTGCGCCGCTTCCACAGGAGGCGGGCCCACCGTCTCCTCTCAGGGCCTGCGCGGCTGTGGAGGCTGCAGGCTGGCCCCCTGTCCCTGTCTATGTCTGCTCTGGCTCTGGGGGGCTCGCCAGCTCCCCCCCCCCCATCTCTGTATCCTTCTCTGCTCTGGGCCTCACCTGCACACGCAACCTCCTCCTTTCTGGTCGTGACTCGTTTTGGCATCCCGGCCTAATTTGCATATTTTCTCTTCATATATGTATCTATATGGATATTATTGCTTAGAATGAGGTAAAAGGGATAATATTGTGGTATTTGACCTAGAGAAAAGTGTTAAATAATAATACAGGTGGTGCATGGAATATGGGAAAAACTGCAGGAGAGAAGGGAATTTTTGAGGTTTCCAAAACCCTCGATTACAACATGGGCCCTGCTGTTTCCCTTTGGAGGTTCCAAACACCCCCTTGGGGAACCAGACAGTGGTGCAGGAGTCCTACCCCATGCTCCCCTGTCGGCAGGGCAAGGCTCAGAGGCCCAGCTCTCTCCCTGCTGAGACGGTTGCTGGACCTGAGGGAGATCACCTTTCAGGAGCTGACCAGGTGGAATCCACTCACTAGCCATGGGCCCACACATCACGTTACCTAACCTTCTGAAACTATTTATGTGCAAAATGTATTTACTTAGCCTATGTTTTCTGGATGTTATAAGGATTCAGCACGGTCTATTATTTGGAAGAACTATTGAACAATAGTAGGAGTTTAATTAAATGCTGGTGAACTGAATATATTTAAATTAGAGTGTAGACATTGGGTAGTAGTTCAGAGTGGGGCTTCATAATTGAGAAATAATTAAAATGGAAAGAGCTGAAAAAACGAATGCATTTCTTTTTGATGTGTTTATTAAAATGAGACACAAACAAAAGTGGGCCTTCATCCAGGGGCACACCATTTACAAGGTTCACAATTGTCGTCAAAAGAATGAAGCTCTTATGGGAAAAGGTCCGGTGTCCGTGTGGGGTTGAGGGTGGAGAATTGACCAGAGGAAGGTTTTAGGGCCATATTTTCTCCAGTGGGTTTGCCTTCCCTGTGGTTGATGTTGAATTAAGGGTCTGGCTAGCCTTGTCCCTTTTGTCCAAGTCTCTTCTATGCTCTTCTCTGAGGCACTCATTCAATACTTAATGCTTTTGTTACTAATGATAGTAACTACTGTTTGTTGAGCACACACTGTGTGCCAAGCACTATGTTAATTGCTCTCCACCTGTTACTTCATTTAACCTCATCACTGCCCAGCCAGAGTGGGTCAGTTGGTTGAGCATCGTCCTGTATACTGAAAGGTTCCATTCCTGTCAGGGCACATACCTAGGTTGCAGGTTCAATCCCTGGTTGGAGCACTTACAGAAGGCAACTGATTGGTGATTCTCTCTTTCTGTCTCTCTATCTCTATCTCTACCTCATCTATCTCCCTCCTTCCCTCCCTTCCTCCCTCCCTTTCTCTCTCTAAGCATGTCCTTGGGTGAGAATTAAAAACATAAAATAAAACCCTGAGCACCTGTGGGACTAGTATTGCATTTTATAGATGACGAAAGTGAGGTTTGAAGAGCATAAAGAACTTTTCCAAAGGGACATGCTCAGAAGTAAACGAGCCAGGGTTACAGCCAGGTCTGTCTGACTCCCATGCCCATGCTTATGAAACTCGGCTAACACACACAAACACCCACACACACTCCCCTGCCTTTGTGAAATGCATTCTAGCCCAGTGGGGACAGGGACTGGGCTTTATGTAAATGCTGGGAAGATCACTCCACACTATCTGACCTCAGCTTCCTCACCTACACGGTGAGAGGTCTGGAATGGCTGGTCTGCAAAGTTCCCCTGAGTTGTGGTAGGACTGTGAACTCAGTGAGGGAAGAACTAGTGCTTCCAATACCCTAGAGCTCCTTGCACAAAAATTCTGGCAGCCTGACTGGCCCCTTGTTTGGTGGATCTTCTCGCATTGAGGCCGCTGGCATTGGGTTGAGGGAGCATGTGGAGAGTTCAGCCCAAGACAGCTTTGGGTCCGAAGGTCACTTTGTTGGTTTGGTCCATCCGTCTTGGGGATCTTCCAGATCGAGCTGTCTGAGGAACCCTGAAAATTAAGGACCTGAAGAAGCTGAAATTGAAGCTGGTGTATTGAACTCCTGTCAGCAGGGGAAGCCCAGGCTTTAGGACTCCCAGTTACCCTTGCTTTGGGTTGAATGGAAAGGAGGTTCCCTGCCACACGTGGTAATACCTGTTCCAAGAACCCTCTTCCAACGCTAGGTTATGTGACCCCTAATAACATTCTGAGCTTATTATATAAGGAAAAATAATCATTTTCATAATACATTTACAATATGTATTAGTGTAGGTTTTCCTCGCTGGACTAAGAACTCCTTGAGGGTAGAAGAGAAACTTCTAGATCATCATACCTTTAGTTCTTAGTCCAGTGTCCGTCATGCAGTGGAGTCCTATAAATGTGGGTCAAACAAACTGATGGGGGACATCATCTACAAGGTCCCAGGAGAACGTTATTTCATTGGGAGAGACGCTTGCCCTGGTGAGGAGATATCCAGTCCTCCCTGGGAGCCCCTCGTGGCGCCACTGCCATCATTATCATCACCACTTAGGACCAGGCTACAGACAGGACAAATGCCAGTAGATGCCACACTTAACCCAAGCCTTTTTCAGCGTAGCATCAGGTCTTGGAAACCTAATTCAATCCAGAGGAAGGCACCAGGAAGACGCGAGAGCAAGGAAACATTAATTGCTGCTCATTGTGCCTGATTCCCCAGTGAATCAAACGTGAGACAATAGAGGTGCTCCAGCCAAACCCTTGGCTGGTGGAAATGGAATTAGCCTGGTTCAAGTCCAAATTATTTGTTGTCTTTGCTGGAGTGAGTCTCAGAAATGCCACTGAGTTCCAGAGATGCCACGGCTGTTGTGTTTACTCTGCTTGGACAGGCCATTAGAGGCACAACGATTTGTTTTTCTTTAAAATAAATTGTTTTCTGATTCCTGAGCCTGGCAGAACAGGATGAGTGTCCCTCAGCAGGGCTCTGTCTGTGGGGGTGTTGGGCCAGGTGTGGCTGGTGAGGCCTTCTTCTGCCACTGGAATGTGGCCTCACACTCCTACTGGGTGACCTCTCCACAGGGGTACCTTGACTATCCCCTTTATACCCTTGAGGAAATGGAGGCAGAAAGAAGCCATGCAATGACCGGGGGTCTCAAGCCCTAAGTGGTAGATCCTTTATACAGGGGTGGATACCAAGTCAGTCCATGTATCCTCTTCGTACTCCAATCAGCACATATAAAACAGTCAATAAATGCTAGCATTATTTTGGAGCTATTGGTGATGATTAGGGCCAGAGAATTGTGGTTACCTTTACTCTTACTACCCTCAGATGGTGATGGAGCTCATGTCCGGGGCGCTCATTTTGCTTCTGTTAACAAAATGGTAAGGAAACTGGCATTTCAAGCCTTGGTTGAACAATCTACCCTATTCTGTTCTATAGCCACAGACCTACATTCTTAAACTTCGAGGGGACCTAGGTTGTCATAATTAGCAACCCAGTGTTTGTACACAGGTAACATAAATGCAAATATAGTTAAATGCAAATATGGATGCATGGAAATTCCCACTTGTGCTGGAGCAGAAGCAGGTGGAGGAGGAGCTGAGTTATGCTGGATGCCCAGGAAAGAGACTGATGGGGTGCCCTGTACCTGAGACTTGAAGGTGAGAGATCTTGGGTTGAGCTGTTGGAGTGTTGGAGGCGGACTGAAGAGGAATTTCCTTCTGACCCAGCAAATTCCACAGGGGCCAGAAGGAAATGGCACTCAACCCCTCACTGAACATTTACTCTGGGATGGAAGGTTGAGACAGACATGAGGAAGGCACACTCCCCCCCACGCCCCCTAGGAGCCCCATTGTTGCACGGAGGATGGACATTAGAACAATGATTGCACTACAGGTTGACACACAAGGACATACAAAGTGTGGTGGGGTCCTTATAGAGTTCGAGTCCAGAATATGTCAGAGGGACTGTGAGGGTGGGGGAGGAATTTGAGGCAGAGGGACGAGCAGGCACAAAGGCCTGGGTGTGACTCAGCAGGGCACCTACAGGCCACTGCAGGATCCCGCAGGCCACTCTTACCCAGGGCACATGCCTGGGTGGAGGGCAAGGCAAGTCGTATCCCGGAGGAGGCAGAAAGCCGTATTTAGGAGTTTTGACTTTTATCTGAAAGGATACAAGCAGCCACCAAGGACTTTTAAAAAGAAAGAAGCATGATTCTATCTTAAATTTGCAAACCAAGCTGTGTCTTCCAATATTGGCATCCTGGCGAAAAGCTGAGCTGCCTTGAGGTGGCAGTGGGCTTGTCGGAGAGAGAGCGCAGTGGGGCTGGGGACCAGGCAGGGGCTGGCGGGGGGCCCAGGAAGTGATGAGTGGGTTAGACTGGCGACCTTGGCCTGTCTGACCATGTCCTGTGGAACAAAAAAACAAATCCTTGAATACCTTTGTCCTGACGAGCACAGAGCTGCTTCATTTAATCTTTAAACTAACTTGTGATTTTGGCATTGCTTCTCCCATCGTGCAGCTGAGTAAATGAAGGCGCAGGGCGGCTGAGGAGGTGCCCCCAGCTGGGCAGGTGTGAGTGCGTGCTCATGTGGAGCCCTGAGGGGTCAAGGCCCTGCTATGTCCTTGAGAGCCGGGGGAAGGGAGTGGAGCTTATGACAGCTGCGGAATGCACGTTCTCATACCCATTGGGTGTCTGCTGAGGAGGAGGGTGTGGGGAGGCCCAGAAAGCCTGTGTTTCCAGGAGGCTCCCTGTCCCCCAGGCGGAGACAGCAGGGTGAACCCCCAGGTTGGCAGGGAGATGAGGGCCCCATGGCTTTCACCACAAGGGAAAGCCTAGATCAGCACAAATTCAACTCTTCTTCTGGAAAAACCGCTCCTAGGACATGCCTGACTGTCAGCCACACTCAGCAGTTGGGCAACCTGGCCCCTCACAGGCTGCCTTTCTTCTGCAGTTTCCATGATGAGAAAGAAGGGATTTCTTAACTGCTCAGCTGTAGAATCAAGGGGTGGAGGGGACTATGGTGAAATGGGGCACAGCCCCACCACACCCTGCAGGGCTGCCTGCCGTAGCAGGACCCTGGGTCCCAGGAACTCTGTAGGCAGCCACACCTCTGGGTTAGGAGAGTGGGATGCCTTCTATGGGAATTCTTTGGTTCTTCCGATACTTTAACCTACCCTGTACAGTGCGCCGGCTACCTTGACAAGGGTTTTACAACTAGTTTTATCTCCACAATAAACCTGAGAAGTAGGTACTGATTTCTTTCTTTCTTTATTTAATATATTTTTATTGATTTCAGAGAGGGAGGGGGAGAGAGAGAGAGAGAGAAAAAGAGAGAGAGGGAGGGAGGGAGGGAGAGAGAGAGAGAGAGAGAAAGAAAGAGAGACATCAACGATGAGAGAGAATCATTGATCGGCTGCCTCCTGCATGTCCCATATTGAGGATCGAGCCTGCAACCTGGCCATGTGTCCTTGACTGGAATTGAACCTGGGACCCTTCAGTCCACAGGCCGACACTCTATCCACTGAGCCAAACCGGCTAGGGCAGTACTGATTTCCTTATTTGATGGATAACAATATATGATGCACATCACCATGAATGTCCATTGATGCCATGTCCATTGCCGTCCATTGCACAGTTCTGGATGCCGGGAAGACAGCAGAGAATGTGGCCACGAGGACGCGATCACAGCTGCACCAGGCAGGCTGCCCATTGCAGGATCTAAGGACATAATGAGCATCAGTGAGTTTGATAGACCAGAAAGTGCCACCTGCCTCTAGGGCCATCCTGGCAGGAATAAAGCCTCAGTACACTTCAAAAGTTGGATGGCATTACCCCATGTGGCTTAGGAGACCTGTCACTTGAGACTGCCCCACCACAAGTCTTAAATCAGATGACTGGGGACCTGGGCCTTCAAGGTCCTAGAGGTCAGAGCACTACTGGTTTGCCCAATTTTTATAAGCTGTGTGGGTTCACCCCCATCCCCAACCCCCACCATTCAGCTCCCTCTACAGTGCCCGTCCTGGGGCTGGGAGGATGCTTAGCAAAGGAAGGCCAGGTCCCTGCAGCCCCTCATCCTGGGGTGAGGCTGGGGACTGGTCCCATCCCCTTGGTGCTGAGAAGCATCAGCCCATGGGGAAAGCTGGGGTCTTCATGACTGAAGTTGGAATTCACTGGTTTTTGTCTGTGATGAGCTGTCATCTTTGTTTCTTGTAATGCTTCAGTCAAAAACTGTTTATTATTTGTTTACTAATATACCGTTCTCGAAACCATAGCAAAGGCTACCAATGTTACAAGGTTTATGACATAGAAACAGAAAACCAGAACCAAAGAAAGAAAGATCAGATACAGGAAACAAAGGAACGGTTTTCTTCATCATTTTCTTTTTAAATATATTTTTATTGATTCCAGAGAGGAAGGGAGAGGGAGAGAGATAGAAACATCAATGATGAGAGAGAATCATTGATCGGCTGCCTCTTGCATGCCTCCCACTGGTAATCAAGCCCACAATCTGTGCATATGCTCTTGACTGGAATCGAACCCAGGATCCTTTAGTCCGCAGGCCGATTCTCCATCCACTGAGCCAAACCAGCTTCTTTATCGTTTTAAAACAATGAACAAAGTATATGTAACCCTCTATTACAAAGAACATTTTGCATGCTTACTTAGAACATTTGGAAAATGTAGAAAGCATCAATCTAAAATAAAATAAATCTGTAGGCCTAAGTTACAGTGTTTATTTTCGAGTATGTAATTCTGTACTTATTATTTTAAAGTGCCACTTAACAATAACACATAATTTTTTCTATACCATGTTTTAATGATTGAATAATATCCCACAGATATACCTCAATTTATTTAATCAATGTTCTGTTGCTGATGATTTACATTATTGCCTTTCTCCTGTTTTAATACAGTTGTTGAAGTAATTGTCCTTGTACATCTAAGTTCTTAAACATTGCCCATTTTTTTTTTTAGGGTAAATTCCTAGAAGCAGGATCCCGAGTCACAGCATTTCCATATGTTTTATGCACAGGCAAGGTCACAGGCTCCGGAATGAGACCATGTCAGACTGACACCCTCGGCCATTGGCCAGCTGCATGGCCTTAGAGGGCCTGGCAGGACCGTGGCTTCCTCCCTGGTGAATTGGGATACTAACAACCTCCTTTACTGGGTTGGTTGCTATGCGATGCAAATGGCTCAATACATGATAAGCCCTTAGATCCTGGCCTGTGCACAGTGAACACAAAACTCTCAGCTATTATTATTGTTGTTATTGTTGCCAACTTGTCCTCCTGAAAGAGTGTCCCAATTTAACTCCCACAAGCATTGTATGAGCGTTTATTTCCACCCACCTTTGTCAATACTGGGTGTTATCATTCCTTATTATTTCATTGTTTGCCAATCTGATAGGCTTTAATTTTACTGCTTTGATTCCTAGTGATAAGCATTTTTTGATGTCTTTATTCATTAGTAAACTTCCTGTTCATGCCTTTTTTCCCCCTATTTTAGTGAGGTACAAGACTTTGTATGGATTTCTTTAATATAGTCAGGTCTTTAATTTCCTTTCTATCTGTGGACACGAAAATTGTATTTTTGCCTTGTTGCTCTTGCCTATATTACACATTGAAAAGCCTACCATGAGATGTTACCTATATTTGTGCAATTTTTATTTTTTTATAATTTTTTTATCTTTAGACTTTAAATAAAATTAATTTGTAATTTTAATAGTTAACCTCCCCACTTTAAAAAATTATTTATCAATTAATTATGGTAGATTAAATTCAATATTCTTGGTTGGTTTCTTGACTATTTCCTCTGTTCCATTAATCTCTATGTCTTTTTCTATGCTTATATTTTAATTTCTTATTGCTTTATAAAACACTTTGATCTCTATTAGTACAAGCCCCCTTCCACTAATTTTTTTGGGGGAAATATTTTCTTGGCTATTATCATCTGATTATTGGTATAAATAGGCTGGAATAATTTTGTCACTTCTAAGAAGAATACTTATTTTGATTAAAATTTCATTCATTTTATAAATTAATTTGGGGAAAATTTATATTTTTCATGCTTTTGCACTTTCCTGCTTAGAAACATGAAGGTTATTTCTTATTTAATCAAGAAATTTTAAAGTAAACTTTTAATTTTAGAATAGTTTTAGATTCACAGTAAAGTTGCAAAATAGTAAAATATGTACCCTGCACTCAGTTTTTCCTATTGCTAACATCTCACCATATTGTAGTATATTTGTCACAATTAATGAACCAATATTGCCTTATGTTATTATTAACCATTGTCCATACTTTATTTGGATTTAATTTCTTCCCCCAACTTCCTTTTTCCATCCCAGGATCCTGTTCAGGATGACACATTAGTTGCCATGTCTCCTTGGGCCTGTCTAGATTATGACAGCTTCTCAGAATTTGCTCGTTTTTGTTGAACTTAACCATGTTGAGGAGTGCTGGTCAGGTATTTTGTAGTTTGTCTGATGTTTCTTCACCTTTATTTTCACAAACTGTAAAAACAGATTAGAATTAGCCTTGTTTTTTAGGTCATGGTAGCTAAGACAAAAAGGAGACGTCCTCCTCCTCCTCTTCTTTTTATTTTTATAAAGAAACTAGAGGCCCTGTACACGAACTCGTGCATGGGTGGGGTCTCTTGGGGTGGCCTGCTGGGGATTGAGCCGAAACCCACAGTCCAATTCCGTCTGCAACTCCTACCCGCCGCTCCCCACTCATCCGGGCCCCACTGTGCCTGCAGCAGGCTCACACACAATCAGTCCTGATTGGGATGCTGCCACAGCAGTGCTCGCCAGCCGTAAGCCTTGCACCTGGCACCCTCCCGAGGGGAGTAGCTTGTGGGATCAGGCCCAAACCGGCTCCCCAACATTCCCTGAGGGGTCCCGGATTGTGAGAGGGTGCAGGCCAGGTGGAGGGACCCCACTGGTGCACGATCAAGGCTGGGGAGGGGACTTGGGAGGGCTCTAGGGCATGTCCAGCCCATCTCGCTCAGTCCTGATCAGCTGAACCCCAGCAGCAAGCTAACCTACCGGTTGAAGCATCTTCCCTCTGGTGGTCAGTACACATCAGAGGAACAGGTTGATGAGTCGACTGTCTGCCCCCTGGTGGTCAGTGCACCATAGAGAGCTGTTGAGCAGCCTTGGCATATCATTAGCATGTTACTCTTTGATTGTTTGAACAGTCGATGGGTCACTGGACGACCAGACACTTAGCATATTAGGCTTTTATTACATAGGATGTCTATTTTGGAGACCTTACAAAAGAAGCATTGGGTGACATGGAGCACCCATTCTTCATCAAGAGAGTGGTAACATACAAATATAGGTTCTCATGGGTCCCTTTCTTCAAGACCTGTATAAAATCCCAGGTCAGCACAGGAAGAGTGGGCCCAAGGGAGGTCCTCTTTCTGGGCAGTAAGGTAATACATTTGACTGGTTAGCCTTCCACTTGCCTAACTTGTCCCCCAGCTACCACCTAGAGGAGAAGAGCAGTCAGCAACTTCCTCAGAAGACCAGTGCTTAGGGAAAAAGTCAAGCTGCTAGCTCCAAATGCCAGCCCCACCCCCTCACTAGTGCTCTACTTTGACATCTCTGAACCATGGAGTCCTCCTCTCAGGTGGAGAAAATGGCAGCCCCTTCTTAGAGAGCCATGGTGTGGAGCAGATGAGAGGGCACACCAGAAACGAGTGACAGTGTTGGCTATGGTCATCATGATTTTCTCTTGGGTGAGCCTTCCCATGGGTTCTGGACCTCTAAGGTCAGAAGCTACACTCTCAGATACATACTTGAGGAACTGGTGACCATTTTTGGAAAACAAATGAGTAGGGAGTAGGCTCGATAATCTATGATGAAAACGGAGACGTTAAACCAGTGCTTAAACCTCCATGAAAGGCTAGCTGCCTCTGTATGGAGCAGGCTTGGGGGACACCTGCAGAGAAGGCTGAGTTTTCTCGAAGAAGCAACGGAGGGTTCTAACCCTTACAAAGATCCTTGACTGAGTCCCCAGTCTTCTGCTCCATGGTACAAGCAGAATTTATTTTGTCCTGGAAACAAAAGTTTGATCTCAAGAAATCCCTTAGTAAGGCTCTCCTGGACCTGAGCCAACTGGCCTCTCTCAAGACCCCTGTTCTGAATCGGCTGCAGAATGGTCTCCCATCCCCATCCCCATCACCAACCCCTTCTAGGATGATGCATAAGTTTGCTTCATGGAATTATTGAGTCAGCTGAATTTTGGAGGAAATCTGCCAAAGATAACCACTTTCAGTAATGATCAACTCATAATTTGATCCTTTTAGTCTCTGGTAATAATTAGATTCTAGGACCTAGTCCCTTGAAGTTTTACCTGAATCACAATATTGAACTACATCACCCATTTCCAATTCTGCATGGCCTGAGGGCATACATTCATTACACCCATAAATGTTAATACATTATTAGTGTAATTATGAAGGGGATGCTATAACATTGCCGTATTTATGAACACTTGTAAATAGCCTACACCTAAAATGTGGCAGTTATATTGAGATTTGAATGTTGCCCAACATTAAGGACGGAGCACTTAACCTTCGTCGTCTTGAGTGCCTGAGCTCATGGCTGGTTTTGACCAGCAGAGACTGAATCCTACTTGTGTTTTTGGCTTTATGCCTGGGCTTGGAGTCACCGTATTGAGTCTTTGAGTCTTTGATGTTTGGAACTTTATGAGCTGGATAAAAGCTTTGTGGGCACATATTTCACTACCTTCATCTTATAAACCAGGGCACTGAGAACACGAGTGACTTCCACATAGGTTATAAGTCCTAGGAATTAAAAATTAAGCTGAAGCTAGGGTCTCAGGGCCAATTGTTTTCAAGTCCCACAGCCCAGCTATCCCTTTTGTGAATTCACTTCCTCACCCACCCAAACAGAGTTGCTCTCCCCCTCCTGTGGCCACCTTTATAAGCTAGACATTTTTCTAACATGGCATTTCTTTCATCATATTACATTTTTTTCTGTTTCTAGTGTTTGCCTCTTCTAGCTGACTTTGAGTCCCTTAGGGCAGCATCTTTGTCTTATTTTTTTTTAATTCCTAGAGCTCAATGCCAGGCCTAGAAGGCTCCCATTGGATGTGTATAAAATGAATGAACAGATCGACATGCCATGCCAGTTTAATCAGTAATCTTTGCATTTATATTTAGCTGCCAAGCATTCTTTATATCCAGATTTGCCACTAGGTAGCAGTGTGGAACTGGGGATTCAGGTCTTCCTATCTTGGGACCTTGTATTTGGGTGTTCTGGCTGCATCCCCCATTATTTCATCTGTGTAGGGGTGATTTTTCACTCTAGAGTCCTTCCTGACTCCTGCCTCGAGCAAGTGGGTGTCAGAGGGGACCAGAAAGGGTATCAAGTACGGTCCCATCCTTTCACAGACAAGGGGGTTGAATGGACTTCATGTCCCCGGTTCTTGAGCCTGTCCCGGAGCAGAACCCAGAGGGCAGGCAGGTGGGACTGACAACTTGATTCATATGAAGCTGAAACGGAGTGATCCTTTTATACTACTGAGGCCATGGGTGGGATAGTCACGGAGACTCACCCACTTTTGGCTTTAGCAACATCTGGGGCTAATGAGCACCAAGGTGGATTTGTCAACTGGATATTTTAGTAGAAGCAATGATAATTGTCAGCTGGACCTCCTTCTTGCTGCCTCACATCCGGCCCCTCCTCACAGCCTGTCAAAAAAAAAACACCTTGCACAACTGCCCTCTTTTTCCCAATGCACTTGGGGCAACTCTTTGCATGAGTCAGCTCCACTGAGTAGTGTCATCACGCAAGTGGATGTGTCCTCAGCAGTGTCACCTGGGGTCTGGGGAGCTGGGGACGAGGGTGGGGCACTGAAGTGTGGTGGCCCTGATGAGGACTTTGCCAGGGATGTGGGAACACAGGACAGGCCCGCATTCCTGGAAGTCTGGCATCATTCCAGGTTCTTGACCCCCACCCCACCTCTGACACCAAAATTCTTGCATTAAAATTGGGTCAAGGTAAGTACAGGTGATGCCGTTGGTGGAAGGAATATGAAGCTGCAATGATGTAAGAATTGGGAAGGTCAGAATCAATGTTTTAACCCCAGCCTGAGTGGAAGAACACTTACGTGTTTTGGACAGGTCTCTGTAACGGTGTATACGAAGTTTGTCAGGTTTTATTTTTCATTTTTCAACCACATCTTCTTAAAGACCACAGTTCGGAGGGGATGAGGATGAAGGTGCATGAGATGGATATTCTAATACTTTGTAGGAACATTAGCAGGTTGGGGGCTTCTGAGGCTAAGATTGGGGCTCTTTTCCTTGCCCCTCAAACAGGGGGTGGCCTTAGGGCCAGAACTGTGTGTTACCACTCACTCTGGAGGCCCCAGAGGGTTGGGTCTCCCTAAGATTAGCTGTGCCCCATCTCCAAGTGGGGGTCCTGATGGTAAGGGCTGAATCACTAGACAGGATGAGTCCTCCAACACCAGATGAAATCTATGGCCACTCAGGCTTTAGACTAAGGACCCTGTGATGGACAAAAATGGTGGAGGTACATTACCAATGGGCAAAACTGTCACTTCTGCTTCTGTGGTCAATAGGAACTGTGGGTCAGGTTTAGGCAGTAGGCCAAGGGCAAGAGAGCAAGCATGGTCCCAGCACCCAGAGCCAGCTGCACCGGCCCTGGGAGAAGGCCAGTGGGGTGTGTGTGTATGTGTGTATTTTATATGCATGTGCAAGTGTGTTTTGTATGTTTGTGTGCACATGTGTGTATATGTGTGTGGTGTGTGTCCTGGAGTGGCACATGGGAGGAGTCTGCAAACCTCATACATGTGTGAGGCTCTAGAGGGTGAGGAGGAGGAGGTGCCCCTGTTCCAGGAGGACAATGTGGGGCAGAGAGGTGGGTTGGGTGGGGTGAACTCTGTGGTGCAGGCCCACGTGGAATATGACTATGGCCTGAGGCACGGGAACCATTTGGACCTGATTCAGCCGCTGGTGTTAAAGGCTCAGGTGGGGCTGCCTTTGTACCCAGGCACAGAGTTCCAGGTCCACCCATGGAAGCCCTATAAATGGGAGCCCAGGCTTCAGTGTTGGCTTCTCCCCTGCTCAGCCCTGTTTCTGCTCTCTAGCCGGCCCACATCTGACACCTGCAGCCAGATATCCGTGTGCAGCTTGGGAGGCCATGAAAGACCTCTCTGAAGAATTAGCATCTGAGCTGAGATCTAAATAATGAGGCAGACAGACCCAGTTTTTTAATGTATGTTTCTATTGATTTTTAGAGAGAGAGGAAGGGAGAGGGAGAAAGATAGGAACATTAATGATGAGAAAGAATCACTGATCGGCTGCCTCCTGCACACCCCCAATGGAGAATCGAGCCTGTAAGCTGGGCATGTGCCCTGACCAGGAATCCAATCATGACCTCCTGGTCCAAGGGTCAATGCTCAACCACTGAGCCACACTGGCAAGGCAAGACTTATTTTTTTTTAAAGTATGCCAGTCCTCGGTTGCTTTCCTCCCCCCTCTCTACCCGCAATCTTCTTCTCTCTACTGGATCATTTCTTAGTGTTGCTTATCCTAAAGGGGAAAAAAAGCAGCAAAAGTTTCCTAGAGTCCTAGTTTCCCTCCAGCTATCACCCCATTTCTCTGTTCATGTTCACAGCCAAGCACCTTGAAACAACAGTCCACACCTTTCCTTGGTACCTCCCTTTGGTTCCCCAGTCCCCCGGCCCCCATTCTATTCTGGCTTCTAGGCCATCACACAGATGACTCTTGTCAAGGGCACTAGTGATCTTCATTGTGTGTTGTCTCGTCAATTCTCCTGGCTTTCTTGGACTCCTCTCTTCTTGGTTCTCCCTAGTCCCTGCACTTGTTCATTGGATGCTCCATCAGCTGGCCACAGGTTCCTCCACTGTCCAGCCTTGAGATTCTGCAGTGTCTCCACTCCAAGGGGCTGCTTCTCTTCTTCCTGGGTGATCTCTGCCACTCCCATGTTTATATTGCTGATCCCAATATCTCTGAGGGATCAGAAGTATCCAACTATCCCCTAGTCTTCACCTCTCTGTAACTGCTCCACCATTCACAAACCTGGAGGTATTTCTACATATTTTTTTCTTCCCTTCACTCCACACACTGAATTCACCTGTTAATTTTTCCTACAAAACATTTCTCAGACCCAGGCTCCTTTGTCTCCACTGCTGCCATCTGTCATCTTTACCTGTAACTACAGCAACACACCCTTTCTTGCTGGATCTATCATTCATCCTTTATCCACGCTGCACATGGGATCATCTTTTAAAACCTTGAATCAAATAAAATGTCTCTTCTCTGCTTAAAACACTTCAGGGTCTTCCCACTGCACTTTGAATAAGACCCCAACATTATATACATGTTGTTTGAGGTCTGGTGGGAAACATGTTTATTCATATATACAAGCATACATGTGTGTGTGTGCAGATTCACCTGATGTTCCCACCCCAAGATAACCTGATTATTAGGTGACTGGGACTCACCAGTGTCTGGCATTCCAAATAGGGAGGATAGTAACTGGTGTTCACAAACATATGCTGAATGATAGGTTAATGAAGGAAGTTTATTCGCTATCTGACTGAGCTGTGCTGAATGGCAAGAGATGATCAGTGTTAGCATCAGCTTTGGCGGTAATATGGAGAGCATCTACTTTAAGTAGAGTACAGACTCTGGAGCCAGGTGCCCAATTTGAAGCTCAGCTTTCTCGATTGTCTGTGAAACCCTGAGTAAGTTACTTAACTTCTTTGAGCCTTAGTCTCTTGTCTATAAAACAGTGGTAATAAGGCGACCTACTTCTTGTGGTAATTGCTATTATTGTTAATTTTTAGTACCTCTACTCTACCTGGTGCAGCAATGACTCTGCAACATCCCATGCAGGTAGTTTTGCAATTCTCGTGACAGGGAATGCTGTCCCTGAAATCTTGAGCTACTTCTCACAATATTCCAAGCTATTTTTTGTAGGACGGGCCTCCTTCATTAGCATGGAACTATGATAATAGTAGCTCTCTGCTGAGGTAATGAAAGGATGATCTGGGACCCAATTCTAATGTGTGTGTGTGGAGGGGGGAGGTCTCTGACAGCAGCTAGATGTCCTAACATCTCAACTCAATTCTGACACTACCTGGAGATACTGATACCATTGTAATTATCTAGTTATTAATAATAGCAAAGGAGCAAAGGGGGAAGCCAGACCTTATGGGCATGTTGTTCGGGCAGCTTCACCAGGAAGCTGCAACTTTGCACTCCCTAGGGAACCACCGGCCTATTCTCTGCAGAACACTGGGGGAAGGGATTCAACAAAGGGGAGAGAGACGCATGCCCAGTAAAGTTGGGGTGACCTAGGGATGGTAAGTCACACCTGGGAGCACAGGTCATTGTTCAGAGTGGATGTGGCCACTGCAAGCGTGTGAAAATTTGGGAATACACAATCTCTTAAATAACGTTCTCTCTCTCGTTGCTCTTGTGCTCTTGACTCACTCTTGGCTTCCTTGCATTCACCCATGTGTCCTCCATAGCCATGTGGACATGCGGACCCCCATGCAACGGGCTGACGGGCTGCACTGAGGAAACACACATTACTCTAGCCTAATGCTGTGTGGGACTGTGCAGATGTGGAAAGTAAACTTTGGACACTGGTTCTGATGTTAGCCCCACTAAAGGCAAAATGGGACTTCTTCTTTGGCGGGACTGAGGGAATGAAACGCTGGAAAGTCAGGGATGTAATTCCACAAAAATAAAGCTTTGTGCAACATCGCATCCCCATCCTCCCATGTGAGTCTCAGAAAAGTCTTTTCCTTGGTGTATTGCAAGAAACGCACCCCCACAAGCAACCGGGGGAGACGAGGACCCCTCCCCTCCTTAACTAACACTAGCATCAGATTGCACAGGTGAGGGATCAGCCCCACATGATTGCCCCTACCCTCCCACACACATTTCAGATGCCAGCCAGTAGTTCAGGTTTTACCTATACCTTTGACCGACTGGCTGTAAATCAGAGGTGCCCACAATCCCCTCTTTGGGTTCCATTAATTTGGTACAGAGGCTCACAGAACTCAGAGGAGTATTTTACTTCCTACATTTACTGCTTTATTATGAAAGGATCTAACTTGGGAACATCCAGGTGGAAGAGGTGTGTAGGCCAAGGTGTGGGGAAAGGGCGGGAGCTTCCACGCTCACTTCAAGCACACCACTCTCCCCCAATCTCCATGTGTCCAACCTGTTCCTTTGGGTTTTATAGGGCTAGCTGCTGGCATCATAGCATGTTGAGGTCGGTTTTGGGGCGAGCACATGCAGTACATGAACACCACTATGCACACATTGCAGGCAGAGAAAATGGAAAATAAAGTCCACCGTGGTTGGAGGTTTCAGTATTAAAATGAGGGCATAATGAGAAGAGTTCCCCCTGCAGCCACTCCTGAGGGTCCTCAAGCAGCTTCAATAGCTCCGGCGTGGCTTCAGGCCGTTTCCCTAATCTTTAGGTCATGCCCTCTAAAAACGTTCAGGCAAACACTGTTAGAGCCCCAGCAAGCCGGCAAGCACAATAAATATTGAAGTCGTGGTGTAGCCTCTCTCCAAGTTTTTGACCCTCCTGTATAACCCAGGCAGGGTACCAACAGGGGAACTGAGGGCGTTCATTTCTCTCCTTTGCCAGGGTTTGCCAGGATTGGGATACACGACAGGACAGCTTCTTGTGTATCCCAACACCCAGGTGTCTGCCCTGACGTGGTGTGTTTGTGGTCCCAGTGCTCTGGGGCAGATGCCTCTCAGTGATTGTCTGGCAAAGGCTCTTTTCACTACATTCAGAGCAACCTGTAAGTAATTCAAGTGCAAGGGTGGGTGGGACTTCAAAGGTTAAAAGAAAATCCAGTCCAAACTTCCTATAACCTTGGCTAGGCATTTGGCCTCTTCTTGCATACTTTCAGTGTTGGTGAGCTCACTGCTGGGCTGCCCACGGAAGGCCCAGTGCCTCTATGGCCAGTAGATGGTGCTGTTGGGAAGACAACAGGGCTGTTAAAGGAGGACACGTTGGTTTTGACACTGGCTGGGGAGGGAGGGAGGTGGACAGCTTGAGATTAGATCCCTGCCAGCCCGCCTGCCTCCTCCAGCCATCTCCAGGTGCCAGGCAGGCGTCTGTGGGAGAGAAGGAAGAGCAGGAGTAGGTGAGTCTAAATCTATTGCCTATTGGCCTGGGTGTTCTGAGGCTAGTGATGGCAGTGGGGATAGAGTGGGAGGACATGGGGATATCCCCCACTATACTCTTTGGGCCAGGACTTGCCAGTTCATGCTTATGCAGGGCTAGCCTGGGCACTTGCCTATTGATCTACTGTCTCCCACCCCAGCGCGCGCGCACACACACACACACACACACACACACACACACACACCACTGGGGCTGGGGAAGGGAGCAGGCAGTGGGCACTAAGCCTTCTGGGCTCATAGTTTCCCAGGAAGTTCTTCCTCTTACAACCTGGGCTACAGATTCTTCCAGCATGAGAGCCTTGTCTGTTTTCCCTCTGTGCTCCCACAGCACCAAGCATCATGTCTATACACACGGGTACCCACTGAGGATGACTAACTCGTTCCGGGTGCCTGGGACTGTCCCAATGTTAGCATCAAAAGTCCTGCATCACCCCGGCCAGATGGCTCAGTTGGTTGGAGTGTCATCCTGTGCACCAAAAAGGTCATGGGTTCAATTCCCAGTCAGGGCATATACCTAGGCTGTGAGCTCGATCCCAGGTCAGGGCGCGTACTTGAAGCAACCAATCGAGTTTCTCTCTCACATCGATGTTTCTCTCTCTCTCTCTCCCTCTCCCCCTCCCTCTAAAATCAATAAACATATCCTCGGGTGAAGATTAAAAACAAAGCCCTGCATCCTGGAAACTCCCTTAGTCCCAGGCGAACCAGGAAGGTTGGTCACCCCATCAGTAGAAGAAGCCTCCTTAGTCTCTGCCCCAGAGGACATGCTGGTTGGCCAGTTCTGAGAGTGTCTAAGACTCAATGTGGTCGGTCCCCCGAAGACAGGCAAAGAACCCAGCAAGGCCCCGGGGTTGTCATCTGGGGTTCTCATGCTGGCAGGAGACCCAGGTTATTCACAGACAAGTAGCTCCATGGAGGCCACAGACTCCTAGGGACCAGGACCAGGGTAGCATCATGGAGGCCAGGTTGAAGTGCCCCTAGAAAATGGGCTTGGCATCATGGGAGGCTTCCCAGAAGAGGTGAGTCTGAAACCTGTGGGTTGGCAGACATAAGCAGGGGGAGAATCCTGGGTTGGAGAGAGGCAGGTGCAGGTAGAAAGGAGATGGTGATAGGTTGTCAGGTGTCCATGCACATGGAACAAATAAACCACTCTAGCCCAGGAGAGAAAGGTCCAAAGGCAAAGACACAAAGAACAAAGGGGAGAAACTTGTGCTAATCACTGACTGGGAAGGTTGGATTTGGAAGGCGTGAGGAATTCCTGTAAAATGCTACCCAGAGCTCAAGTGTTTAGGCCTAAAAAAACACATCAAAACTCTCAAATTTGGGGAGCTACTTCCCATGGCTTCCCTATCCCCCTCCCTGACCTTTAGCTTCAAGCTGTGCTCTATACTCTGTTAGGCCCTAAGAGTTTGGGCCCCCAAAGGGCCTCCCAGGAATGTTCTAGAGGCCACAATAATTTTCTCTGTCTCCTGACCTCAAGGTCAGGTCTTCTGAATCTCCCTGTCCTATTAGGCTCCTCTGTCCCTGGGTCCCAATCCTGCCGAGGAGAGTTAGATGAGTGAGCTGCATCTCAGTGCCAGAGAGGTTGGAAGGGAGCTTAGAGCTCACACTATTTTTTGCCCCCTAGTTGCGTACCTCCAGTTCATGGGACATGGCATGTCCAAAGGCAGTTCTGGTCACCAGCACAGATCTTAGCGCCATCTTCCTCTATCTCCCTGTTGTGTGTGTGTGTGTGAGTGTGTGTGTGTGTGTGTGCGCTTCTTTAATAATTGTCAACTAGAACTTCTAACTTCTAGCATTCTTTTTGGCAATGCCCTTCCCCCTCTTTCTGAAAGGCTTCCACACAGACACACACAGCTGGGGGAGTGTGCTTGGCTGCTGTGTGCTTGCTCCTTGCTGTCCCCATGGCCCAGTCTGTGTCATTAGGGCCCTGGCTCCAGCTGCAGCAGTGCAGGCAGGGGCTGGGTCCGAGCCCTGTGAGCTCCAGGAAAGTGTGGCAGTTCCCAGGACAGAGCTCGAAGGCCTACTGGCTCCTTGACGTCTGTCCCCCTATCTGTAATCTGCAGGTTTGTCTCCTTCCCCTCGGCTGAGACCTCCCCTCCAATTGTGGGTTGTCCTTTCTCTGATATGGCTGAACTCCTCCTGCTCGCCAGCCTCATGCTTACTCTCAGTATCTGAGTGTCTGATCTTGGACTCTGATCTGTGCACGCCTTTAGTGCTGAAAACAAAGCCATTCCTTGGGCTTGCGCCAAGATGGAGATGTATCCATGAGCCTCCCTCAGCCCCGTCAGAAGCCGCGCTGCTAGGAATGCTCTCTGGGGTTCCTTTGCAGGCTTGGGCCCTGGGGTGCAGCTGGCTTATTCCAAAGTGGTAAGATGGAAAACATTCCCACCAGACAGGGAGGCAAGAGAACTGTGATTGTGGTCCCTGGAGATGTTCAGGGACTTGGGGCATACAAGAGCTTTAGGAAAGGTTTGGTGTGGCCTGTGGAAGGAATCTCTCTCGTGCTCTGCGCAGGGACCCTGCCTGCCTGGTTCACTGTTCTCTCTCAGCACCTGGTGCCGTGCCTGGTACTTGGCAGATGACCAGTGACCACTTGTGAGGTGGTAAATGAATGACCGAGAAGAAGACAGTGTCTGGAAATCTTTTCTCTGTGTGTGCCGCGGGTACTTCCTCATGCAAGTTAGAGCTCATGCTGGAGCCCAGAGGGATGCCAGTTAAATCCTGACTTCACCACTTACTGGCTGTGTGAGGCCAGGCCAGGTCCTTAGCAAAGGGCAGCATATCAACCGCCCGTGGCTGCCATCAGGATTCCCTTGGAATGTGCATGGAGCTCAGGGCCTGGCACTGGCCATCTACAGGCTCCTTGAGTGCCTGAGGGCTCTGTGTCTCCACTTGAGAGCTTCCCCCACGTCATCCCCTGGTTCTGTCTCTCTCTCACCTTGGAAATATCCAAGATTGGGAGACTCAGGCACTCCCAGTGCTGGATGGCCCACAGGTTAGCCAAATAGTCCTCCAATGGGGCACACTCAGGGTGGGAAGAAGGACCCAGGAGAATGAATGGAAGTCCCTTCATCCCTCAGGAGGCTGGCCCTTGACATCAGCCCTTTGGGGCCAGGGCACAGTGGACGAAGTTGGTCCTTTCCTGTAAGTCTTGCTCCTCTCTGTGCTTTCACACAACCCCAGGGCCCCCAATCTGGTGGGCAACAGGGTGGAGGGAGGGGAACCAGGCTGCCTGGCTTTCCTGAAATCTGGTCAGATGGCCAGGCAGACAATTTTGGTCCCCAGTCTACATTCATCTCAGAGGTATGCTTAGTCCTTACTTCTGACAGGGATGCTATGTTTGGAGGTGTCACGGATTGATTGGGGACCCGTTCTCCTATACAACTCCCCACGTGCCCCATTTTGGCCCTTTTCTTTGGAAAGTAAAGACCAGAGAAAATGTATGCTGTATCGGAAAGACTCCTGGACCTGAACTTGGTAGTGTGAACAGGTCCAAGATCCTGCTGGATTTTCTCAAGTGTAAATTGTGTGCATGAGTGAGCCTATGAAGGTTGTAGGTGCGTGTGGGTGGTCCAGGTGCCCCTTAAGGAGGCCTCTTTCAGCCTTGCTGTGAGGTCTGTTTTTTATTCCTACTCCGGATTCTCAAAAGAAGGAGAAGGAGGAGGAGGAGGAGGAGGAGGAGGAGGAGGAGGAGGAGAACATATCATGACAAGGACAGCAGGAATTTGGAATTTGTGTGGTGGAGAGGAGAGAGCAAAGAGCACACAGGTCAGATATCAGCATAGGGTCAGCTTTATTCTGTATTTTACCTTCACCAGGGAGAAGAAGGCAAAGCAGCTGGAGAGCAGACCAGCCTGCATCACACAGACACACATCATGTCAGTAAAGAATGTACATGGTGGAAATCAAGGGTCCAAAGCAGACCAGTCATGAAGCACAAATATTATCCAGGACTCCAAACTTCGCATCTCGCCTTTCCTTATTGACTGTTTGAGTTCAGCCATTTAAATATGTTTCATTTTTTTAAAAAAACAAACCACAACACAACCAACATTCCAACACCCAATTATTTGCTGTCCATTTTTAGAATGCAGTGAATAAATTACCCAGTTTTTGATTTTGAAATACCACCAACCTCTTTTCCACACCCTGGATGGTGGTAGTCAAGGACACAGTCCATCAAATTCAGTTTGTTTCGAGGCTCCAGTGAGCGGCTGACACTCTAAAAATGAATGCAGGCATCCTTGGCTGTTACACACTCAGGGCTGGGGGATTTTTGCCCCAATGGAGCTGAAGCAGGCTTCTATGGTCTCCCCTGACAGGCACACTATTCCTATAGTTGAGACTTCTACTAAACTGCTGAAAAAAAAAAAGACTTATTCACAGAGGCTGAGGAAATACAGAGACACAGACCTGTCTTTAGAGACACAGATCAAGTCCTGGAATACTGAAAAAGCCAGGAGGCGAGAACAGGTGCACACAGAGGTACCCACAGGAGAAGGTCACCGTAGCGTAAGTTGGGATTAGGTCTTCATCTGTTGGCCATCTTCTTGATCCTCGACAGCATTATGAAAGCAGCTACTTTCCCTTGCCAGGGGGTAAGCACTTCTCCTGGACTTTTTGTGGGCAAACCTCCACACATTTTGCCTGAGCTATCTCTTGGCATGGCTCCACACACTGAGGTGGGCATTGGTCTTGGCATGGAGGTAGGCATGGATCTTGGCATTGCTGTGGGCAGTTTTCTAGGTTTAACTCCTGGCACTGAGGAACACACACCTCCTGAGCTTGCAATGGGCACTTCTCTTGGCAGGTGTCCTGGCATGGGGGGAGGCACACCTCCTCAGCCTTTGCCTGGCACTGCTCTTGGGTCTTTTGAAGACATGGAGGAGGCGCACATGGCTGCTTACACTGCTGCTCATTAAAGGACATCTTAGGGCAATTTGCAGGACCTGAAACAAACACAACATTTAAAGTTATCCGCTTTAACAGTACCAGGCTGGGACTGAGAAACGAAGGGTTGATAGAAGGAAACGGGAAATGAATGATTGTTAACCCCAAGAACCCATTTCCCTTTTATCCTTTTCTCTCTTCTGTCCCGACTTCAGCTCCCTATGATGCCCATCCCCTAGGTAGGAATATTCTCATAGCTCCTGTCTGGATATCAATAGCCCAGTCCTACCCAAACCCCCAGCCCTATCACAGGCCCTTTTCGCCTCTTCTATTTGACGAATCTTATTGAAAACCAGGTGCAAGAGACTAGATAAAATATACAGGATGGTTTGGGAGGCCCAAGAAATGGCCAACCATTTCAAAAATCAGTAGAAAGTACAGACCAGTAAGAGAACAGCCTCCCAGAGACAGAGCAGCTAGGGAGAGAGGGCACTTACCTGATCTTCAACAAAACTCAACAAAGAATGTGAACAGCAGAGTCCAGCCAGATAGGCACTTTTATATAGTGCTCGGTCCAGCCTTCCACGGGCATGACTGGCCACGTGGGCTGAGGCCCTAATTGTGGAGTCACCATAACGAGCTTCCTCTGAAACTGCCCATAGTTTGAGTCACTGCTTGGGATGCCTGTTAATCAGCCTCCATTTTGGCCTCTGGGTCCTGAGCAGACCTCAGCAGGGAGGGGCTCCTCTCAGATCTTTCATTAGAAGCAGCAGCAAAAGAATGTTCATAAAACGTTATCTCAGTTAAGGATGTGGTGAGAGATAAGATCCACCTTGCTCCTCTTGTCTTCACCCGTGGGTAGACTTTGTGCCTGAGGCCTGGGGTCTGTCTGGGTCAAGGGCACATATGGTCTTTTTCAGAATGAATGTGTCTCCACTGAGCCTGGAAAGCCACACTTTCAGACCCAAGGAAGGCAGATTGTCCCAGGGCCCCAAGCTAACAAAGGACGCACAGCCTCTTAGAGAGTATGGTTTTCTTGTACAGAGGTCCTGAGGGAAACTGAAGTCATTTGTTGCTCTTGCGGTGTGAAGTAAGGCGGAGGAGAAGGGAGTGGAGGGGAAAGGCAGGTAATCTTCATCTTCTCAACCTTGGTTTATGGCATTTCTAAAACTAGCATTACAGGGGTTTCATAGGGACCAAGAAAGCAGGCTAGAACAAGGTTGGTCTGCCTCCTTGCCTTCTGGAAAACCTTTTCTTAGAATACAATAAAAGCCAGGAGGATGAAAGGAAAAGTTTCAAAGCAAACACACCCAATTTTCTCTACTGCTAAGTTTCTGTTTGAGCTGTCACTTCTACCTTGTGTGCCCTCCCTCTCTGTGTCTGTTAAAATCCTAAGTATTTGTTATAGTCTACAACCTTCCAAGAACCTGTCCTGGTTACTTTAAGCCAGAAATGACTTCACCCCTTTCTGAACTTCCATAGTCTCTATTATCTCTGCTATTTATATAACATTTACTATTGTTATTAGGAATTCCAGTTATTTATGTACAAAATCTTATCACTGTCCTGGGTTGTGGGTTCCAAGAGAGTAGGGGCTGTGCCCTAGATATAGAAAGTAGAAGACAAATGATTATTGATGCAGTAACTGCATTAATTAAGGAACAAAGAAGGTGGATGTAGGAGACAACTGGGAGTAGAGGATGATCCCATGTAATACAAAATGGGAAATGATTCAGTATGAAAGAAATCCTTAGACCATAAGTAGTGGCCTTGAGCTTGTTTGCTATAGTTGACCAAATTCTGGGGACTTTAAAGATGATGATGGTCCCCATAACTTGAAGAAGTCTGTTTAGATCATTTCCTAAGAGAGGTATTCGGCTAAAATCAGAAATTGCTTCAAAGGTTTATACAGTTTTTGGATGCTTGCTCCCTAAAAAGTTTTAAAAAGGTGAGTTGAAGGAGACCAGGTGAACTTTTGGCCGATAGCACCAGTATGAGTGTCTTGGTAAGAAGCGGATGCCTAAGTGGAGAGGGGTCAGAGGCTAACCCAGAAGAGTCATGCTGATGTCCCTGTGAGAGACATGATTTTCTGGAGGCTGGGGCAGAAGTGGGGCTACATGCGATGAAAGACAAATTTGGAAGACTCATAGGTGAATCTGAAGAGACAAGGGCATTTGAGGAATCTGGGAACAGGTGTACAATGGGGGACTCTCCTTCCCCTCTTTTCTTATCTTCTTCTTCCTCCTCAATTATTCCATCTGTTCTGTGGAATGTTGTCAATGAGACAAAGCAATTCTCCAGAGCTTAAGGAGGCAAGAAATTCTCCAACACTAGCTTTATTCATTTATTATTTCAATCATTCATAGCCCTGCTTTCAAGGGGTTTACAGTCTCATTGAAAAGATAGCCAGAGGTAAGCCCTCAGGTCCTAGACAAAGGCCCTTTTATTATTCTTGGGTGGAAGGTTTCTATAAGCTCCTGGGGGAGATGTCGGTGCTGTGTTTTACCGCACAGTGGGAATTACCCAGGCAAAGAGGGTGGGCAAGGGTATTTCACCCTCCTTGCCTGGGTTGAGGGGAGAGCCTGAGGCTGATTCCGGAAAGGGGTGCATGAGCAATTGGAGAAGAAGACCTGCTTGAGATTTTCCAGTTTCTGATGAGATGCAGGAGATGATCTTGCTCATGCCACATGCATTTCTGTGTCTTTGGTCGAGCCTAAGAAGAAGGAGACCAAATAGGGATGTGCAGAACACTGGAGACACCGGGTCATGCTCTCATGGAGGGGAGTGAACACAGTTAAGAAGAGCCCAGAGTTCAGCTGATCTCAGAAGACTCTGCCTGACATTGAGCTGATTATGTTGAAGTGGACCCAGGTAAAATCAAAGATCCTTCGCCATGGAAAAGGAGGCAAAAGAGTCAGGTCCATGTCAGAGTGAAGCCTTGATAGGCCATTGGTGGTTTTGAAGATGGAAGGAGACCCCCACGCCAGAAATGTGGACAATCTCTAGAAGCTGCAAAAGGCAAGAAAACAGAGTGTTCCCTAGAGCCTCCAGAAAGAAATACAGCTTTGTTGGCATTTTGATTTTAGCCCAGAGAGATCTATGTCAGACGTCTGACTTCCAGAACTATAGGACAATAAATTTCTTTTGCTTTAAGTCATTAAAGTTGTGGTAACTTGTTACAGCAGCAGCAGAAAATTAATACACCTTCCCAATGTCTGAAGCTCTTGGGAACTCCGGAGGAGGGAAGTGTCATATGAAGTAAAATCCCAGGTTAGTGCTCCTTCATTTAAGTACATACTTGCTTATCGTGTCATCCCCTCAGCCAAAGACTAGCTTTTGGTGATGCATGGAAAAGGAACTGGACTTGGGATCCCACTGACCTATTGTATGTAGAGTATGTATAATGTTGGGTAAGTTACTTCGTCTCTCACAGCTTCGATTTCCTCTTGTTGAGAAGGAGTAACACTATTTCACAGATTTATTGTGAGGAGTAAATTAGAGGACATCTGCACCAACGTTTCAGGCCATCAGGGTGCTCACAGAACGTAGTACAATCTGAACCTGTTCAGGACTCACCTTCTTCATGAAGCCTTCCTGATTCCCCCAGTTCTGCTGGTTCCAGCTTCTTCACTCTGTCCCCCCAGCACTCATTCTCCAACTTAAACTTTTTTCCTCACCGTGGTGCAGCAGACAATACACTAAAGATGTGCAAGCTCAGGTAAGTCCCTGGTCCTCTTTGGCCTTACTTTTATCATGTCTAAAATAGGGAAGTTCGACTAGGGATCAGCTGGGTCCATTCCAGCTTGGACATTCTGTGATACTATAAAGGCGATCATGAATGATGAGCTGGGGTATCTCTATGACTTTGTAAGGGTATAGATGCATGTGTACAGATGTCTTCCTCCTTGATTAAGTTATAAGCCACCCACAAGAAGACCCAGTCTTCTGTCTTCTGTGTGTGGCCCAGCCAGTTGGCTGAATGACTTAAGGGGACCTAGTTTTTCCTAGGTGCAGAGTGGGAGTATTTGGGGTCTGAGCCTTCGAAAATCAACCCCAGTGGCCCAGTATCGGGGGCTGTGACTTGGATAGCTATGGGGAGTTTGTCCCACCCTACATCTTAAGATAAGATGACTAAGTAGCTTCTCTAATCATCCGCAGCCCTTCAGCAAGTTTGGGGGTAATCTGATGTAATGTCACCTGAGAGTTAAGATTTTAGATTTCTGCAGCTGTCATTATTGGGAGCCAGGGTGTAATTATACAGGGTCAGCAGAAGAGTCAGCTGTGTGCAGGACATTGCTTATTTTTTTTCCCCATTCCCATCAAATAACTATCTCCTTTGCTCAGATCATAAAAGTTCCGAGACTCCTCTGATTCACTGGGCTGGCGATGACTGCATATTATAGGGCAAAGGCTCTGATAAAGCTAAATGGTGCAGAATGTGGCTCATCCCGTTTCCTGGGGATCAGGTGCCTCTGGAGAGCTTACTGAGCTTGTGGGTTCCTGGGGGAGAGTCCACCACTCCCCTCACCTCCTTTCCTCCTGCGTCACCCACAGAGAGAGTCTGAGTCAGAGTTTGTGGGAGGGGCTGTGGATCCCAGGCCACTGGACCCAGAGGGGACATGAGAGGACACCTGATTCTACCTCCTTGTTTTAGTCCAGCACATGCTCATGCTTTAAACAGGAGGCACAAAGTTATTAATTGGCTGCATTTTTTCCAGATGAGTAGAGTTAGGTGCAAATGTGTTAAGGGCCTTGTTCAAGATCATGTGGTGAGACTAGAATGGCCTATTTGAAAACGTTTAGGGGCTTCTTTATAAACTTCAAGGAGGTGACAAAGATGCAGACCAGCCAATGGTTCCTACTAGTTTTGGGATGGTAAGAAAATATACGTATGTGCACACCTTTACCTTTGGGAGGGGGTTCATGATCCCCAGTCTAAAGATCACTGACAAAACGTGGGCCAAATGATGTTCCCCAATTATTCAGATTTGATATTGGTCTTTAATTCTAGTCCCGTTTGCATTGGATGCTGGCTCATCTTGGCCTTAATCAAAGTTAGAAATCCTAGACACAGTTAGAAATCGTGGCTGCTTTGGTTGAGCTGTTTCCCTCCCTGGAGTTTAGTTTCCTCACCTAGACACTGAGGTCTCTTAAATGCCACTTCTGGCTCTCATATTCATCTATGCGCAAGTCCCCTTGTCTTCTACTGTGATTTGTGGTTTCCTGGGGGCCCAGCCTGGGAATGAGGTTGAGGGGATGGCCCTTACATTTACCTGCCTTCAGAGCCTGGCCAGTGTGGCTCAGTTGGTTGGAGCATCACCTTGTACACCAAAAGGTCATAGGTTTGATTCCTAGTCAGGGAACACACCTAGGTTGTGGGTTTGGTCCCCAGTTGGGGCACATACAAAAAGCAACCAATCAATGTTTTTCTTTCAAATTTGTGTTTCTCTCTTTCCCCCTCCCCTCCCTTCTCCTCCCTTCCCCTTCCCTCCCCACTTCCTCTCCTCTCCCTCTCCTCTCCTCTCCTCTCCTCTCCTCTCCTCTCCTCTCCTCTCCTCTCCTCTCCTCTCCTCTCCTCTCCTCTCCTCAAAATCAATAAACATGTCCTTGGATGAGGATTAAAAAACACACCAATATTCTTCTACATTTGTATTATGTGTGTGGCTTTGTGTTCTTACTTTTCAATATCTGGTTTATCTGAAATATATTAGGTTTAAGCAATGGAGAGAGAGAGAGGAGAGAGAGAGAGAGAGAGAGAGAGAGAGAGAGAGAGAGAGGGGGAGAGAGAGAGAGAGAGAGAGAGAGAGAGAGAGAGAGAGAGAGAGAGAGAGAGAGAGAGAGAGAAAGAGAGAGAAATCCACTCCAGGCTGCACTGCCCAGAGAAAGGACAGGAAGGATCTGCATCGGCCTAAGGGGAAAGTGACCAAGATCAGGGATGCCTTTCTCTAGCCCCCAGCCACCCATATTCAGCCTGTTTATTCCACCCCCACCTCCGAATTCTGGGAATGACACCAAGTGGTGAGGGTAAGGAGCAAAGTGGATGAGGCTCTTGGAAAAGTGCCTCCAGAGCCACGGAGCACTCACTCCTTTATTGAATGTCCGCTGCGCTAGGCAGGCTTTGTTATCAAAGAGCTTGCAGTCCAGTGTAAGCAGATGCGTACCCAGATCTGGCCATGTGGAAGCAGGACAGGAAAACTAGACAGGATTGCTCACTGGTTCCTTCCTGATAGCTCCGCAGTTGTTATTTGCACGTGGGGTGGGGGGATGCATGAAAATGACCTCTCCAGTTCCTGGTTTCCTAAGACACCTGTGTGGTTCCGGGCAGCCCTTTCATAGCACTGGCCCACCTCACAGCCAGTCGCCCAGTTGGCCTGGCTTGGAGGGACTTAGAAGTCCTTTTGCAATTCTCAAGAAAGCACAATGCAAGGGGTCTGTGGTAGAATCTCCTCTCATCACCTTATGACACTCAGAATTGCTTTTCCATGAAAGGAGAGGGCTTGGTGCCACCCCATCACATTACCTGTGAGCCCTCAAGCCTGGCACTGCAGGTTCCCAGCTGCCACTCCTCGGGCCCTGCTTTACTTATACAACCCTCTTCCACGTGGGACAGGACCTGGACGGGGACTGCCGCTGGGGCTGGGAGTAATTATGGCGTTCTGCGGGGAGGTGGCACACTCATCATGTTCTAGCCATCTTCCCCAGGATTGCCTTTGATCCAGCTTTCTGCTGGGAAAGTAGCCATTAAGAGATGTGTATCTGTGGCTTCATTTACATGGGAGAAAAGAAAATACATTGGCAAATGGATGGTTTCATGTTCTCAGGGCTGGCTGCCACCCAGTCTGTGTCCGGAGTCCTCAGAGCCATCTGGGAGGGCAGAGCCCCTGCCTGGCACTGCCGTGGAACCATTGGGAGGCCTGGGAGGGAGGGCACTCCTACATCTCCAAGGCAGGCACCCAGGGTGAGGGCATCTTCTACATGGTGTGCTCAGGTGTGAGAAGACATTCTTTCTCCTTACCCCCCGCCACCCCTTTTTTTTGTTCTTTGAGCAAATGAAAGGACTTTGGGGGTTTCTCAAGTATACATAATTATATTATTTTTTGCATTTACAAAATAACCTATTAATGGAAATCCAGAGACTAGTGAAAAAGAAACACATATTCCACTGGTTACCCATAACTTCATTGTCCTAAAATAACTAGAATGGTGACATTTTTTCTATTATTATTATCATTATTATTTATAGAAGTTTTTGGTTAAACATAGTTGCTTTATACTATACATTTTAATGAACATGTAATATTCTATCAAGTGATAGTCCAAACTTAATCAGACCCCTGTTAGATATTTAAATTTTTCTGTCACACTATGATAATCAACTTTATATAACCTCCCCCAACCCATTCGGAACTTGATTTCTTTACACAGATTTCAAGACATGGAACAATTGGGCCAGAAAGTTGAATCATTTTATCCTTTTGATTCTTATTCCCATATTCCTCAAATTCTTTCCTAAAAGGAGTTTTTGTCTATTTGCACTCTCACCAATACTCTTTAGCACTGGGACCGTGGGCTTTGTTACTTCAAAGTGATCTTTAAATAGATGAAGGAGGACATCACATTGTTCTATGTCTTTCCTCCCTCTCTTCCTTCTTCTTCTTTTTTTTAATGTTTTTATTGATTTTAGCGAGAGAGAGGAAAGGAGAAGGAGAAACATCGATTGGCTGCCTCCTGCACGCCCCCTACTGGGGATGTAGTCTGCAACCCGGGCATGTACCCTGGCTGGGAATCAAACCAGGGACCTCTCAGTGCATGTGAGGACGCTCAACCAACTGAGCCACACCGGCCAGGGCTCTCCCTCATCCTTTTTGAGAGATGAGGGCAGAAGAATTTTCAACCTGTCATCAACAGTTGACCACAGGCCCCCTAATGTCTTGAACTAGGCTTCCAGAGGGTCCCCCTGTCCAGGAGGCACTCTCTGCACGCCCTGGAGTGTGGGTGCCAGGCTCCCATTCTGGCCAGGAGACCAAGACCCCAAGGCCTCCTCCTGTCTGAGAAAATAACTAGCCGTCTTCACATCTAGAAAAAATGAGGGGGTTCCCCTAAAGGCCTTGTCAGCTCTTTTGTCCTAAAAGTCTGCTTCTGCAATGACCTTGGTCTGGTGGAGACCGCAGGTGCCTTTTCTTGGGCCCAGTTTGGACTCTATACTCTCTGCACCCTGGGTTGTCTCCTGAACTACCTTCTAGACTCAGAAGGAAGGACAGCTGTTTATGTGCCACCACGCCACAGGGAGCCACCCCACGTTTGGCCTCCCGTTACCTCTTACCGGGACAGAAGAGAAGCCTAACCCTCCTCCCACTTGAGTGCTGTGGACTGTGACGGAGTGGCAAAGCTCTTTCCCACTTGGTCAGAAGGGTGGTTCATGCCCTTCCAGCAATCACTTTTTCCCCCTGGAAATAATAGGAGCACCTCGTGCCCAATCCATCAACACGCTGGGTCTGCACTGGGCCAAGGACCTTCCCACATGGAGGGGCCCTAGGTTGGGGGGAGACCCACCCTGAAAAGGAGTGGAGACTGATGGAGAGAGATGAAGGAGACTGAAAGGGTGGCAGTGAGTCCACGCTCCTGAAGTCCTGGTTCCTACAGTTCTCTCTTTAATTCTGTGCCTCCCCACCATCCCAATATCCTTCCCAGCCACTTGAAATGATAAATTCCCTTTTATGAATTAAGCTGTTTGGTGTGCACCCTCGTTAGCTACCTGTAAATAATCCCCACTAACATATCATCTGAGAGTGTTTTTCCTGTTCATTTCTAGTAGAGGTCCTCCCAGATTTATTCTTCTCTATTCTTTTCATTTGGAAGTTTTTCTTTTGAAATTTTATAGATTCACAGAAGGCTGCAAAAATGGAGATTCCACTTAACCATTCACTGGAACTCTATCAATGGTAATATGTTACATAATTGTAATTCAGGGTCAAAGCCAGCCAACTGACATTAACGTTGTCTACGACGCCTGTTTCATTTTTAAAAAGAACACTTAGCCATGCTCACAGGTATAAGTTAGAACCTAACTATTGCATGCAGGAGACTTGCAGGCTGGTGAAGAGCAGCGCAGGGCAATTAAGTCCAGCGGTGCAATTAAGTGCAGGTGCGATGTGCCACACCTGGGCAGGTGCACTGTTCTCCCCTCACTAAACACTGGCTATGCCCAGTAAGCCAGGCACTTGGCCTTCAACTCCTTAAGCCACACAACAACCCTGTATCACCAGCACTATTAGCATCATCATTGCTTATACAGAGAGGAGGAAACTAAGGCTGGGAAATTAAGCAACTTGCTTACGGTCACAAAGTAGTTAGAGAGCAGAGCTGCGGTCTAAATCCATGCAGCCTGGTTCCAGAGTGCTATGTGCAAGCATTGGGCAATGGGTCTCAAAGCAACAGGTAGGGTTCTTTTCCCGAGCCTTCCGGAACCTTTCCGAAGATCCCTCTCCTCTCTCACCCTCATGCCCCCTCAGGCTGTGCTCTTACAGGGAGCTGTACCCTGGGTGCACCCTCAGAAGATGCCATCTCTCTCTGTGTAGCAGGTGGGGCCAGAGGAGGCACCGCCTTCAAAGGTGGTTGATCGTGGAGGGCCGGGGTCTTGGCCTCACTCCTCAGGGATAGCTTCTGGGTGCTTTAGTGCTGGAAAACAACAGATAAATCGAAAACTGCCAAAAATACCCCACAAAAAAACAACACCCCAGGAGAAGCCAGTCTTGCACAGCAGAGGGACACGTTTACTTGTCAGTTCATGGTTTCAGTTCTCAGCCCCAAGGTGGTGAGCATGTAGAGATGATGGCGGTATGGGGCTGGGTCTCGCCCTTGGTACCTCACTCCGGCGGAGGGCACTGGGGTGGGCAAGGCGGTGGGCATTTAGGAGGACAGGGCTTGGAACACGGTTTGGGAGGGCATGGTGGTGGGCATGGGCATGGCTTGGGACACGGCGGGGGGCATGGCTTGGGACACGGCGGGGGGCACGGGGGGCACTTGGGCGGTGGTGGGCACTTTTCCCGCGGGCACTTTTCGGAGCACCGTTGGAGCAGCTTCTTTAAACAGCTGGGCTGGCATTTGGTCTCTATCTTTTGTTCACATTTTGGGTCACAGTTCTTGGGCTCATTCTTGGGCTCGCTCGGCTTATTTTTATCATCATTCGACATTCTTTCTTGACTTTCCGGGCCCTGCAAAGAAATATGTGACAGACTGTATGTGGGAGACCACTCTGCAAAGTGAGAGGGGACCAGTACAGCCTACCCATACCTCCTGCCCATCCTGTTCCTAAGAAAGCTTTCCCAGATGTGTTCAGGCTCTAGACCAAACTCTCATGTAAGGGCTGGCCTCTTGTTGTTTTGGTGGATTGGTGACCATGTTTCTTAATCTCTCCATTCTTTGCTTTCATTTCACTTTTGTCCCCATTTCACAGCCCCTAGTAGGAGTTCTTAACACAGGGTCCTGGGAACCACCCCATCCCCCCAAGTCATAAGAACTGTGTTTAACCATGTATTCATCAATAGACTCAGTATCACCTGTAATCTCATGCATTTTAAAACATTAATTTAAAATCAATTAATTTAAAAACATCCCAAAGAGTCCATAAGTTTGATCAGACTGCTAAGAGGCTCCTGTAAAGCCACTCCCCATCCATCCCTCTGGAGGTGGAATGAGAGGGTGTATTAGTTAGTGGGCTTCTGGACCCAGGAACTTCTTTCAATCCTGTGTCCAGCTTAAGTCCTCCAAACCTTGAGAATTGATTTTTTCACTCAAGTGCTGGCACGGGAAGATGGTTGCATCCCTACCATGGCTGGACCACTCTAGGAACCCCTCCTCCAGTGATTTGGGTAAGAGAGGAAATCAAGAGAGGATGTGATGAACTGGAAAATTCTAATATCTCTGAAAACATAAATGTTAGGACCACAAAATACAATGGTGAGGAGGAATTCCTTTTCCCTTTGTTGAGTTTTGCCTTGAGCTGGGTCTTCCTCCATGGACAGGTTGACTTCTAGTACAATAGGGGTTTTTAGTTTCTGAGAAGACTTTCAAGTTGGATTTAATTGGCACACTTTGATTTAACAATATAAAAGTACAACTTTATCTAATTTAGTCTTCAAATCAGTATTGCTTTCTGGAGATAAAGATCATGAAATTGAACTCCAAAAAACTGTTAAGAATCTCTCTTTCAGATGGTGTGCATTCCTGTACTTGCTACTGAAAGTGAGAGGAAACTTGCACCTTGGTATGGCCACTATCTCAACCTTGTTTACTGCCTGGGATGTGTAGGTCACTCCCAGGAAAGGAGATAAAAATGAGGAGGCATTTCCAGTTGTACATGCAACTCACCCCTTTGTGTTGGTACTGAACTTGACAAGTAGTTGAGTGGGGTAGATGGTATGGCTGTGCTTGGGAAGGTGGCTTTTCCCTCTGGTTCCTCTGCTCAGCAATGAGGAAGCCGGGGAGGGGGGAGGGGAGTCCCACTTGTGACCTCAGCACTGCATCATCAAGTAGTGATTGTTGTGTGACTACTGAGCCTCCAACTCACCTCAAGTCCTTGAACAAGAGGATGGACTATGATTAACCACGCCCTTTGTTTTCCTGTCCTCTCCCTGGGTTCCTCAAAATTTGTGCGGGTGAAATCAGGATATGGTGAAGACCACTGAATTCTAAGGACAGGGAGGCTCATTGTTGCTAGCAACAGAAAAGCTCCATTTACACGTGGTGTCTTTTTGCTCCCCCAGCCTCCCCAATTTTAACTCCTTTGTACTTGCCCCTTCTCCCCCTTTCTAGGACAGCCTCCCATTTTGACTCTCCTTCCCTCTCTATTTTTTTAATACGAGATTCTGAAGCCTCTTTTTGCTACCCTATATGCCTGGCCCAAGTCCAAGGATTTCTCTCTCTCTCTCTCTCTCTCTCTCTCTTTCTCTCTCTCATTCTCACCCAAGGATATATTTTTTAAAATTGATTTTTTGAGAGAGAGAGAGAGAAACATTGATGTGACAGAAAACATTGAAACATTGATGAATTGCCTCCTGGACTCCCCCATGACCAGGATTGAACCCACAACCTTTGGTGCTCCAACCAACTGATGACGCTTCAACCAAATGAACCACCTGGCCTGGGATTAGCTCTTTAAAAAACAATTTTTAAAAATATGTTTTTATTGATTTGAGAAAGAGAGGGAGAGAGAGCTAAAAACATCAGTAATGAGAAAAATTGATGAGTTGCCTCCTGCACACCCCCTACTGGAGATGGAGCTCGCAACCTGGCTTGTGCCCTGACTGGGAATCGAATTGGTGACCTCTTGGTTTATGGGTCAATGCTCAATCACTGAGCCACACTGGCCAGGCTGGGCTTAGCTCTTTTTCTCAATCTCTCAATCTATATCAAGGAATGTCTACTCCCTGATTGGGGGGAAAAAATCACAGAGCCCAGAAGCTGAATTAGCTTGTTTCAAAGAAACTGTAAAAATCTCCAAATCTGAAGGAAGGCAGTGGTGGTGGTAGAAAGAGGGTGCCAATGAAAGGAACATTATCGAGAGGTAAATTTATGGGATTTGGTTAATGGAAAATTAAGACGAAAATTAAGGAAGATGACTCCTAGTTATTTTGGGTGCTTATGAGAGCGGAGTTTGTGTTAGCAGATGGGTTTGAGTCTCAAAATGTTCGGTGTGGTTGCAGTGAAACATCTTGAATGGTTGTTGGAGATATGCCTCTGGCCCTCGTACCGCTGGGCAGACCCGAGACCTTGCATTCATTTCAGTCTAACACATGTTTACTAAGTGGATGAAGTCGAGCTGGTTTAAAGAGGGGCTTGGGGGAGAGAAAGGATATTGGAGAGGATGGAAATGACACTGGGGAGGAATCCTAATATAGGGTTTATTTGGTATTCACAAAGTAAAGATTGAAAGGAGGTGGGTAAAAATGTAACCCCCTGACATGAGAATTAATTGGTGTTAGACCCATTGTCTTGGTATAGCCCACTGCTCTCTGGCCATTTCCTTTCCTCCACAATTTTAAGCTCTATCTCTTCAAAGCTGTTAAGAAGCAGTTCCCACAGCCACCTCTGGAGACCTAGCTCCACCTGCTGTTCAGCTCTGGACCAAAGCTAGCAATCTGGATATGGAAAAGTGTATCAAACCATGTAGTCATTTCTACTAGCTGTTGTCATCTTTCTTTTTTTCCATCTCCCATTTCTTGGGCAAGAAATCCCCCCCAAATGAAAGTACTATACCATTCATTGGACTTACATGGGGGCATTTGTCCATCTTTTCAGCTCTTACAACCCTCCTTTAAAGGGCAAGGCTCCCGGCAGTGTTACATTTAGTATCTCAGCTATCAGCCTCAGCTTTGGCTTAGGGTTTGGTTGGCAGCTGGCTGGCAGCAAGGCACTACCTAGATGAAACACAAAAAGGGCTTCTTGGGTGACTGGGTCTCAGAAAGAGATACCCTGGAAGGGAAAATGAGCGGGTGTCAAACCCCCCAGGTTAAAAATGAGAACACTCATTCTTAAGAGTGTCAGATCCCTGGATTCAAATCGTGCCTTCATCCTTACTTGCCAAATGATGCCTAATAATTTACTTAACCTTTCTAAGTCTCCATTCCCTCATCTATACAATGTGAAATAATAGCACCCATGTTAGCACTTATGTTAATAGCACCTATGTTAATATATAACTTATATTGAGTGCTTCTAACATGACCGGCACATTTGCAAGTGGAAAGCCTACACTCGCATTCATCATACTGTCAACTATAGTAATAGGTTGTTGTGAAGAGCAAAGGAGAGTCTACATATTAAGAGCCCCCAATAAATGTTTGCTATACATATGAGTTATTTTTGTCAGTGCTTTCCTGGCTTTGTTATCCCTTGGCTTGCTTCTCTCTCTCTCTCTCTCTCTCTCTCTCTCTCTCTCTCTCTCTCTCTCTCTCTCTCTCTCTCTCTGTCTCTGTCTCTCTCTCTCATTTTCTGATTTTGGCACTGAAATCTCACTTCTTCATACTATTTTTCTTGCCTTCCAGCCAAAGTTCCTGGTGGTGCTCCTAGGAGGATTAGATATTTCAATATTACCTGTTAACGAATGATTTTGGTTTTGAGTAAGGAGAGATGATATAAATTTTATTGAGAAAATATGGTAAGTAGACATTTACTAATGCCAACAAAGTCAGCAGCCCACTTAAGGTTCCTCCAGGTGGCCTTGCAGGCCCCGCATGTCCGTACATTGGACTGGGCCAGGGAAGTCCAGGTGTCAGCAACTTTAACTTCACTTGGATCCCCTCTCTGTTTTTTTAGATGAAGTTCTTCTTTACTCTCATTTTCTATCTCTCTGTGTCATTCTTGTTGAGTAGGCAAGACTTACAGGATAAAGTCAGAATACAACTCTATTCCTTCCCTGGATGCCTCTTAACACTCTCTCTGTGGGGCTGGCTCTTCCCTTCCCCCTGGGATGAGGTCTGTGGGAGATGCCATTGATTTTTAGGATAAATTTTGGGCAATAACAAGTTCTCTGGTTCCTTCTGTTTATACAGTCTTATTTCAGTAATCGGAAGGCCTGTTTCCGTGAACGCTGGATTTCCTTCTCTTTCCCACCGGGGACAGAAAGAGCATCCTCTCTATCTGGTGTTTCTCTTCCTCTTTCTTCACTCACCCAGGTGTCCCCAGTTCCAGGATGGGGGCTGCAGAGGGAGGAGATAGAAGGGGCAGGAAGGGTCTTACCTAACTGATGCCGTTCTGATCTCCTGATACCCAGCAGGCGGGAAACTTGAAGGTGTTCCTCAGGGAAACCCCGGCCCCTCGCTGAGGTTTTGGTCACAGTTTCTCAGTATCAGCAAACGTCTCCTTGGCGGGCTGCCCAGAACTCCTGCAGCTCCTAGGCAATTGGCAGATCTCCCAGCTCTCACTGCTGATTACCTCACCGCCAGGTGGCCCTCTTGGATGGGACTTGACATAGCCCAGAGGGCCAGCTCTGCCTCTCCTGTGGGCCACATCTGGTCCGTGGGAAATGCTCACAACCTTCCCCTTTCATTGTTCATCACTGACTCCTGGTGATGTCTCAGTGAGGTTTATGTGTTTTTGCGCGTTCGTTATGTATCAGGTGAGGGAAGTTCTAGGACGTCTTTAGGCACCTGGGTCAGTATTTTTCCCATTGGACTTCGCTGCAGTATTTGACATTGTTGTGTCCTCTTTTCTACCCCTCTCCTCTTGGCTTCCTCTGTTGCCTGGATGGTGTCCCATTTCTCTGGCCTCACTTACTCTCCTCCATGACCTCTCCCCCTTCTGCTCAATCCTTCAACCTCACCTGGCCCCTTTCACTCTAATCACTGGCTTTCGATCTCATTCCCCACTATTCTCATAACTACCATGTCGAAGTTCAAATGTTAACGAAGTCCAAAGTCCATCCAATGTACTTTGGTACCTCAAACTGATATAAAAATCACCAAATCTTGTCACCTTCCACATCTTTTCCAACATGCTCCTCTTGTGTGCTCCAACGCTGTGGGTAGTGTCCCAGTTCTCTCAGACCTCTAAGTCAGAAACCCAGGATCATCCCAGCCAAATGTGCCACGAAGATCTGTTTCCTAGTCCACAGGCTCCTGACCCAGGCTGGCATTTGGGGGCCCCAGTGAACATCTCTCAAGTCAGCCCCATCACCCTCACAGCCACTGCTGTTGCCTTCATTGAGGTTGTCATTGTCACACGTCTCCCCAAGTACCCAGCTCTCATTCATACCCCACAGCACTGCCACATGAATTTTTATAAAACAAAAGTCTAATTTTACCATCAATTTAACATGAGGCCCAAAGTTGTTAGTTGAGTCGACAAGATTCTTTTAGCTCAGGCTTCTACTTTTACCATAGATACTGGGCTGAACCATTTGCTGTTTCCTTAAAACATGCTGGGCTTTTTCTCTGCTGGTCAAGTCCTCCCACCTTGAACTCATAGGAATTATGCCCTGAGCATGACTGATTCCCTCTCAGGCTGTTAGTTGCCTGAGCCAGACTCATTCTGAGATTTTTTATCTCTGTGTTTTGTAGTTTTGCATATCCAGATTTCTCATCCTCACATGATGGGCTAGCCTAGTGATCAGGAACCATTTTAAAATTTATTTTTCAATTACAGTTGACATACAATATTATGTTAGTTTTAGGTATACAAACCAATAGTTAGATATTTATATAACATACAAAGTGATCACCCTGGTCAATCTAGTACCCACCCGGCATTGTACATAGTTATTACATATTGCTGACTGTTCTCTATGCTGTACTTTACATCCTCATGACTATTCTGTAACTACCAATTTTCACTTCTTCATCCCTTCACTGTTTTCACCCAGTCCCCCAACCCCTCTCCCTTCTGGCAACCATCAGTCTGCTCTGTGTCTATGAATGTGTTTCTATTTGGTTTGTTCATTTATTTTAGGAACCACTTTTTCCTATCTCTGTAACCCTAGTCCCCAGCACGTGCAGGGCCCAGCACGTCTTAGTCACTCAGTAATGCATGCTTATCATCAGCAAGCAGCTGCCATCGTATTATTTCAGTAGCTTTGCCATTGCTCTTCTCTCAAACTGCAACATCATCCTCATTGTTGTCGGATTAATATTGATTACATTTTCACCTCCCAGACTCATCTTGAAAACCTGCCTTCCATGCAGACCCCCCTGGCTCCGGGCCCTGCTGGGGTCGAGATGCCATCTCTAAACACCCTCAGGCACTCCCCACAGCTGATGCCCTCTGCTGTTCTGCTGGGAGCAGGTGAGTTGGCACATTTCTGGCCCCTGAACATGTGGTGCCCTGGTCCAGAGGAAGGCCTTCTGATTCTTCTTTGCATCTTTAGTGCTGGCCCAGGACTGGATATATAATAGATGCTCAGTGAATGCTTGGGAAATGAATGAATGAATGTAAGAGACAAAATCTAGCAGGGATGTTAACTGTTATGCCCATATTTCGTGATCCCCAAAGACCACCAGGGAGCTGAGTCCAATGCAATAGCAAAGAGCCTTTATTAGCAGGCCGGGTGACTGCTCTGCCATTCTCCACGCAGAGAGTCCAGAGAGCAGCAGCCCTGACCCTTTGTGCAGGACCACTTTTAAGCACATTAACCACATCCTGTTTTTTTCAGAGCAGGCAATCCAAGACAAAACAGTTTTTCCTAAGCAACGTCAGAGTCATGCCATTGACGACCATGTAATTCACAGGGTCATCCTGTTCTTCAGAAAGCTGACAGTGTTCTATGAAAGAAGGCCTACATGCTGGGAATGGGCCATGAGACCGTATCTCAAGGCCTGGCCTGGTGCCAGCACTGACAACTTTATCTGGGGCATAGTCCACAGCCTCAGTAGTGCTCAAAAATTCCCACTCTCTAACATTAACTACCTGCCAAAGGAGGGAGAACGACTTCATGCAGGTGGAGATGGTCCAAGGAGATCTATCTCCAAGAGTCAGCATCCATCATCCATATACCTGAACCAGCCCCAGGGTCAGGCAGCTTTGGGCCTTATGGCTGAAAATCCCAGTCCATCTAGATTTGTCCAGGAGATGGCCCTCATTTGGTCCATGGTTCCGCAGAGAGATGGGCCCACACAGCAGGTTCTGCCCTGATTCCCAACCTCTCCTTCCCTGGAGGTAGTGTCTCCCTTGCCATGAACTGCCCACCCCCCCCCCCCTCCCCGCCGCACCCAACCTCCAACACAAACAAAGTCCCTGACTGGGGAGGCCTTCTTCAGGAGTAATGGGAGGACATGGGAACAGGTGAACTCGGAAGGGCGGCAGCTGGACATGGGGGCTGGGAGGCAGTGGGTAGGTGGGTGGTTTCCTTGAGTGAAGCCCCTAGCTCCCTCGGCTGTGACCCATAGTCTCCTCGGCTCTTCTGAATGCTTTCCAGCCAACTTCTGTTTCCTGTGCTCCTGAGCCTCTATCTCCTTCCCAGCTCCCCACGAGAGAGAACCCACTGACCGCCTGGGTATCACTGGGACAGGTGTGAAGCATCCATTGTATATAAATACTGCTGTTTGAAATATTAACCCTGCTATTTGGCTTCTGCAAATTCTTGCTTGCTAAGACTACTCCCACTTCAGAGAGGCCATTGAACCTTCCCCAGACAAGGTTATCAGTACTGTCTCCAGGCCAGGCCTCTGGTTGAGGTCTCAAGGCCCTGGCACATACGGGCTCTTTGGGAACTTGTGAAAGGGGCTGGAAACACCCCATATTTGGGAGACAAAGAAGGTGGAAACATATAAATAGGGAAGGTTCCTGCATGTTGGGGCCCAGAATTTGAGAGACGTTTTCCTCTGGACCCTCGCGTAATAAATGTAACTCCATTTCTCTAAGTATTGCTTTGTTCTTCTTCGGTTTTCTGTAACATTATTGGTTCCCTGAGCCGAGGAACAACTGTGCTTGGCGTGTTTGGCCTCCGATGAATGGGTCAGGTTTGAGGCCCGGGGAGCCAGATAGGCCTCCGGGAGGTGCCGCTCTGCTGATTTAGCAGAATTGAACCGGGGGTCTCTAGGCACTCCCGGACCTCAGCCCAGGACCCGGCCGGCATCTGGAGAGAGTGGACGGACACTTCTGGACCTGTCGACAGAATCTGTAAGGTAGGGGCCCCATCAGTTCAGCCCACTCCAAGTGAGTGGAAGGGGGAGCTTAATCACCATACAGCTTCCTCAGGGAAATTAATCAGGAGTCAGGAATCAGGTGACTGTTTAAACTCTGGGTAAATATCTGGTAGAAGTAAAAAACTGGGCCTAGCTAGTATATAAATGTGGGACTTTGGAGGTGAGTGAAGGAATTATGAGTTCACTCTGCTGTTTGTTTGTGTAGGACTAGCCAATTTGCTACCGAGAAGGGGGACTGGATGCAGTCTTAACTCCTCTGGTAGGTTCTCACCAAGACGTTGGTTGAGAATTCTGTTCTGGGGCGTGGGTGCCGGGAGTACCCCCATGCCCGTCTGGGGAGTTGGGCATTGTTTCGTTTATCTGCTCAGCTCCAGTTTGGGCTAGTCTACTGAGAGAGTGTGAATATGGATGTTTGTCTGTCTTGGCATAATTATCTGCTCATTAACTGGTCTGTGTGAAGCGAAAGCTACTTTGATTTATTCTGCATTTCTATTGATTCATCTCGCTAAAAATGTTTTATTTATTAAAGCTGAATCTGTGATGGTCTGCAAACTTCTTAAGCAGCGCTGCTGAGTTATTTTTCTCAGAGATGTTTGCTCTCTATCACAGAGGGAGGGAATCAACCCATTTAGCTAATAAAAATTTCTCTCTAATTTTGGTTTCAGTTTGCTCTGATTTGTGAATTTGCTGTATTAAATTGAAATTTTAAAGTCCTAGGGTTAATTTTAGGGCATAGATTTATAACATTTCAAAGAACAAAGAACTTTTATTTATGGCTTTCTTATCTCTTTTGGTGGTTGGAGACTTCAAGGGGCAGGGCTTACAGCTCCGCAGGGCGGAGAGATTTACAGGCCCTGTCCCTGTCTGTGACATCATAATCCAATGTGAGCCACCTGTGGTGGAACTAAGGCTGAAGTTATTATTAACTATCTATGGACCCCCGATTCTAATAGCATCTGTAACTGGATTAAAGTTCTTTTCTTTCAGGAGGACTTCCAGGCTTTCAGTTCGCAAGAAATCTCCCTACACACCCTTATCTTCCTCCTCCCTGTCTTTCCAGGCTGACTAAGAGTCATTTTTCTCCACAGGTCAGACCTCAGCCTTCGAAAGGGAGCACTACAACAGTGGTAGTCTGTAGTTTTCTCTGAAACTTTCACTGTTTCTATTTCTCCCCTCTGTAGGAATTGTCTTCCTCTGCATCACAATTGGGAAGAGAGACAAGCAACTGGACTGGGGGACTGGTCGGAGGAGGGGGGGTTGTCAGCAGTTAATTATGAAACAGGGAGAGATAGGTTTTTGTTGATTTTACTGGCTGCAGACCGCTCTGCTGGCTTAGGGGTATGGTCCAGGTGTCTTACCAGAACTTCACTAGATTTAAGGTCACAAGTTTTCTGCAAACATAACTAATCTAGCTGCCCTGGTGATTTAAAACTGGTTGCTAGGCAGACTCATCCCCCAAGAGCCAGATGAAAGAAGGGGGTGAGGGGGGCTGGATGCCTGAGCTGCCTGCAGTGGCCCTGGAAGAAGCCACAGCAGCGAGAAAAGCAGGGGCAGCAGACATTTACCTGACACTAGAGCTGCCCCGCTGCTGCCCAGTGAGTAATGAGTGTTTTACAACAAGCAATACAAGACTTAGGCCTTTGGCTTGCTGGCTGCAGCAGTTAAACCAGAAGCCAGTGACTGCTACTGGCCTTCCTGCAGCCTCAGGAATGGAGCAGCAGGCCCGGGATCTGTAAAAACAGCAGATAGAGCTAGTGAAAGCTCCCTGTTTGCAAATGTACAGAAAGGGTTCCGTACCTGTTGCTGCTGGAAGAGGAGGGGCTGAGATCCCTTTCCAGTGCACTCCCTTGGGAGAGGCCTGGTGGCTGCTCTGCCACGAAGGGGACTGGCGGGAAGACAAGGGGCCTAATACCCAAGCCACTGCCACAGCAGCGCTTTGCAACATGCAGAGCTGTTTCTAACTGCAACTCTGGCTGTTTTGGACTGGCAGCTTAAAGTCAAAGAGCAAAGGAAAGGCACTCTCCCGGGACCGGGGAACCTTCAGGACTTTGAGATTCTCCAAGAGAGGAGGAGTCTGACTAAGGGATGGCAGAGACCCTGTTGGGTTAGAAGGACTTAAGGCCACATGTTAAACTTACAAATTACGGCTTTCTAGGCAGATGTCCAAGCCCAGCTATGTAGGGGTTAAGCTGCCTGTTTACAGCAAAACAATTTTCTCCCGTGCCAGAATAAAATTTAGGGAAATTAGACAGGCTGTGTTTGTGGCTAGAAAGAAGATCTGGCCACCATGCACAGCCCTGACAGTGGCCTGCAGAAAACTGTATAATAGACTTAGGTGATACCTGCGACTTCATGGACATGACTCCAGAAAGACAAGGACAATTTTACTTTGTGTGGGAAGGTCTAGAATAGACCTTAGTCACCTCCCTAAGATATTTGTATAGCCCTACCATGTGTCATATATGGTAGCAGAAGATTTGGCTACCTAAGGTGGCCACAGTGCCAGTGTTACTGTCTTGCAGGCCTGTGTGACCATGCCCATGTCAGGGGTGGCACAAACCTCAACTTTAGGAAACTGGGGAAGGCCTTTTTGGAACAGAGGGAAGTGGTGAGTACCAGCCCTTTGTTACAGGAATTTCAGACCCCGTGAGGTCCTGTGACATATGAGACCCTGTAAAGCAATAAAGCTCCCTTAGTCCTGTCTCAGAGGGCATGTCACCCCTCCCAGAGACCATATTAAATTTTAAGGACACGTTAAGTAGGGGGAACCCTACTACAAGGATAGCTATAATTGTCTACTTGAATATAGACACATTTTGAATTTCTCCTTGTCATTTGAAGACAGTTATCTTTCTCTGAAGAATCCATAGAAAGGACTAACAAGGAAAATCAGAAGATCTTAAAGCAGGTCAGTATATTTTTCTCCTTATTTAATTCCTCTGAAATTTGGCAATACTTAATAAATCATGGCAATACATTTCTTTGCATAAGTTCAATAAGACCGGTTTCTAATAGTGGTTTTATTGACTGGAAACTTTGGCTGGAGTGTCATGTTTTAAAGAGCCCTGCCTGAACTCTGAAGACTTGGAGCCAATAAGGATGCCAAGAAAAAGCCTGGTATCCTGCTTGGGAGCCCTGAAAATGGCTGGGGCTGGGGTGTCAGGCCCATGCCCTACCATCACTGGCAGTTGGTCAGAGTAGAAGGGGAGCAATAAGGGCGCCTCTGTGTCCCTGCGGGATCCCCATGCACTCTGAGCCACGATGAGTAGGAGGGCTACTGAGATGGGCCTTGAAACCTAGGGCATGGGCCGGTGTAGAGCCACTACAGATGAGGACTTCACCTAACTCAGCAGATACTACAGGCCCGCCTGACGGCAGCTGGATGACTTGGCTTCCTGTTCCTACGGGGCACATTAAGATTCAATCAGGAAATTCCAGCAAAGGTAGTCAGTTACCATTCTTGTTGTGTTTATGCAAACAATCAGGCCAAATTAAATACAATAGGTGAATTAGTCTTTATCTGGCTCTTTTGAGAAGCATAGAGGTAATTTTGAGGAGAAAAATTCTATTTCAATAGAGGTCATTAAAACTGAAATGTTCTCTTTCCCTTCCACAGACCATTTGTTACAGTTTGTCTCCGCCAGGTCACAAACCCACCTCCTTCTGGGATGAGGCTTCATCGTCCCTGTGACAGAGAGCAAGGATCTCTTGGCTCTGAGAGAAAACTCCGTCCCTCCTCAGCATGAAGCAGCTACAGAAGAAATTCAACGTTTATTTTCCCTAAAAGAATTCAGAGACAGGATCCTTGAGGTAATATATTAGGCAGTTAGACAGACATGAGCAGAGCAAGGACGATGGGCCAACTAGCGCTACAGGATGTAACTAAGTCTTTCTACCTCTACGTATGCGAGACAAGGGGCATAGCCAAAGAGGTACTCACCAAAGTCTCAGCCCCGAGAAAAGGCTGGTAGCCTATTTGTCCAAAAGACTTGACCCCTTTGTATTTGAGTAACCTACTTGCCTCCAGGCAGTGGCAGCCACAGCTATGCTTATTAAAAAAACAAGTAAGCTAACCCTAGGGCAGTAACTAATCCTAACTGCCCCACATGAGGTCGAGGTTTTACTCCAGAACACACTAGAGAACTGGATGTCAAACACTTGAGTCACCCAGTTTCAGGCTCTCTGGTAAACAAAAGAAAAATCAATAACAATTTATACTGATAGCAGGTATGCATTTACAACAAGATAAGGGTTCTCCACAGAAGCAAGAGGGAACTGGGCCATAGATGAAGCTGCCTAGGAGGCTGACCTAAAACCAGTGGGGCCTCTACCGATTCTAGTGACTCTTCCAGATCCTGACCTACCCAATCTAGAAAAACTAAAATCCATAACTAGTCTTTATTCAAGTTCTTACAGGCTTTACAGTCTACCCAGGAAGCAATCCAAAGCATATCTGAGATGCTCTGCCTGTACCAACTTCTGATCAGGTTCATCCCTTCCACCCTGGTTACTCTGTTTGGGTAAAGAAATTTGCCACCCAAGGACTGACTCCTACCTGGAAAGGACCACCTCCACAGCAGTCAAGGTCAGCAGAGTCCCAACGTGGCTTCATCACACCCGGCTTAAGACAGCCCAGGAAAAATTGAGAGTCCAGGACTCTTCGGACTCTCTAAAGATTACTCCTGGCCCTCATTCTGGGCCCTTATCTTATAAGCAGGCCCACTCACTTTATTAGGCAGAAAATTAAGATTATAGTCCTCAGGGGTAAATATAACTACAATGACTAAGAGTCAATGATTTGACTCATGTACATAAAACCAGTGGGGAATGAAGCATCCATCATATATAAATACTGCTGTTTGAAGTATTAACCCTGCGATTTGGCTTCTGTAAATTCTTGCTTGCTAAGACTACTCCCACTTCAGAGAGGCCATTGAACCTTCCCCAGACAGGGTTATCAGTACTGTCTCCAGGCCAGGCCTCTGGTTGAGGTCTCAAGGCCCTGGCACATATGGGCTCTTTGGGAACTTGTGAAAGGGGCCGGAAACACCCCACATTTGGGAGACAAAGAAGGTGGAAACATATAAATAGGGAAGGTTCCTGCATGTTGGGGTCCAGAATTTGAGAGACGTTTTCCTCTGGACCCGCGTGTAATAAATGTAACTGCATCTCTCTTCGGTTTTCTGTAACAGGTGTTCTTAAGGAGAGAGCAGAGATGAGGAAAACCCCTCAGAGTGCTTCTGCAGGGCACACACAATCCCTGTGCACATAACAAAAGACCGGGACCCATCTCCTCCACTGAATGTGAGATGGCAAAGTTCTGGAATTCTGGGGGAAATTTCAGGGGACTTATGATAGTTCTTATCAACTTCTGAACAGTTGAGCTTTCCAAAGTCTTTATATTTTTTCATAAAATGGGAAGAGCCAGAGAACTGTTTCTTTTTCTTTCATTTTTTTAAAGATACAATTTAATTTCACAAAAGAAAGAGAAGTTGATGCATTTGCTGAATTCATATAAATATTTCCTATAGATAGGAGATACATCCCCTAACATTCCTTCAAGATTAAAAAAGAAGAAGAAACTGCAAGAACATTAAAGGTTGACGTCATTATGATTTTTTCCAAGGACATATTTTATTTTTTGTGTGATAGACTGACTTCTTGCTGTGAAGGATGAGTCCGTTGGCCCAACCACACGGGCCTGAACACGCAGTTCTGAAACTACTGAAGCCGTCTGTACCAGTTAGGAAATCTCAGCCACTGGACTCTCCCCAGGGCTCTCCCTCTCTCCAGACTGCCCCATCCCACCGCCAGGACCAACCCCAAACCCCATCTCCCCGGGACCCAGAGCTACAGGGGGAAGGGGCCTCTGGTCTCTCCCAGTGCCTTCAACACACACCACTTGGCCCCAAGCAGCGTAGTTTCCGTCTGTTTTACATAGTGGCCCTCAGTAAGGCTTTGTGTGCAAAAAGTATTCATTGTGAAAACCCCTGCTCAAGGTCAGCCCTCAGGCCCTTGCAAGTTTGCACACTTCCAGACTTCCAAGAATGGAGGCCTTTCTCCCAAACACACGGAGCTCCTTATGAAGTCAAGTGCATATCTGCACCCTGGTGTCATTACCTTGCATCCAAATGGGCAACAGACACAGGCCTGAAGGTAGAGGACCCCTGAGCCAGCTCCAAATCAGATGAGGCAGAGGGTGCTGGAGCCCAGGCTAAAGTGAAGGTGGCAGGAAGGGAGTGGGCTTTGCTCCATGCCCAGCCCTGTGCCAGGTGCTCATGGTTCAGATCCTCTCCAGTCCTATGAGAGGTGTTTCTTTGCTCCCTTCCTTCCCTCCCTCCCGTCCCGCTCCCTCCCTTCTTCCTTCCCTTCCTTCTGGATTTGCTCCAAGCACAGTCCCAGACTGGACTCCTTAGGGGAAGGCCCGGGAGGTAAGGGCCGGGCTGGGGAGTGCCCTGCATCATCCTGCAGCTGGGGGATGGGCAGGGCAGTGGGGAGTCCCTAAGACATGCAGCCTGTGCTTCCCAGCAAGCAGCCTCCAACCAAGTAGCCAGCCTGTGACCAAGGTGGGTGCAGGATGCAGGGGCAGCCCCAAGGGACTCGGGGAAGATTCTCCAGTGGAGTTAAAGCCGGCTGGGACCTGAAGGCTGAGGAAGGGCATTCCAGATGGAGGGAACTGCATGCGCGAAGGCAGGGAGGCAGGAAAGAGCCCCCCTGGTCTGGGAACTGTGGGAGGGCGATGGAGCCCAGGTCCAGGAAATCTGCTGGGTGGGCTTGGGGTCCCAGAACCCACTCCCTGGGCCTTCTGCCTTCTTGGCCTCCTTTGCTTCCAGCTAGGAAGAGGCCCCGGCCCAGCTGGACAAATGGATGCTTTGACATTGGAGAGAGGGAGTGAGGAAGGAGGGGCCAGCTGGTGTGTGTTTTGGGATTGCTTCTCAGAAATCTGCCCCTCCACCTCCTCCTCCTCCTCCTCCTCCTCCTCTGACACCATGGCAACAGGGAGGCAGCTGGGGAAGCCACCTGTGAGCTGGGCTGAGGTGAGGGGGAGGTGGGCTGGGAGGTAGGGACCTCTGCTCCCCCTCTCTGAGCCTCAGTCTTGGTATCTAGAATATGGGTACCGCAACCCAGTTGTGGGCTCTGGTCAACCCAGGTGCTCCAGGAAGCCCAGGCCCAGGCAGAACTCCTTAGGGGAATGCCCAGGAGGGAGGCAAGGACAGGGTTGGGGAGTGCCCTGCCTCATACTGCAGCTGGGGCCTGGGCAAGGCAGTGGGGAGCCCCTGAGCCATGTGGCCTGTGCTTCCCACCATGCAGCCTGCCTGGTGTGCCCACTGCCCTGTCACTGCGGAGGAGCCCCAGGGAGCAGGAAACAGGTCCAAGGCACAGACACAGGGATCTCCCTGTGAGCCCTGCAGTGAGAAGTCGTGGTGGGGGGGGGGGAGTCCTCCCCTGCTGCAGTGCACAGGGCTCAGCTGTTCCCAGAACCCCGTCAAAGTTCCAAAAGGAGCCCTGGCCGGTTTGGCTCCGTGGATAGAGCGTTGGCCTGCGGGTTAAAGGGTCCCCAGGTTCGATTCCAGTCAAGGGCACATGCCCGGGTTGCGGGCTCAATTCCCAGTGGGGGGCTTGCAGGAGGCAGCCAATCAATGGTTCTCTCTCATCATTGATGTTTCTATCTCTCCCTCTTCCTTCCTGTCTGAAAGCAATAAAAATAAAAAAATAAAATAAAAGCCCCAAAAGGAGGGGTCTATTTCCTGAGGCTGCTGCTCCGATGACTACAGATCATCAGCCTAAACCAACAGGAACAAGTGCTGTCCCCGTCTGGGTGCCAGAATCTGAAATCAGGGCGGAGGGCTCCAGGGCAGGGTCCTTCCTGCCTGGTCAGCTTCTGGGGGCTCCTGGTGCTCCTTTGCTCCTGGCCCCATCCCTTCACTCTCCCCTCGTCTTCACGTGGCCTCTCCTCCATCTTCAGTTGCCCCCTCCTCCGTCCTCACATAACCCCACACTGTGTTCACGTGAGCATTTCCGCCTCCACGTGGCCCCGCCCCCCTGTTCACATGGCCATGGTACAGGTAAGGCTACTGTAGCAGAGAGAAGGCGAGTGGCTTCTCCCTTTGTGGGTACACAGCAGTGAAAGGACAGAGCTGAAAATGGAACCCTCGGCCGCCCAGAGCCTCTGTCTCCTTGACCTGTGACCTTGGGTAAGCGGCCCTTCACCCTGTGGCCATTTGCTCTGATGGGCTTCACCCTTCCCCTGGCCCCCTTCTGCACCCCCAGCAGACAGGGGCCCTGTCATGGCACCAGTGCCGCTGGAGGCTGCTCTCTTTGTCCCACGGTCCCTCCCAGCTGGGAACCTTGGCGGAGTCCCGCTGCACTGGGGTGAGGGCCTTGCGTGGAGAATGTCCCGCCTCCCCTCGCCGTCTGTGGCTTTGATGACAAAGGGCCATGATTTTTCCGTCTGGCTTACGCCGTCTGCCTCTCCTGGCCGATTTCGTTTTACCTTGAAATGAAATTAATTCAGGGTCTGCAAACCAGCAAACTTCCTGCATTCGCTCTGTGAGATGTGGCCCTGCCCCGGTGCCTCCTGGTCAAAGTCCCCGATGCCACCCCACCTCCGTGGCAGCATCTCTCATCCCCTGGGCCCCCATTCAGCACACGGCACCCTCAGCGGTCCCCTGCAGCTCCAGGGACCCGCTGAGCCCGAGCCCCAGCCTGTCACCAGTTCCCCAGGTCCTGCCTGCAGCCCCAGGTCCTCAAACCAGTCTGGGAGGGGCCGGGAGGTTGTCCCCTTAGGCAGAGGGGTGCAGACACCAGGTGGGCACTCCGCTCCGCCTCTCCCCAGAGGAAATGTTGAGAGCACTGAGTCTGTGCTGACATTCAGCTCCTGGAGGGCTCAGCCTGCGCTGTGCGGCCACCAGAGGGGACCTGTCTGCAGGGTGGTAGGCAGAACTGGCCTCCCAGGGCAGCTGGGTGCCTACCTGACCCCAAAGCCATCCTTCAGCCTCCCCCTTGCCGCTTCTGAAGCAGAACCAGGTGTGGTTTCCTCCCAGCCCAGCTGCCTGCCTTGGGAGGCGGCAGAGGCGGTCGCCCTCTGCTGGCCAGTTTCTGTTACTGCAGAAAGTAAGAATCATCCTTCCACCCAGCTCTTGCCCACTGGGAGCCAGCCCAGCACATCCTTCCCATTCCACAGGTCAGAACCAGGCCTCGGCGCTTCCCTCAGCTGGGATGGAGCAGAGCTGGATTGGGAACCAGGACAGTCTCTGCAGCTGATGTGTGATGTCCACTTTTTTACCTACCCAAGGTGCTCCAGGGACATGGATCTTTGACCCTTGATCCCTTTCCATGACCTTAGACCCTTGACCTTTTACTGGTGTCCTGATTCTTGACCTCTGATGTTTGACCCCTTACCTCTGACCATTGACCCTACTCCTGATGCTTGACCCTTGAAGTTAACCCTTGAGAAGCCTAACAACCTAACTCTAATCCAAAACCTAACCCTAGACCCTGGACCCTAAAACCTTGACCCTAGTTCCTTGAACACTGACCCTTCACACCTGACACTTTTTTCATGACCTTTAACTCCTGGTCTTTGACCTTTACTCTAACCCTTGACACTTTATCCTTGACAACTCTAATACCCCTAACATCCTTAACAACCTTAACTCAAAACCTAAACCTAGACCCTGGACCATAGAACCTAGACCCTACATACTTGAACAGTGACCCTTCACATTTGACCCATGACCTCTGACCCTTGACCTTTGACCCCAGTTGTCTGAACATTCTCCCTACCCCTTGACTCTTCATCTGGACCCTTGAAAACCCTAAAAATATTATCTATGACCTTTGACATTTGACCCTTGATGTCTGACCTTTGTCCCTACCCCTTGACACTTGACCATTCACCCAGACCCTTAACAACCCTGTCAACCTTAACAACATTAAACTGAAACCTAACCCTATACCGTGGACCCTGGAACCTAGACCATAGATCCTTGAGCACTGACCCTTCACATTTGATCCATTGACTCATGACCTTTAACTCATATGCCATAAGTGTCTGTAGACACCAGCGGCGGACCTTCCCCACATGCCAGGTGTGTCTATAAAAAAAATGTTTTCCCTAAGTGGCAGCCCTGACCAACTTTAAAATCATTTTTGGTGAGAATTTTCAGCTTAAAATATTCAAGAACACTAGAATTAATTTATTTTTATAATATTCATTGCAAATTGATTTTTTAAATTGAGTTGAAGATATCATGGTGTGTGGGGATGGTTTCTGTTGTGGACGCATGGCAGTTAACTGGGTAATGCTGACCTATGACACTTCACCTTGTGACACTTGACTCATGACCCTTGACCTCTGAGCCATGACCCCTGATCTGTAACATGACCATTGACCTCTGACCCCTGATGTTTGACCCTTGTCCCTACCCCTTGATGCTTGCCCCTTCACCTGGGCCTTTGGCAACTCTAATAATTTGACCTATGACCCTTGACCCTTGACCCCTGACCTTACAATTCAATGCCAACCTATGCCCATTGACCCCTGACCTGACCTTTAACTTCCACCACTAACCTTTGCCCCATGACGCTTGCTCCTTCATCTGGACCCTTGAGAACTCTAACAATCCTAACCTGAAACCTAACACTAGACCCTGGACTCTAGACCCTAGATCCTTGAACAATGATCCTTCATACCACACTTGACCCATTACCTTTGAACCCTGACCTCTAACCCTACCCCTTGATGCTAAACCCTTCACCCTGACCCTTGACAACCCTAACAACCCTAACCTGAAACCTAACCATAGACCCTGAACCCTAGAACCTAGACCCTAGATCCTTGGATAATGACCCTTCACATTTGACCCTTGACTCTTGCATGACCTTTAACCCTGTCCTATCACCCTTGACCACCAACCTTCAATCTTCACCGTTTGACCTTGGACCTGTGACACTTGACCTTTCACCCTACCTTTGACCTATGGCCCCTGACCTCTGACCATACCCCTTAATGCCGGACCCTTCACCCAGACCCTTGACAACCCTAACAATGACCCTAGATCCTTGAATGTGACTCTTCTTTAGCAGCCAATGAGAGCAAAGGAACAGCCTCCCACCAGCAGCCAATCGTGGAGTGGGGCAGTGCCAGAGACACCCTTCCAGGTTGTATCCCACAAGGAAGAAAAAGAAGAGGAAGGCAGGGCAGGGGGACAAGTGAGGAGGAGAGCAGCCCAAATTTAAATTTGAGGACAGTGTGGGATGTGTGCACCAACGATCACCGTTGTGGTCCATCTCATGAGGTGTGCAGATAGTTTTAAGGGAATGCAAAGGAAGAGCATTCACCTGGAGAAAGTTATGTGACATTAAACCTGAGGGATGAGTAGAAAAGTACCTCCTCTCTTCAGCTTTGTATTGTAGCTGCCTTGATTACAGAAGACAGGACATTTCTACACTTGGTAGCCAGGCTCTGTACTACTAGTGGAGTCATAAGTCTACACTGAAATACTTCCAGATGATTTCTTATACCCATTGAATGTTCCTGACTACCGTCTTGCTTCCTGGGGGTGTTGTCTTGTTTACAGAGGACGGGCCATTTTTCTGGCTCAATGGAGGGGCCTACCAGATCTGTTTATTGTAAGACATATCTTTTTCTTTCTACAATTAGTCATTTGGTGAGTGGCTCTTTGAGAGTGTCTGAATATCCTCTTCTCTAACATTACTTTTCTAAAAACTTCACCATTTCTTGATGATCTATGATGTGTATCAGTTATCATATTCGTGTTTGTACATTGGAACCTTTTAAATGTTATCATTCCTTTATACCTTTGGTTGTATTTGCTGGCATTGTTTTATGTTGATTTCTTTGAATCTGGATCCAGGAATTGAATGGTAGAGTTAATGGCTTTGGCGCTTCATTTCTTGAGTATACCAACAAAATCATAGTAAATGCCATTTCAAAACAGATGGCCTGCTAGGGGAGCAATTAGATTAACTTCTGTAGGAGGAAGTAGCCCATGATATTTCGGGAGCATGAGATGCAAAGCTTCTAAATGGATGTAGCCTAGATGCTGAATCAGATTTGAAGAAAATGAGAGAAGATGACTTTGGGTTTCTAGTAGATCACAAGTCACTCATGGGCATGAGGATCACGAAAAGGTCAGTGTGTAGATATGCAAATGTAGAGTTTTGGGAAGGCCCCAGCCTGTGACATGTAAAAAAATTTAAATCATTTTTAAATTTTTCAATTACAATGGACATACTTTTTTTTTTTTTTTTTTAATTAGTTTCAGGTTCAGCCTGTGACCCTTTTGGCCTAGAAAATGGAGGGATGATGCTGTCCTGTTCAAAGCCATTAATGGAGCCATGTGAAAACACACGCAGCGTGGGACTGTCAGCACCTAGGAAAACAAGGTAGCGACTCTTCAGGGGTCTTGTGCCTCCTTCCTGTAGCAGCCAAACTCTTTCCTGTATTGTTGGTTGGTCTCTCGTGGGAGAGAATTTCTGCCCTCTCCTAGTATAAGAGACCTCTAATAATATTGGTACAGGAATTTAGGACCCAGGCCCTCTTCCCCAATCGTCCTTAGGAGTAGAAGGCTTTTTTCTTCCACTCTTTCCCCAGCCACAGTGGTCTTTCTCTGTGCACCGGGGAGGGGGGGGGGGCAATAGAATCTGCTGCCCCGTCCCCAGAAGCTTAAGACTTGCTTTTCCCAAAGAGGAGAGGCTATTGGTGGGGCTTTATGCCTTTCTTACAGTGATGGTTGCTCCCTTCCCCTGTGTCAGCACCAAGGTGGGAGGCATCCTCAGAACTACCGCGCTAGTCCCAGCATTTCTCACAAGTACCAAATGGAGGAGCATGGAGAATAACCTTCAAGTGGGTGCAAAGTCCCCTGTTTCAGTGACATCCGGGCTCCCATACTGTCATGCTGGCTGCTACTTAGTTGCTGGAAATGTATTAGACATCTTCGCTGAGTTTTTCTTTGATATATGGCTCCTGACATCTCTTTCTCCCGAGGTTTCACACAAGGGGGCCAATGCTCACATTCTGCCTCTTGAATGTTTTAGGCCTTGGGTTGTTTTGAAACTGCTGCTTTTATGGGCTTGAGGAAAGTTACACTTTTGTAGTTTATGTGACTTTTACTCTTTTTAAGGCGAGAGTGCGGCTCTCTCTGGCTTTCTACATCCTCAGTGGAACTGGAGTGCCTCCCCCACTGCTTTAATATTTCTTTATGTCTCTTCCCTTGCCCCTTTTTATTGTATTTTATTTTTTATTGTCTAAAGTTTTACATATGTCTCCTTCCCCCCTCCCCCCCCAATTGACGCTCCTGCCCCCCAGTCATTCCTACCCCATCTTGCCCCCTTTTAGATTGATAAAGAAATGTTTTTATTTTTCATCCCTCCCCATTAGTTCTTTAGGGATACATATTTATTTGCTGGGTTTTGTTTGTTTTTTTTGTTTGTTTGTGTGTGTGCACCATTCTCAGAGGTACTGCAATACTGGTTCGATGCATGAAGTGGATGGAGCAAGCTCCTATTCCATCTCCCTATTCCAAAAATACATTTACTATAAGGTCCTCAGATAGAGGAAGTAGCAGATATTAAACTGATAAGGACAGATGCTACACTTGATCTTAGCTAAAAGGCTGAGCAGTGATGTGTTGGTTTTTTTTTTTTTTTAGAGGACACTGTAGATATCACAATAAACATACTTGACTTCTTATAATCTGGTAAACAATAGAACTTAAAGTCTTCCTCAGAAGTCCCTAGGAACCACACAGTGCCTTAATGACACTAACTTAATCCCCGGCTCTTGTGTTACTGTTGTCATATACATAAATTTTAAACCTCACATATCATTAGTATTAACATATTGCGTTTATTTACAATTATCTGTGTCTAGATTTCCTTGCTCTTTGTTTCTCCCTCTCTGCTAGGAGAGTTTCCCCTCACCTCTGTATTTTAGGCCCAACCTAGGGTAGTGCTGTTGGGATGGAGAAGTTCATTTTTGGCTCTCACCCATTTACTGAATCAAGCGTGGGATCTCCCTCCCCCATCAGCTGGTCACAAAGACTCCCTATTAACCAAGGAGGAGGTGCTGGTGAAGAGTAGGTCTCAGGGGTCAAGACTGACTGGGTGGCTGAGGCAGCCATCTGAGGGCTTGTCACTTGATAATAGCTGCTCCTATGGCTGACTCATTGTTTAAGTAGAACCTGTAGCTTCCCCAGGGACCAAGTATGCAGCAGGCTTTTTGCTTTGAGGGATCTGGGGCACCACACCTAAAGAAACATTAGTCTTCACTGTCATGGACAGCAGCTACCTTTTAGGAGGTGTGTCCTCGGAAACCAATGTCCCTGTTACTGTGACATCAGATTTAGGCAAGCGATTCACATATCCTGGGTTACGGAAGTCAAGTCTTCCTTTAAGAAATCATGTTTTGGGTGTGTTATGAGGATACAAGGAGTCGTTTTGTGTTAGGGGAAGTCGCTTGGCATGCCCGAGTCTGTGTCCCAACTACCTTAGACTCAGTGGTGATGACACAATTTGCAGATACCTTGTTCTTAAGCTGTTGAGGGTGGCAGCCTTATTCCTGGCAGTCATGACCATTGCTAATTTCACATAAAACTGCCTGTTTCCTGGCAGGTGTTTCTGCCTTGCCTTCATCTTACCTGGAGAGCATGGATTCAGTGTTTCTGCCTTGCCTTCATCTTACCTGGAGAGCATGGGTAGATAGGTGTTCTTTCTTTGCTTCGTTCTTCTCTCTTTGGAAAATTACATTCTAGGAAAGATTTTCAATGATCTCACTAGATCAAGTAAGTTCAAATAGAGCCATCTTACATCTGAGGAGTAGACATGAAAGGCGAGGGATGTACATTTCAACTGGGCACTGGAAGAAGGATGGGTTGGTCCTTATTGCTTGTCCATGGTTAAGTCTACAGCTTATCCAATCATCTGCTGAAGGACATCTTGTGAACAAAACTGCTGTACAGATTTGTATGCAGGTTTCAGTGTGGACGTATTTTGAAACCAGTTGGGTAAATTTCCAGGGGTGTTATTACTAGATCTTATGGTAAAATTTAGCTCCGCAAGACCTTGAGTCAGTTTTGATAAGCTAGCTATTTTGAGGAATTTTTATATGTCATTAAATTTTTCTCTAACTTAACCTCTGAGAAGTCTGTCAGCCCTCTCTGCCCAGGCAACAGTCATCTACTTCCCCCCAGGAAGTCCGAGGATCTTTTTCTCCCTAGAGTTTTTCACAGTTTTTACCCAAGTTTCTTTATTTACTTTCATGATTTTTTTGTGGAGGGACCTAATAGCCCATGTACTTTTCTTCTCTCAGAAAGACTTATGAGGAAAAGTGTATGATTCATTCAATTCCTTGCCTGACATCCTCAGTCTCACTAGCACATACTATACTGGATAAGTTCATATTTTTTATTAGCTCTTAAAATCACTCCCTTAAATATTCTGATAGCAGTTAGGAGAATATAGACATACCTCAGATATATTGTGGGTTTGGTTCCAGACCACAATAAAGCAAATACTAAAATAAACATCTGAGGGAACCACCTAAGTGTAGTTCAGTCTATAGCAGTGATTGGGAAACCGCGGCTCGCGAGCCACATGTGGCTCTTTGGCCCCTTGAGTGTGGCTCTTCCACAAAATACCACGTGCAGGCGCGCACGGACAGTGAGACTGAAACTTCATGGCCCATGCGCAGAAGTCAGTTTTCGGCTCTCAAAAGAAATTTCAATCGTTGTGCTGTTGATATTTGGCTCTGTTGACTAATGAGTTTGCCGACCACTAGTCTATAGGAACCATTCGGTGATGACACTGTAGATACCTGGCCATAAGATGCTGAAATGATGGCTCTGTCCCTGTATGGTCATGGTTAATGGTAATCTTGGCCCAAAGCCCTTCCTGACTGACAAGAACAAGAGCGGTTCTGGGAACCTGGCCTATTAACTGAGGGGGTGTGCTGCTGGGTTGATTCAGTGATCCTTGACTTTCTGTGCCTCCTTTTCCTCTTTCCCTCTTATTTCTCTTCTTCCTCCTTTTGAAATGATGAAACCAAGTTCTTGGAAAGCCTCCTGATTATTGGCCAAGACAAGGAAGCTGCAGCAACATCGCTTTAAGATGTTAATACACCAGAGTGAATCTGCCCTACTAACTGCAGGTAGATTTTGTAAAGACATGAAAGGAGTAATCACAAATTGCACTGCCAGCAGGCCTTCAGTGACTGACATACACCGACTGGACAGATAAGAGAAGCTATTGTGGCAGGTTGAGGAGTCTGGAGGCCTCAAGGAGGACAGACAACGAACAGAAAAAATATTTCAAAAATGACTGTCTTTAAAGACCTAAAACCTGTTTGAGGAGTAAGAGAAAGCAAATATATATGATCAGCTTGAGTTCATAGTTTCACTTCGATTTCAGACTTCTGGTGTCCTGACCTAACTCCCTTCCTTACGTCCTCTCCATCATTACATGTGATGGAGTGAGTATTAAATGGTATTTTTATTTACATTTGTTTCTTGCAATTTTAAAACTGATATTTATCTATGGGATTAAAAGGCTTTATTTTCTGATAAGGAAATTGCAAGAATTTCTTGCAGTACCAGCAGGCTAGGGGTGTGTTGGGTCAGGTGGGTTGGAGAGATGCTGATCCCGTCACACGTGTGTTCCCACATTACACATTAACATAAATTCAGTGCTGTAACTTGATTCCTATCTCAGATTGGGCCTTCTCATCAGCCATAGTTCAAAACTAAATGTTTCAGTACCTGATGGGGCAGTAAGGAAAAGAGGCTAGTTCAGGTCCAAGATCCAATAGAGAAACTGTGGAAGAACTTTTGAGAGATTACTCTGAAAAAGCAGAAATCAAACCTGTATCCAAGATAGGAGAACATACCAGGACATTGTTTCCCAAACTCTAGTTATTCCCCTAAGGCCCAGTATATTTACTCATCACATGTCTCATAATACCTTCTTAATATTTTTATATTTTAAATCACTTTCTATACCAACTTTTTGAGTTTCTGACTTTATCGGTCATAGGAAATTATGTCCATGAAATGGCAGATGAAATATTCAAATCATGTATTTAATGCAGAATTAACATAGACAGACAGCCAACGTTTGAGTTATTCTATTCCCATCTGAGGCCATCTCCCATAACACAAGCAGTATTCCTGCTTTTGGAGACGCTGTTAGGAACTGGGGACTGAAAAATTTCCCCAGTTGGCAGATGAAACATTTTCAAAAGGCTTTTTATAAATAACGTTAGTGCCTCTTTGTGTGGTCACCTCTCATTTGAGGCACAGAGAACCTCAGGACAGGGAGTATGTGACCCGGAAAGGATCTTGGCTGGTACCTCATGCACTTCCTGATGGAAGGGGAAAAGCTGAGGGCACATTTCTCAGAAGATTCAACTACCCCCACTGGGTGGGCACCAGAACAGTGCACCCTGACAGCTGGTGTGTTGGTCTGTGCTGCCCATTAACCTGCAAATAAGGAAGGACTGCATCTTGCTCTCTACTGTAGGCAACATCTGAGTGAACCACATGGGTGTGGTTCAATAAATAGACTTTAATGAATGTTTGTGATTTTTGTTCGCTTCTCTGCATTTCATTAATGGTGATTAAGAGTTCCTTTAAAAAAAAAAAAAAAGGAAAAGAGCTCAAATGTACAACAGTGAGGGCAGCGCGGAGGAAAAGTGCTGAGGAGACTGATTCCCACTGTGAAATCTGCCCGAGTATTTGAATAACAATAGCTAAAGTGTGGTCCCAGGAGATTCCTTGTGGCCAAAGTGGTACAGATTTATTAAGAACAAAGGAATTAGCTCCTGTGTCCTCTATTTGCAGAACCAAAACAGTGCAAATAGGACCATTGAGGTCACATTTTCCTGAATGTCCCTAGTCTCATCACAGGGAATCTACTGAGATGATCTGCAGCCTTACCTCAGCCCATTTTAGAAGAAAAGAGGACTTAGATCAGCAGGCCATAGGATCAAAGACAAATGCATGTAAGGACATTTTGGGTAAAGAGAAAGGCTTTTTTCAACTCAGCATGTACAACAAAATGACAACCAGCGGAAGTGGAACAGGGCAGAAAGTTTTATGACTCAAGGAAGGTGAAATATGGGAAAGGGTCATCTCCCCCAATCAAGAAGGAGAGCCTGTGAGCACCAGTTAGAGAATCCCCCAAGTTCTCTCACAGCCCTAAGTCACTGGCTGAGAGCTAAGCCAGGGCCTCGGTGAGTCATGAGCACGAAGCTCAGCGAGGAGAGCCTGGAGAGGATGTATTCTGTTTTCAGCGTCCCTGTCAAGCCTGTATGGATGGATTTGCATTTTGGGTGGGAAATTATTGGACCAGGTCAGTTTAGGGCTCCACTTTCCCCTGGGTGGAGCGAGCACAGGCCCTATAAAGAGGCTGCCTGCTGTGCCACTGCCATCCTCCCAGCTTCGAGTTCTGATCTACGCTGAGAACGAGGTGAGTCTATTTCTATAGTTCAACTGCTTTTCTGGTGCTTTCAACTGTTGAATTTACCTAAAGACAGCAAGTTTGGCATGTCCTACATCATGAGCATGGGTTTGATGCTACTTATTTGATGAAACCTTAGAATTGGGGTGCATTGATATACTGTTTTCACTTATTTTTAGGTAGTTTGATTTCCTGTACAAAAAAACAAATAAAAAAAAAAACAAATAGGAAAGCTTTGATGTAAAGGAGAGGAAAGACAAAAGCATTTATTGTTGTTTAATCTGTATATTTTGGTGTCCCTTCCATTCTGGTGTGAATTCAAAGGCTCCTTGCCTTGTTCCCGAACAGCCCTTCATTGTGTGCCTGTCAGCCCATTGGGACCTCACAAGAGATGATGATGCTAGGAATTGCTTGTAAGGTTGCCCATGATATTAGAACTTGTGATGGACTTTCATGAAGATGTTATTTTCATACGAAACATATGACTTTATTCTTGCAGCAATGTTTTCTTGGGGAAAATCGTTAGCTGAAAGACAAGTCTTTCTCAGGGCTGATGAAATAATTTTATAAAGGTGAAGGGAAAAGCCAGAGAGTCTTAAAGTGAACTTAAGAGATAAAAGCATAGTTCTTGGAGACTGGAGAGAGAAATCTCAAGGTATTACCTAAGTGTTGGGTTCTCTCTCTCCAGGAATGCCTTCTTGTGATCACTGTCATGTACTTTCGTTCAGGTTTTAAGACTCCAGAAAGATGTCTTACCAGCAGCAGCAGTGCAAGCAACCCTGCCAGCCACCTCCTGTGTGCCCACCTAAGTGCCCAGAGCCATGCCCACCTCCAAAGTGCCCAGAGCCATGCCCACCTCCAAAGTGCCCTGAGCCATGCTCACCTCCAAAGTGCCCAGAGCCATGCCCACCTCCAAAGTGCCCAGAGCCATGCCCACCTCCGCTGTGCCAGCAGCAATGCCCACCTGTGCAACCTCCTCCACCATGCCAGCAGAAGTGCCCACCCAAGAGCAACTAACAGCTTCAGCAGGGACAAGGAAGAATAAGGACAACGGGCTCACCTCGTCCCCAGCCCCTCCTTCATCTTCTCTTCAGAGCCCATCATGGATGAGAAAGAAGCTCTTCCACCCTTCAGCCTGATGTGCCAGTAACGATTCCTGACAGCGAATGATTTCCTTCCTGAGTCTATTCTGGAAGGAAAGGAAGCTGAGAAAGGGCAGTCCTCCACTGCACCAGCGTTCCGTTGCCCAGCTTCAGAAGGAAGAGCAGCAGCTGTCTTCCCAAGGGGGAGGGAGGGCAGCAGAGGGTTCCCTTGATGGCTTCTGTGTCTGTGATCTTGTGATCTGGGCAGAGGGCTCCTACCACCTGAGCAACTGTACCTATTCTTCCATTTTCTGAATAAAGCACATTTTTGTTTGTGATGGGATTATATCTCCTTTTAAACTTTAAATTCACTTTCCATTTATGATAACATCACAGAAAAGAGATCAAAGTATGTCGTTTTGACACCTACTTTGAGAGATGCCCTGAGTAGTGAGAGAGGGGGAGAGGGAGAGAGAGAGAGTGCTCCGCTGCTCCACCTATTCATGCATTCACTGGTTGCTTCCTGTATGAGCCCTGACTGGAGATGAAACCCACAACCATGTTCCAACCAATTGAACTACCCAGATAGGGCAGCTTTTTGTCTTTAAATATATTTTTTTAATCCTGGCCCAAGGACATGTTTTTTATAATTTTAGAGAGAAAGGGAGAGCGAGAGAGAGAGAGAGAGAACACATCGATATGAGAAACATTGATTGATTGCCTTCTGAACATGCCCCAAATGGGAATCGAACCCTCAACCTAGGTATGTGCTCTGACCAGGAATGGAACCCACTCCCCTTTTGGTCTACAGGATAATGCTCTGAACAACCAAGCCACCCAGCCAAGGCAGTTCTTGAGGGTATTGATGAAGTAAACTGTGAGCCTGGATTAAAATGACTTCGCTATTTCAGGAATACAAACAACTTTCTGGCCCTCCTTTCTTGCTTTCCACACTATTCATTTCATGTGCGGGCAATGCAGCTCACTTAAGAGGAATAATTTCAAGAGGTATATACGAGACCCTCAGAGAACAATGGATAAAAGATTCTCTCTCAGAGAACAGTAGCAAACCTAATGAAGGCAAAGAGGAGAATGAATACAGAAATTCTTATACTTTGCTACTCTTAGGAATGATGGTTATTTTCTTCCATTTCCCCCCAACCCCCAGCTTTACCAATGTATAATTGACAAGTAAAATTGTCTATTTTAAAGTAAATAAGATAATCATGTTTACTTAGTGACATGATCATCATAATCACTTTAACATATCTATAGCCTCACATAGTGACCATCTGTGTGGATGTGTTAAGAACACATAATATTGATCATCTTAGCATATTTCAAGTACACAACACAGTATTATTAGGAATAGTCACCATACTGTACATTACACCCCCAGAGCTTATCCATCTTATAACTGAATGTTTCTACCCTTTGACCAATATCTCCACATATTTGCCACCTCTCAGCCCAGTAACATTTATTCTCCTCTCTGCTTCTGAGTTCTATGACTTGACAACACCTTCCTCAATAACCAATGGGTCATGAAGAAATAATAAGGAAAATCAGAAATAATAAGGAGAGAAAAAATAAAAACAGAGCCTACTAAACTCATAAGATACAAGTAAAAACAGTGTATACAGAAAATTTTAAGTCTGGAAACATTCACATTAAAAAAGAAGAAAAATTTCAAATCAATAACCTTATAGAACTTTAAGACAAACTATATCTCAGATAAAGATAAAAATGGAAATAAGAAAGAAATAAATGAATAAAAAGTAGAAAAAAAGGAATTAATAAACTAAAAATTGGTTCTTTGAAAAGATCAATAAACCTGACAATTTTATAGGTAGACTGACCAAAAAGAGAAAAGACTCCAGGTACTGAAATTAGCAAAGAGAAGAAATCATTACTGATCTTATAGAAATAAAAAGGGTTGAAAGAATTCAGAGGGAGACAAGGCACTCAATGATGGTGAGATCATTTAAGGAGAGGAGCCTGGATTCCTTTATGACTACATGGAGCAAAAACCTTCCCAAACCACGCTAGACTTGGACACAAATAAGAAATTACTTCTACTGGACTGAGCCACGACAATTTAGGGGGTGTCTGTTATAGCAGCTAGCCTATGCTGACTAATAAATTATATGATTAGGACACATTTTTGATTGTTTGTTTGACTACTTTGTTTTGATGCTAGGTGGCACTGTTTACTCTGATATGATAGTAGACCTTACCTACTGATAAAACAAGAAGACAGATTAATAAAACTTTTAGGATGAACATTTTTCAAATAGTTTTTGAAGAATGTGGTCAGGTAAAAACATGATGATCAAAACTATCACAATTGTTTGTGTTATACCAAATGCTCATGGCTTTTTCATTATTTCATTTACAACCTAAGAAAACTACATCTCTTTATACTTCTGCAGGAAAATTTGCTGTGTTTCCCAGGAATATAAAAAGAAACATATTTTTGATATAAATATGAATATGTACACATATATATGAATGCATGGCTGACAATTCTACCATGCTTCATTTCTCTGTAAACATTTTTATATTCTAGGAAGATGGGATGGTGGATTTTCCAGTCTTCACTGCCTGTGGTTCCTGCCACACTGTGTGTGAAGTAAACAGTTTGCATTCTGAGGATACAGTAGATCAGCTTTGGTGTGTTACTCTGGGAAACCCCCAATCTAGCTTGCATGGGTGTGCATGTGTGTTTGTGTGAGGGATTGGGTTGGGAGTGAAGTACATCCCTCTAGATGACTGGAAATGCCCTAAGGATCCTCATTCCCTTCCTGGCAGAGTGGGCACTCAGCGAGTGGGAGAGGATTGATTGAGTTCGATGTGGAGGCTGTGAGTCCCTGTGTGTGTTTGAGAAACAGAGTCACAGGTGTCAGAAAGAAATGAGCGAGGAGGAGCAGATTCACATATGTAGGAACAGCACCCTTTGAAATAAACAGAAATTGGCTAGATAAGTGAGCAATCTGAAGGCCAGGTGTAGGGGCAGGGCACTCAGGGTTAGACAGTCAGAGTCAGCTCGGACAGGCACTAACTAGACTCCAGTGTGACTCACTGAGTCGCAGGAGGCGAGCCCTGCTACAGCCTTGGATGCCCAAGGAACAGCCTCTGGGTGGCATTACACAACCTCCCAATGCCAGCCCAAGAAAAGTCAGCATTGGGGTAGGGGTGGGGAGACCCACCACCCACATACTACCAGGACCCAAAGACTCTGAAAGATGCCGTTCCTCACCAACCTATCTGGGAACAGGTCCTATTTCACAAGGGAAAGGAATAAAGACATTGAGTCAGATCACGACACACACACAGATAGGAGTGAAATGGAAAGTGCATTTAATATGGGCAGAACAGAGCTGATCCGCATGTTTGCACCTTAAGTCCCTCTTCAGATGAATCCAGAGCAGCTGAAACTAAGGTTCTAAGGTACCAAGACCCTCAGCCTCTTTCAGAAGCTCAGAGGCCCAGAGTGCTTGGGAAGGAAGGCTTCAAAGCACATATTTTTAGGGGACAACTGAGGGAGGACTGTAACTCAGGGTGACAGCATGCTAATTACAAGGAAAATGGCACTCAAGCAGAATGGGGGAGGGGATTCAGCATGTGATGATTGGTTCCTCAAGGGCATGGGTCACATTACTTCTGCTTGGTCTGCTGAATTGGTGCCGGAATGACCGTTGAGGGGCATGGCTCAGGAGCCTTGGGGAGGCAGGGCTCAGGAGCCTTGGGGTGGCAGGGCTCAGGAGCCTTGGTGTGGCAGGGCTCAGGAACCTTGGTGTGGCATGGCTCAGGAACCTTGGTGTGGCAGGTCTCAGGAACCTTGGTGTGGCAGGGCTCAGGAGCCTTGGGGTGGCAGGGCTCAGGAGCCTTGGGGTGGCAGGGCTCAGGAACCTTGGTGTGGCAGGGCTCAGGAACCTTGGTGTGGCATGGCTCAGGAACCTTAGGGTGGCATGGCTCCTTGGTTTGAGGAACACATGGTTCCTGGGGTGGAGGCTGGCAGGGCTGTTTCACCTGCTGCTGCTGAAGCTGGGGGGGTGTGGTGCAGGGCTGCTTCTGCTGGTGGGAACTCATGGTTCACAAGAGGCTGGACCTAGAGACAGAACAGATGGTTTAAACGGATTAGCTAGGGAAGGAGCCACGTTCAATGCCAGTTCAGGTCTCCTAAGAAGCAAATGTTCCCCTTCCTCCATTTATGACTAAGAACACCCTGGTGATTTCTGAACCTTTGAACAGGGGCAACCGAAAGGTAATTTGTTCAGCTCCACTCGGCGCCTCTCCCAGTGTTCTCTTTCTTCCTGGCACAACTTAAAAACCAATTAGCAAGGCAACATAGCTGCAGGCTCCTGGGGGAAATATGAGAGCACCATATTGGATCACATGGAAATGTGATATGATTTGGGGAAAAAACAACAACCCAGTAACTTCAGCCTACCCACACATTTCTGAAAACAGAATGGTTTATCACCTATAAGCTAATTACTGACTTCTCCAGAATCCCACTTGATCCCCCTCTAGCCTCGCTCACACCCTACTCTGCCTCAAGTGCTTCCTTCAGTCTGCTCGTTCAAGTACTACCTAAACACCATGGGTCACAGATGGCCTCTGTGATCCTCATCTGATACCTTGGGAGGCATTTTTAGAGCAATCCTTCTCTTTCCCAAACTGCACAGCACTTTGCTTGTCCTTATTGCCTTATGCGGGTGACTTTCTACATTGACTTTCTACTGCTCATGTCTTATTTTCCTGAATAAGTTGTAGTTTCATGGAATAAATTCTCTGTTGTCTAAATTGTTTTTTTTAGCAAAGTATCAACATAATAAATTCTCATAAAACACTTCGGTGAAAGAATAAAATTATCCGTATTAAGGTTATGAACAAAGAAAGAGGTATAATGACACTACAAGTTCTACCAACCCTATGTTAGCAGGGTTTATCCTGCTAATGGAGGGTCTCACACAAGCCAATCCTCTTCTCTCTGTCACAGCAAGAGCTGATGGGGCAGCATTGATAACATCTTAAGTCACTTCAAGCGCAAACTATGATTGCATTTACAACAAAGCTATTCCTAGAGGCTATAACTCTAATAACAGAACTTCAATAGTGCCAAGGAGGTTCCAATAAAAACAAAATACCTTGAGCGAATGGTAAGCGTTCGGAGGAAGGAGAGCCACCTGGTGTGCAGAGAAGAGCAGGCTGCGTGGTCACTCGGGTCTGATGTAGTGTCCCCAGCCAACAGGCTTTTTATAGATGGAAAACTGTCTCGAGGAAATAGGATTTTTTTTTTTGGACTGCTATGTCTTAATCCTTTGCCTGTAAAACATGATTCACCCCAGTCCCCTCATCTTCCTGTTGGTTCAGTCTTGGTGATGAAACCACCCAGTTGACATTTTTTTGGCACTTGCTGTCTGGCAATGATGTCACTTGGGCCTTGTCCCCACGGAGGGTCCTTTACACCCAAGTGGAATGTTTACGGTGAGGGTGGCGTGGGCTGAAAGGCAAGAAGAGGGAGAAGTTCGAGGGCTGCCGGATCCAGAAACAGCCCTGTTTCCTGTGGGCCCTAATCCCTGGCACAGTCCAGGCTTATTGAATAGCATTGGAAGTGGATGTGGAGATAAGCAGCTGTTCCTGGTTCTCCTGGGAGGCCAAGGGCATGGACCCATGAACTTCCCCCGGTGGAAAAAAGTAATCATTCTCTTTACCCATTCCTAAGTGTATCCAGGTCTGGGAGGGGAAAGGCAAGGCTCAAATGATTCTTTTGGCCCTAAAATTCCTTCACTCCAAGAGAGACCTCAGAGTCAATAGTAGACAATATGGGAACCCCAATCAGTGATGGGGATGCCTATTAGTGAAAACCTGGAGAAGACAGTCAGGTTTAGCAGCCCCAGAGAAACCTGGTCCTTTTACCCATCCACTTGTTCTGTCTAATGTGCCAGTGAACCCTGAAGATGGTGCCTCCCATGAGGACACCTTCCTGGGAGCAACACAGGAACATGGGACCTGTGATTCCTTGACCCTTTATATCAGAGTCCACTCTGCTGAAGATAAAATGAAAGTGAGGTCACCAATCCAGGCCTGCCTTTCATACTCAATCTGTAACAAGCTGGGGTATTTGGAAAATCCAAATCATTCTTCAAACCCCGGTGTTTGTGTGGTCCGTCCTTCCTTTACTCCGCTCACCTGTATTTTGTGGAGTACCTGCTGGCTCCACAGCTGTGTCACCTCCCCTGAACTGGAGCCCAGGACCAGCCACCCATCACCAGGAGCTTCTCCCACTCATCTTCTTCCCCACAAGGTGCTTCTATTCTTCATCCCCACAAGGTGCTTGATAGGTTGACAGTTATAGAATAGATTGCTGAATGAATGTCATTACTTTTGAGATACCAAGAGGCTGTTTTGAGAACAGCTAGAAAGTTTCTTTTCTTTTTTTAAGAAAAAATATTTTTATTGATTTGAGAGCAAGTGAGAGGAAGGGAGAGGAAGAGAAACATCAATCGGCTGCTTCCTGCACGCCCCCTACTGGGGATGAAAATTGCAACCTGAGCATGCGCCCTGATGAGAAATTGAACCAGTGACAGTCTGGTGCATGGGACAATGCTCAATCAATTAAGTCACACCAGCCAGGGCACTAGGAAGTTTCTTATAAAGGAAACACTCCCTTGTCACAAGCCACATGGTATGAGCTGAGAACAGGAGTAAGGGTTCAGCAAGAGGCAGCTGTTTCTGCTACCATCTCCACCCATCTGTTTCCCTTCTAGAGTTTAAATAGCTAATTCCCTTTGGGCTGGACCACTGGGACCACTCAACCAGACCTGAGATTAAGACCTCTTGCATCAATTTAGCTCTGCTCTAGGCTTGCGTACAAGCCTCTCCTTCCCTAAACCCTATATCTAAAGACCCTGCAAAGGAAATTCCAAGCATGCCCTGCCTCGCATGTCTTTCCTGGACCCACATCTTTGGTTGCCAAGAGCGTGGGGGAGGGGGGTGGTGGGGGGGAGGGGGGACTGTCATTCATATTCTCTAGGTTTGACCTGATACACCTATCTGACTTGTGTGTCCTTTCCCCCATACAACACCTTTTCCTTTCTAGCATCTGAATTTCCTCTTTACCCTACTGCACTTTTGTCTAAAGTACAGCGAATAGTTGGATACCACACCTTTTTATGCTATACATGGAAGCTCAATTTCTTCACCAGCAGTGCTGAATAAGCCAATGAATTTTCTGGAAGCCATATGGCTTCTGATTGCAGCTAGCATCTCCCCAAATGCCTCTGACTTTCACACTAATGCTTTTGTCTGGATGCTGCTAATGTTCTTATTCCAAAGCCTGATCTTTCTTAGTCTTACTAGTAACTGAACTAGACACCTTTTGGGCATCTCTACAAATTCTCTCTGCCCTACTTTGTATCCACACACTGCCATGTGGCCTTTTCAATGTAGGCTCAAATGGGATTTGTGCAAGATCGTCCTGTCCCTTCCTGATCTAAGTCTTCTATGCTACTAAAGTGCAGGATACCCATAGAACAATGCACTATTGAGTGCATAATCCAGGGAGAGTGGATGCACATGGAATCAGACTGGACAAATGGTAGTTGTGAACGGGAGTGATAGGTTATGGACAACTACTTCTGCCTTCATCTCCAGACAGAGTTCTACATCTTCTCACCACATGAGTGAAAGCACACAAAATATTGTTTTTTTCAAATGCAAACCACAATCTGATTGCTCCAAAACAGACATAAATCTCAAGAACTCAGGCTCAGCTGCACGGGAGATTGTAGTCTTCCTAAGACCGAGCAAGATTAGTTACTTCTCAAGTCACCCAAAAGGACAAGTCAGGGAGTGTCAGGTGATGACATCCCCTGCAATCTCGCCACTGGAATAAGTGCTCAGCACCGGAGGCCTGTCTAATCTTGTAGTTTCAACAAATGCTGGTGACAATGGAAAATTTTGAGGATTCTCAACTATAGCTCAAAGGAACTCCTCTACTTCATTCATTCACCTGATTCTTGAGTGGCTACAGTAAGTCAGGCAGAGTTCTAGACACTTGGGGGTGTATCAATGAACAATAACAAAGATCTCTGACCTTGTGGAGTTCACATACTGTAGGGGAGGGTGAAAAGAAACAATAAAGAAACATGATGAATATGCAAATTATTTAAATGCTATGAAAAAAAAGGAATACCCATGTAAGCAATTGAGAGCACTAAAGAGGTGCTGTGTGTGTGTGTGTGTGTGTGTGTGTGCGCGCGCGCGCGTGTGCACCCTCATTGAGGATGTGATGTTTGAACAGACTTGAGGGAGATGAAAAGTTAGCTATTAGGCTCTCTGTGGAAACAGTCCCAGGTCAAGAGGTATCCGATGTAAACGCTCCAAGGCCAGAGCTTGCTTGGCATGTTCCAGGGACGCTGTGGCTGGACTGGAGAGAGTACGTGGAAGAGAGGCGAGAGCTGAAGGAAAGTAAGTTTATCCTCTGCTTTTACTTTCTGCCGCCAGCCGTCATTAGGACAAGGATGACTCTTTCTTCCTCCAGGGTACCTCTTCAGTCGGCAGCAACCAACAGCTCAGAATAAGATGCATCAAGGAGTGCTTCTTCAGGCGCCCGAATGCCACTTACATTTTGTGGACTTTCTTGAAAATGTCCACTCTACACAGGAAGGGATACCTATAAGGGTGGATTAAAGTCACATATAAGAGGCTTTTGAAGACTCAGATCGGGACCCAGGCAACAGAAAGAGACTTGGCCCAGCTCCGATCGGGACCCAGGTAACAGACAGAGACTTGGCATACAGCAGCTGCCCTATATCTAAATTCAGCCTAGCATCAGGAATGCTCAGGGCCTACTCAAGAATGCAAATAATCCCTTCCACTAATATTTACAGGGTAAACTAAGATTGTTGGTAGAGTATTAAATTTGACAGTGAAATAGTAATCAAGTTTTCACATTAATTTAAGTAGGCTAATTGAAATAAGGGAATATTCAAGTAAATTTAATTGTACTGGTCAAAAAGCTGTTCTTAAAGTAATAACTAAAATTTCTATTGGTAGTTTATCTCATGGTAAAATTCCTGAACATGCAATAAACCTAAAGCAGTCATGTTTTTGGGCAAAAAAAAAAAAAATTGAAATTTAAAGTTATCAAGTCTGCATTATAAAATTTATAAAAACCTCCATTAATTAAAAAAAAAAATAGGGGGGGATAGTAGGTTAATACCATGTAAGGAAAAATATCCTATAAGTAAATTACATCTAGAAAATTTTTACTTTACAAAATTAATTTTCATTTGTAATGCTAACAGCAAGACACCCATGAAAGACACACATGGTGTCTAAATAAGACAAAGGAAAATCGTTTGGGCAAAAATAAAAAGAATCCCAAATCAATTATATAGAAAGGATTCCTTTATTAACTTGTGGTCGAGAATATGTTTGTATATTTTCAGAAAACAACTCCAAGACCATGTGGATTCCTGCATCAGAGAAGAATTGACAGGTCTGCTCCAACCACGAAGACAAGAGGAAAAACAGTCCAGAGATGGAAGACGCTGACAACGCCTTGCCATGCGAGCAGTCAGCAGCTGTGCACCGCTGCAGGTTGCCTAGGACCAAACCAGAGAGGGTCGGACCTGCATTGCCACCATGTGCCCACCATCCAGATATCATTGCTGACATGTACACATAAGGAACTGTTAGACATTGAAACGGAGACTCAGAACTATTGGACATTGAAATTGGGACTCAAACTTTTTTTGTTGTTATTATATGTTTATTTCTAGTCTTCAGAGGCAAAATTTTTTAAAGGAAAGAAATGGGGGGAAAATAGATACAGAGGCAAAGAAGCATTGAACAGACTGTCAAACTACATTGGGAAGGCAGGGGAGGTTGGGCGAGGGGGGCTGTAAGAGATCAACCAAAGGACTTGTACGCATGCATACAAGCATAACCAATGGATACAAGACACTGGGTGGGGGAGGGTGGGCAGGTGAAGGCATGTACTGGGGGGTAGGGGAGTCTGGGGGGAGGTCAAAGTGGGGGGAAAGGAGACATATGTACTACTATTTGTAATACTTCAAATAATAATAAAAAATAAAAAAAGAAAGCTCTCTTAGAGGCTTTAGTGTGTCATGTGTGATGCAAAAAAAAAAAGATGAATTCTGGGATACTCTAATTAATGTTTTGATATCATTTTTTTTTTTTACTTGAAAAATAGAATGGCTGTACTAGATGCTCTTAAGTCTTCTTTCACTCCTGGCATTTAAATCTTAATGACCAGCTCTTTCCCAACACTGGCTGATTGTTAACCTCACCTGGACTGTGTATCCCTAATCCCTGCCTAAAACTCCCCTCCAGTTTTAAGTCACTGGATAAATCTGTTCCCGTGAGTTAAATTGGTAAAGAAAAGCAGAAAGATTAGGTTCAAGTATGTAGCAGTAATGTTTTGAGGAATAAGCAGGAGACTTGGTGGCAGGGTCCTCAGGATCAGAGGTGGCTTGGAGCAGACACCATCTAATGGAACTGAGGCATGGCTCAATCCAGTGCCAGAGGAGAGCCCTGCTCCAGGCATGGCTGCCCAAAGTGCCAGGCATTGGGTTCCATTGCACAATAGCCATTGCCATTCTTGAGATGCCCCCTAAATGTAATCATACACACATGGAAACACACAGTACCAGGACAGATAGATGATGTCTACACCAACTCCTCTCTGATGACAGGTTCTATCATGATGGAATGGCAGCGAACAGGGCAGAGTAACCCAATGACGCATATAGTCAGGAGTGAACTCAAAAGTGATTTAATGGAGGGAGAGCAGGAAACATGCATTTCTTCCCATTCAGATTCCCTCCTCAGATGAACCCTGAGCAGCTGAGACCAAAAAAACCACTAAGACCCCTGCTTAATTTAGAGGCCCATGGGATCTCTAAAGCGAGTGTAAGGAAGGCTTCATAGCACATATTTTTAGATGCAAGTAAGAAAGACATGGTGACTCAGGGGTGAGAACATACTGACCATAAGATCTACAGACAGTTAAGACACAGAAACAGAAGGGAAGGTATTCAGTATCCTGTGGTCAGCTCCTCAAGGGCATGGCTGTGGACCACATGGCTTCTGCTTGATCTTCTGCTGGGATGGGCCCAGAGTAACCTGGAACCTTAGGGTGACTCAGCTCTTGTACCTTGGTGTGGCTAGGCTGAGGAACCTCATTTAAATCTTGGTGGCTTCAGCTGTTGGTTAGTGGGCAGGATTTGAGGTCATTGGGCTGTGAGTGTGAGTGGATTGTTGGCTCCAGTGTACCCACCAGATCAAAATTGGGATGGAGCTGTGTGGAGAGATGAGACATATGGGCTACCCCAACCAGGATGTGGCATCCCACCCTTGGGCTGCTGACCTGGGACCTGCTGCAGAGCCTCAGGAATGTTCTTGAGTGGCAGAACATACAATTATAACATCTCCACTGACTTTTGTATTTTCTAATATCAGGATTAAAAGTTCTACAAAAACTCAAATAACATTGTGTAATGCATAAAGTGGAAAAACAGAACTATGAAAAAAATAAACACTAACATATAAGCAGCCAGAAATAGCCATAGTTACATTTTGCTTTATTCAGTGTTGGGATATTTTTACTTTACTGTCTGAAGTGGGTGCATGTGTTTTTTTCCTGTAAACCCAGACACATGCATTCATTATTAAAAAGATGTTTTGCTTATATTGTTTAGTATCTGCTTTTGTAATAATATAATCTGAACTTTTCCCAATAAGACTATATCATTTTTCTACAACAATCTTTTTAATGCCTATAGTATAATCCCAGCGTAGACATCTCATCCGCTGTTGCATTATCTATTGATATGCATTTAAGTGTTATCAACTTTTTTATATTAGATACAATGCTGAAACAAATATCCTCATGTATAAAATATTTGGGTACATGCATGAATATTTCCTAAAAATAAAATTCTGGAATAAAATGATCATTCAAGAGTCAGGTAGATCTTTAAACGTTTTGATTCTTTCCTGCCAAATTCTTCTTTATGACATTTAAACTATATTTATAAAATCTGTGTATTACGGAGTCCATTTCTCCATTAAGAATCAGCCTATTTAACTGTGAGTTGGCCTGAAGTTATCTCTAGACTCTTTCACTATTGAAATCAGCAGTAATATGAAGCCACTTCAAATGTGCATACCAGGCAGACCCAAGACACGTCATTCCCTTCTGCCAGTGTGACAACTACTCATCACCTTGTAATAACTTGTTGGACAGTTTCTGTCTTACAGTTTCCAAAGATTTCTGAGTTCTTGCCAACTCTGTTTGGAGTGCTTGTGCATCACGTCACTCAGATGCTATCTGTCACCCGCCTCACACCTGCTTGGTGTTATGGACCATCAACCTTGTCAAGAAATGGGCTTCACTTCCCAGTGACCACTGCAGCTATTCTGAAATTTTATGTTGGCTTTACTGGTTTTGGAAAAAAGCTCCCTAAAATCCATAATCCACTCAACAAAGACCTGCAAACCTATTGGTCATCCTTGAGATCAAAAGTGGCTGCAGGAGAAAGTGAGGGTCTAGATATATAGAGAACTGGGCTCTGGGTGTGATTCAGAAACAATTTCTGTTTGATCTCAATCTTCTTCTCCTTTCTGGATATCAGTTTCTTTATCTGGAAATTCAGGGGCTGTACTAGGCGCTATTTAAGTCTCCTTTCACTCCTGACATTTTATAGCTTAATGACCTGCTTTCCACCAGTTCATAGCTAGTTATCCACCTCACTTGGATCACATACTCCCCTTTGTAATCTCTTCTTCAAACTCAGCTCCTTTTTTCAATCTCTTGGTAAATAGCTGTCCGTGGTTTATTTTGGGAGAAACACTATCTAAAGTGGGTGCGTGTGGTTGTATATATGTTTATATGAGGACCTGAATATTGTATCTCCCAGAGAAGCCTACAAATTCTCTGAGGAGGAGATACTGTGTCTCCTCCTCTCCTTCTTCCTGGTATAGATAGTATCAGGCCTCCCTGCACATGATGGGTGCCAAGCAAAAGATAACATTGTCTGAGCTAATGAGGACCGAGCTGTATGGATAATTAGGTGTGTGTGTCTACTTGAATAAATGTGCCCTTTGTGTGTGTGTGTCTGTATGTGTTGGATGTCTGAAAGGTAAAATGAATGAATGAAGAAAACCAGAATAATTGGGTTCAAGTATGTAGCATTGATGTTTTTGGGAATAAGCAGGAGACTTGGGGGCAGAGTCCTCAGGATCAGAGATGGCTTGGAGCAGTCACCGTGGGACTGAGGCATGACTCAGTCCAGTGCCAGAGGAGAGCCCTGCTCCAGGTGTGGATGCCCAAAGTGACAGGCTTTAGGTTTCATTACACAATAGCCATTGTCATTCTTGAGATGCCCTTTAAATCCTTAAATGTAATCACACACACACACACACACACACACACACACACACACTCGTGGAAGCACACAGTAACAGGACAGGTAGATGATGTCTACACCAACTCCTCTCTAATTGCAGGTCCTACTCATGATAGAACAGGAAGGGGCAGATTTACTCACTAAGACAAGCAGCCAAGAGTGGGATTAAAGTGCTTTAATAGGGTCAGAGCAGGAAACAGGCATTGTTCTCGTCCAGACTGACTCTTCAGATGAGCCCTGAGCAACTTAGGACCAGCAGAGCCACTCAGGCCTTCTGCGTAATTCAGAGGCTCAGAGGTCTCTTCAGAGTGTGCAAGGAAAAGTCTCATAGCAAATATTTTTTAGGATGCAAATAAGAGAAAAATTCTGACTGATGGTGAGAACATACTGATTACAAGGTCTACAGATAATCAAGACACAGAAGCAGAAGGGAAGAAGGTATTCAGCATCTGGTGATCATCTCCTCAAGGGCATGGCTGTGGTCCACATTACTTCTGCTTGGTCTTCTGCTGGGCCGGGCCAGGAATAACCTTTGAAGGAAATGGCTCAGGGATCTTAGGCTGGCCAGGCTGAGGGACTTTAGGGTGGACTGGCTCAGGAAGCTTGGTGTGACCCTTCTCAGGAAACACAGGGTTGCCTGGTTGAGGATGCTCAGGGTGGTATGGCTCTGGAACTTTGGTTTGGCCTGGTTGAGGATGCTGGGGGTAGTATGGCTCTGGAACCTTGGTGGGGCCAGGTTGTGGAACCTTGTTAGGGCCAGGTTGTGGAATGTTGGTTTGGCCAGGTTGTGGAACCTTGGTGGGGTATGGCTCCTTGGTTATAGGCACAAATGGCTCTTGAGGTGGAGGCTGGAAGGGCTGTTTCACCTGCTGCTGCTGAAGCTGGGGAGGTGGGATGGAGGGCTGCTTCTGCTGGTGGGAACTCATGGTTCAAAGGAGGCTGGACCTAAAGACAGAAAAGTTGACCCAGTGATTTGGTGACACAAGGAAAAAGACAAATTTAACGTTCAATATATCTGCTAGTATGTCCCTTCAGATGTGAGAGCCTCTCTGCTCTTTCTCTCTCTCCTGAATCAATGGAAACTTTGTTGATCCCTGTGCCCTTTCAAGGAGATAAGCTTAAAGGTGGTGTTTTATTCTGCTCCATATGAGTGGACCCCTGGCCTATCCTTCCTTTCGTCCTGGTGATTCTGAAAACCTACACTGGAAGCATAACACAATATTGGCTTCCAGGATTGATTGAGTCCCCAGGATTTTAATAATTTGGGAAGATGATAAAGTCAAAAGTCTAAGATCAACCCTCTCAAGTCCACCACATAGCTCTCCTAAGAAAACTGCACACCAACCTGCCCTGAGCCACATGATTCCACCTCTGACCCTCTATCCACATTGTCCCCTCTGTGCATGCTTAATGGAAGGCTTAATGGAAGCTTTCCATCCTGTTGCTATTTCCACACATGCTCACCCATCCTCCCAGACACTCTTTTGCCAAATCCAAGTCACCTTCCTCATTTGCCACAGCATAATACCTGCCTTATCCTCTATGTTAATCACTTTTATTGCAGTATGATTGTAAATTATGCCCCTGTTCTATGTTCTTTGATGGATGGTAAGTTCATGGAGTAAAGAAAAACCTATCTTTTGAACAACCAAATCATCAGTGTCACAATATTTCAAATACTCAGTAATGATTAGAAGAAGTGTTAAAAGTCACTAAAAGTACCCTGGACATGGTGTAGTCTCTATCCTATAACTGAACAAATCATCATTTCAGAAACCATTCCCCTTTTTTTATCCCAAGTTTTAAAGTTACAGTCTGAGTGGGAAGCCCACAGACCTGAATGTCACCTTCAACACAAATTACCATTGCATTTGCAGTAAATATATTTTTAGCATGACAAACAGATTCCAAACAAATAAAATACAATTGGGTACATATTAAGAAATTACAAGTAGAGAGACTCACCTGGTGCAGAGAAAAGTTCACGCTGTCTGGCCTCTCAGGTCTGGTGGGGAGTCTCGGGCCAGCTAGTATTTTATACAGAGTATGAGCCTTGCCTTAAGGAAGTGGAAGTTTTTTTGGACTGCTCTATCTTTATTCCAGCTTTTGTAATGAAAATCTCTGGCTTAACATTTTTGGGCACTTACTCTTTGACAAAGATATCACCCAGGGTTTGGTCCCACTGTCTACCCTTTGTGATGAGGTTGGTATGGATAACAGGATTCCTGGGTGGTGATGAGTTATGTCAGGGGGAAGTTCTGGATTCTGGGACCAGGAACAAGTGTGTTTCTTGGACATAAACCTAGTCTTTAGCTCAGATTAATTCTGTTTAATTTTCTAAGCGGATGTGGAGATGAACAATAGGCACTACTGGTTCTTCTGGGAGGCTCTGAAGAGCAGTAGGTGAATCATCTGATCTTCACGTAAGTGACTATTCAATAAGTGACAATAAGTGAACAACATGCTGTTCCATTTCTTAGCAGATCCAGCCCTTTGTGAGGAAAGGAAAGGCTAAAATGCCTGCTTTTAGAAATGAACTGTATTTACTCTGGTGAGAGACTTAAGACGCCATGTTGACCAAGGACAGTAGATGTCATTGGGGATGGAGAGCCAGGATTGACTGGGTCTGTTCAACATGATGCACAGCCCTGAAGACCTTGCCTCTCGTGGGTTCTCTTTTATCATACACCAGTCATGTCCTCAGATCATGGTAAGATGAAACAGAGGTCACCAACCCAGAGTTGACCTCAACATGCAATCTTTTGCTAGGTGTGCCCCTGGAGAAATCCAAACACCCTTAAAACTCAGGTATGTGAATGGCTCCTCCCTTCCCACTTCTTTACTCCTGTGTTACCTATCATGAACCTGAACCTTCAGGCAGAGCCAATACTATGAGGTCCTTCCATCAGTTACGCAAAGGTCTGTTTGCACTTATCCTCACACCAGTCTGGTAGATGCTCAGTCGATGGAAAAGTGTAATTTTCCCTAATGGATATGTAGTTTCATGAAAAGAAGAGAGGGAGGGAGGGAGGGAGGGAGGGAGGGAGGGAGGGAGGGAGGGAGGGAGGAAGGAAAGAAAGGAGAGATAGAAAAATAATTGTTTTAAAGAGATGCCTATAAATTGCTTTGATAATCATAAAGCAACTACTTGAAAATGACTCACTTTCTTATGACAGGTCTCATGATATAATCTGAGAAGAGGGTGAGGGCTCATCGCCCTCTTCCTCTGCTTCCTTTCCCACCCATCTTCTTCTCTCTCTGCTAGTGTTGGACTAGTCACCTACCTCTGGGATGGTGCCAGTGCCACCATGATACCTAAACTCTACTTCCCGGTATCACATTAGCGCTCCTCTGGGCTTGGGTCCAGGTCCAAAACCATCTCTCAGGAACCCCTGGCAGAAGGAGCTTTGACCAGACTCTGCTGTTTCACCTGGGATTCTTATCTCCTGAAGTACCTACTCCTCTGTACGAATCTGGGTCTTTCTTGTGTCCTATCTTGATTCTGGACTTTGGTTCTAGAAGAAATGTCTTCTCATTTCCTATTTTTCTCTCCTGAGTGGGCTTTCTCCTGCCCTGTCCCGATATCTTGTTCACTCTTTTAAAAGCCTCTCTGGCATCAGCCTCTAGGACTTCTAATTTTACCCAATCCTGTTGTTCCTTTTTGTTTGGACAACATACTCAGTGTCTGGGTGTTAAGGCTCTCTCCGCCCTTCAGAGAAGCTTGGTTTGTTCACCAGTATGCATGCACTAAGGAGACTAACCCCCATTGCAGAGTGCGAGTCACATCACTTCTAATAGAGAGTCCTGCTTCCAGAGGTGCGTTGACCTTTCCTGGCCCCTTTCCTGGCATTAGGAGGCTGCTTCTTTCCCCATATCAGTGGCCTAGGCCTTGCTTGAGACCTGAATGTGGACGATATTGGGTAACTTTAAAGTTTCTGGGCCTTGCTCTTTTGTCATGACGGTATAGACTGTTCCCACATAGTTCCTTGGACTCTTTCTTTTCTTGAGCCTAGGTTCCAGCATGGTGACAGCCTGCAGCCCAGTGGGAACTCCCGTACTGAATAGTTCTCATCTAAACCAGATACTGTCTTCCGTTTTCTTCAGCACACAAGAGATGCTCAAGATGCTGCTGGGACAGAGGAAACCAAGACCCACCCATGCAGAGAACCAAATGTGCCTTTCTTTATCTGCACAGGTGACATCTGAATCCAAGCCAGAAGCATGCAGCTTATCTCCTGTGTGTAGTTTGTACCTCAAATTCCTCCCACAGACACAGTATCCTACCCTCTGCTGTTGGCTGGGTGAATGGCATTCTACAAATGGAGAGAGAGCAGCTGAGGGAAAAGGAGGAGCTCAGACCGGTCTGAGAACTCTACCTCTGCCAGATAACCTTGAGGCCACAGGTTCAAAGGCAATGGGCAAGACTGGAGTCCTTGGTTGTGAGTGGAGTGGAGGGAGTGGTGTCCTGGGGGATTTTTCACAAAAAGATTTAGGATTGTATTGGGGTTTATATGGGATATCATTTTTTTAAAAGACTTCACTGTGATCCTCTCCCCACCCTTTGGGGAGAGGAAACTTGCTGCAGGACTCACGAAGTTTCTGGAATAAATGTTTCCTCTACCTCATCAACATCTTGGAGTTCTTTAATTTTTTTAAATATTTAAAATAAATGTCAACAATAAAAATGTTTTCAATTTGTGGTATTGAAAATGATTAAAATATAGGGATGTTCAAAGAATAACATAAACAATTCCTTTTACTGTCCAGCCAAACATAGCCACTGTTTATATTTTGCTGTATTTATACTGGCGGATTTTAAAAGATTTATGATGCAGACATACATTTTACAAAGGTATAATTATGTAATTATGTGTTACATACCATAATATTTTACATGACCTTGACATTGTCTGCACATTTTTCCATATGACTAAATATTATTTTATGACCTTAATATATTCCATGACATAGATACACAATAACTTGTTCAATTAATTTTCTCTTTGGGGGAATTTATATTGTTTCCCTTCCATCTTTTTCTTTCCCTTTTTTGTTATTATATATTGTTGAAATGATTCTCCTTATAAATAAATCGTTGTGCCTATCAATGCATATTTCCCAGTGGAATACAGAGGGTACGCAAATGTTTAAGGATTTTAATTCATTTTGCTCAACTCCTCCTATGATGGTTCCTTGATTTTATACCCTTCCAGCTGTGTATCACCAGTCAGTGTCCCCGATTGTGGTCAGCCCCTTTAAAGCTGACTGCTCCTGTAGATATTAGTGACATTTCCCATCATGTCAATGTGTAGTAATTTTAAATCCCCTGAACATGTGCAAACCTCACAAACCCAGCTCGCCAGTCTGATAATGACTCCTGAACCTGCAAAGCTCTGTTGATTGAACACCTTTTCTCTTACCATCTCCAAATCTGGACTTCTTCCCAAACCTACCTGAGTGCTGTACATCATGCAGGTGCTAAAGTTGACCCCTGGATATCCGTTTGTTGATTTGGAACATGAAGGAGTTGTGACAGGTGCTCTGTAAGCCTTTCATTTTACATCTTAATGACCTGGTCTCCCTCAACTTGATGATGACTTTTTGTCTTATCTGTATTAACCTCTGAAACCTTCCTAAACGCTTCTTTTCTTTTTTTCTGTGATTCATTTGCTTTTATGTTCTACTCTGTGAGGTACCTGTATGATGTGTGTGTGGATGGATGGATGGAGAGAGAGAGAGAGAGAGAGAGAGAGAGAGAGAGAGAGAGAGAGAGTTGTGTTAGTATAAGTTTACATAGGAAAAGAGGTAAAGATCACCCCTCTTGATCACCCCTCTTAGGCTTCTCCTAGGGCAGGCACTGTGGAGTCTCTACTCTCCTGCAGCATTGAGGTCTTCATAGTGGGCATTCAGTGAGAGATAATCAGCATGCATATGTGTGTGTTGTGTGATTTTTGGGATTTGTGTGGTGTGTAGTGTGTGTGTGTGTGTGTGTGTGTGTGTGTGTGTGTCTACCTGTATGTGTTTCTCTGTCATGAGTGTGTGGGTAGGTGTGTGTTTGTGTGTGTATATGTATGTGTGTGTATTTAAGTGCTTGTCTTCCATGAGTTGTGGCATCAGGAAGGGAGGATGAGTGAAGAACAGGTAATCACGTTGGAATATGTACAAGCACTATTTCTTTGGAATAATTAATGATAATAAATAATAGAACAAACTGAACAGAATGAGGGCTATTTGGGAACAAGGACTCAGAGGTAGAGAGGGCTTGAAGCAGGGACCATCTATATTCAGATATGATGCACTCAGGGGCCAAAAGAAAGCCCTGCTCTGGCTGAGGCTGCCCAAAGTAACAGGCTCTGGGTGGCCTTGACCGCTCTCCCATTCGGAGCCCAGGAACATCTGGTGAATACAACAGTCACACGTACACATCTGCATGTTCTCAGTGCCTGCTTCAGGCACCTTCTGACAGCCCTCCTAAACAGCCCTGCTGTGTGCAGTTCTGACTTCATGTTGAGAGACCAGTGCAAAAAGCTGAGTCAGCCAATGACACACTTAGCCAGCTATATTGTTACAAATGATTTAATGGGGGCAGAGCAAGGAAGCGTCACTTGATTTCTCCTCCCTCCAAAAAATCACTCTTCAGATGAGCCCTGGGCTCAGGAGCCCTCCAAACTGAGTGTGAGGGACATCTTTCTGGAGGGTGCAAAGAGGGAGGGATTATGATTCAGGGTAACAGCATGCTAATGGCAAGTGGGACAAATAAGCAGAATGGGAGAGGGGATTCGGCATTCAGTGGTTGGTTCTTCAAGGACATGGACCACATTATTTCTGCTTGGTCTGCTGAACTGGTGCTGGAATGACCTTGGGGTGGCAGGGTTCAGGAACCTTGGTGTGGCAGGGCTCAGGAACCTTGGTGTGGCAGGGCTCAGGAACCTTGGTGTGGCATGGCTCAGGAACCTTGGTGTGGCATGGCTCAGGAACCTTGGTGTGGCATGGCTCAGGAACCTTGGTGTGGCAGGGCTCAGGAACCTTGGTGTGGCATGGCTCAGGAACCTTGGTGTGGCATGGCTCAGGAACCTTAGGGTGGCACGGCTCCTTGGTTTTGGGGACACATGGTTCCTGGGGTGGAGGCTGGCAGGGCTGTTTCACCTGCTGCTGCTGAAGCTGGGGAGGTGTGGTGCAGGGCTGCTTCTGCTGGTGGGAACTCATGGTTCACAAGAGGCTGGACCTAGAGACAGAAACAGATGGTTTAAACGGATTAGCTAGGGAAGGAGCCACGTTCAATGCCAAGTAGGTTTAATTTCAGAGCCTTTACAAGAGTGAGCCTCATCTCTCCCGTGGCTGTCCTCTTACATTTGAGAGTAAAATATGCTTTGGTAATTTCTGGGCCCTCTCAGGGGGAGGAGCTTAAAGGCAGTTTGTTGGTTCCATTCAGTGGAATTCGTTCCTCAGCTCCCTTTCTTCCCCAGACATGTCACACCCCTACTGACAAGTACCCACGGTGGGTCTTTTGGAAAACGATACCTGAGAAATGACTGCAGTCTACCTACTCCTAGTACTACACAGCACTGTGGCTCATAGGATGACTCTACATGAATTCAGGCTCCAGCATCCTGGCTTTGGCCTTTGCTTACAAAGCCCCCTCTGAAATTCTTTCCTTCCCATCTTTGCTGTCCAAGTACTCCTCCATTGCAGCTCATATCATGTGCCATCACTTGGAGCTCTTCATGAGTGGAGCTTCCCAACTGCCACAGCCTTTCCCTGTCCCCTCCTCAGACCAATCACTATCTATTTCTATACATGTACATGGATTTTCTTCCCCCTGCTAGACTGTGAGTTTGTTGAGTAATTTCCTATGGGTATGTGTTACCCGAAGTGCTTAAATGTAATGAAGGCTCTGTAGAGGTCTATCATATGAATTCAAATGTTCTAATAAGTTTCATGAACAGAGAGGACAGTGGTGCTTCTGAGAGTCTCTGGGACTGTGATCTAGTTGTAAGCCTGCTTTTAACTACGGTGGGATCTTGCCCAGATCTGTCCCTTACCCTGAGCCCAGTTTCAAAGCTGCCCACTGAGATGGCTGACTTAACCACCTATTAACTTCTCTTCAAACCCAAACTATGCTTTAATTTAAAATAACAAATATCCCAATAGTCTCATTCTCTATTCAATACCCTATACCAGCCCTCTTACACGTTTGCCTCTGCCCAGTTTCTAATAATGAAAAAATAACCAAGAATTTCACATTGGTTCCAATCAGAGACTCACCTGGTACACAGTGAAGAACAGGTTTCCTGGTCCCTCTGATCTGGTGTACAATCAATGGCCAGCTGGCTTTTTATAAGATGACTGAGCCCTGCCTTTGGAAAATAGGATCATCCCAGGCCCCTCTGTTTTCATTCCTTACCTGTCAAAGATGATTCACCCCACTCCCCTCAATTACCAGATGGCTCACCTTTTGTGATGAAAACCACCCACTTGGTAATTTTTGGCACTGGCTGCCTGCCAGCAATGTCACCTGGGCCTAATTCCCATGGCCACCCTCCCCTGTGTACCCAAGTATAGGACTCGTGTTGGGGTGGGGTGAGCCATAGGTTTCCTGGGGAGTTTTGTAAATTAACCCCAGAGGCAAATCTAAGTGATCCTGTCACCTTTCAGCTCTCTTTTTTCTTGAGATGGTTGCTGCTCATGTTCTGTGGGATAGAATACATTTGGGCACATGAACAAGTGGGAAAGGGAAGGGGAGTGGAGGAGCAGAGGAGTGGAGGTGGACACGAGTTGCCTGCCTTATAAAGGTAGATGGATGCTAGAGATCATAGACTTGATTGAAGGAAGACTTCTTGTCTGGGGGATTTAAGACCATTACATCCCTTTCTCCCATCTTTCTCCTAACTCCACTGAACCACACCCATTCAGAATTACTTAATTATCAGCTCCCCCAACCCCACCCCTCCCGGACTGGTTGCTAACCTGGGTAAACCTGCTTTGCTTTCACCAACCACACCTTCACCCCTTTCCTATTTAAGAGATTTTCAAGGGTAATTCATCTTCTGGGATAACTTCCCCTCTACTCCACCCAGTCTTCTGGCCGTGGCCCTTTCCTCCTTCCTTACCCAACTATACATCACCCCCACCTGAAATCCTGGAAGCCCTTTCTCACTGCCTGCACCCCAAGCCCATCCATGGAGCCCTCAGTGATGAATGCCCTTCCCCCAACTCTTGCTCACTTCCAACTCCAGCCTCAACTCCTGGAGCTCTTGCTGGCTGCAATGCTTCCCTCGCCCCTCTCTGGCTCTGTATCTCCTGGGGGCTTTCTGAGTGTTAGAGCTGTGCCTGCTCAAAACGATGGTAATTCAATAAATATTCATTCATTCAGAATCCTTAGTATACACCAGTCATGGCTCATTCTAGGAGTTCGCTATAGGAAGATCACTTTTCCTCATCAGATCAGGAACTCCCTGGGGCGAAAGACACAGCCTCTAGGGTGATGGCTTTCAGGGAGCCTCAGGCCACACACTCCTCACCTGATGATGGGAAGTTAGAGGCCACAGGAAGTAAAGTAACTCCCCAAAGTCAAACAACAAACCCCATGAGAAAAGGGCTTCTACACAGAAATCCTGTGTTCTCCTTTGTCTTAACCCCTCCTAGTGCCTACAGAGGAAATGAAGCAGGAACATGATTAAAGGTAGACAGGGGGAGCCCAGGCTTCCCAGCTTGGAGCTGGGTCCACTCAGAGTCCTGGGAAAGCTTTGCATGTGTGGCAATGTGAAAAGACATAAGGAGGCTTCCAGAATTTGGGTGAGCCCTTAATGGTTGCCAGGACGAATCCGCTTAAGTAGTCATAAATCTGCTTAATGTTTGAAGTGGCCGTGGGGATAAACAGAAGGCATTTCTAGCTCTGCTAAAAATAGGAGGGGTCATTAATGAACAGAGGTGGAAATAAGGCACTAATTAAGTTCCTCCCCACTCATGGGCCAGGGTCTGAGAGGAACGAAAAGGCTAAAATGCCTGTTTTGAACCAGAGTTGCTTTCATCTGTAGGAGGTCCCAGGGTGGCAGAGTGACAGGGCCAGGTACCCTGACCACAGTGACACTGAGGATGGCAGAAGGTGAGCAGCTCTGAGCACCTGCCCAGGTGCACCTTCCCTCCACTCGGGGCAGGTCCGGAAGATTCTTTGCCTTGGTCTCTTTTCTGGGGCCATAAGAACAGGGATTCCTTGAGACCTTACACCAGCAATTTCCTTTGATCAACACACAATAAAATGGAAGTTCAGAGCTGCATTCAAAACACAGTGTATTACCAGGTGTGGCCTTAGGAAAATCCAAATCACTTTATAACCCAGGTGTGTGGACAGTTCCTCCTCCTCATTCCTCTCCACTGTCACACTTAAATATTTGGGGAGCACCTGCTGGCTCCCCAGCTGAGTCACCTCTTGTTAACTGCAGTCGTGGGTCAGCCTCCCACTGTGTCCCCACAACCATTGGTCCACGTCCATCCTTATACACGGTGCCTGGTGGGCAGTAGCTGCGCAGTGAGCTTGTGATTACAGAATGACTGACTGACTGAATGAATGAATGAATGATTGAATGAATAAATTAATGAATGGCATTATTTGTAAAGAGAGGCCCAGAGACGGCTGGAAAGTCTCTCATCTTCAGGGATGAGCTGAGAAAAGGGGTCTCAGACAAGGACAGCCCTTCCACTGCTTTCCCCACACATCTGCTTCACTGTCCATCGGTTTAACAACCCGCCTCTCTCTGGGCTTTCACCAGCACCGTGGCCACACAGAGCTCCAAGCCTCTCCCCTCACGTGAGCTCCTCTCTGGGCTTGAGCCAGGTCCCTCTCTTCACTCAACACCCTCCCAAGAGCCCCTGACAGAGGGAGCAGCCAGAAAAGCCTGTGCTCTGGCCACGGCCCTGAATTCAGAGACTCACCTGATACGCAGTGAAGAACAGGTTTCCTGGTCCCTTCTGCTCTTCTGCTGTCCCCACCCAGCTGTCTCAGCCCTGAAAATATGAACCCGGCTCTGAAGCTGGGTCCTCTGTGCCCTTATTTGGCCTCGGCTCTGGATAAAAGAGTTTCTCCGTCACCCAGTACCCGCACTAGCCAGGCTCTCCTGTCCCCACCTGGGCTTCCTTCTCTCCACCCCGCACTGCTTCGGCTCCGGCTCTGACTTTGGAACTTTCCCTTGACCCCCATTTGTTTACCTGATGCTCACTCATTGGCTGGTGTTAAGTCTGTGCTCCCCTTCACATAAGCTTTGATTCACTATCAGGGTTGGCCTAGCTGGTGAATCTGGTCCTACAAACTCCCCACATTAAAAAAAAAGGGGGGGGAAAGCAATGGCCTCTAATGGGAAGGCCATCTCCCAGGGTTGCTCAGCCTGTGGCAGAAGCCCCTCCGAAGTTCTCAGGGGGCTGCTGCTCTTCCCAAGTGCGATACTGGCTCCCCTTTGGACCAGCTGTGGGATCCATAGCTCAGAGCTGCCTCCAGCTCACCACCCACTTACAGAGCAGGGCAGACTGACCCTGAGCCTGACCGGTGATCAGGCCCTTCCTGACTTAGGTTGCTCCCTCCTCCTTTACTTCCCAAGGCTCAGAGCAGGCAGAGAATGTCACAAAGACGTTCAGTTCCAGGCATTTCACCATAGTAGCCCGTATTTGAAATATGGCAACCTCGAGAAACAAGCAGTATTAAGAGAATTTTACTTTCATCCTCTCCATGATCACCAAGAGGAGCAGAGTACTGGCTGCTTGGTGCAGGTCATGATAATGAAAGAGAAAAGTCCCTATGAGGCACAGGCTCCCCATCTGAAAACGAGGAGGGGAAGGAGGAAGCCACACCAGGCCCCCGGGCATGGAAGCCTCCTGAGCACTTTGGCCCACAAGCAGGGGAAGCACTTTGGCCCACAAGCATGGATGCAGAGGTGAAGAGAGCACTGAGAGCCTCTTGTCCTACAGGGAGGAAGGGACATGTGGGGTAGGGAAGGGACTTGGTCCAGGCTTCCCAGCTTGCTTAGCAGCCGAATTAGGTACTATCTCCATGCCACTATCTCCCTTTTTTATCTTTCCAATCCCTAAGGGATGGATAAACATTTAAATAGCTTCTTTGTTTGCAGCAGGTAGAAAAAGAATCTAGGTTACTGTCTGGCCCAGTTGTTTCAAAGCCTTGTTCTGTCCTCCTTAGTTGGGTGACCTTGAGCAAGTTGCCTAACCTTTCTGCACTTTAATGTCCTCGTCTTTAAAATGAGAACTTCAAACTATACTCTACAAGATGATTGTAAAGGTGAAATGAAATGATGCTTCAGACATTTTTAGGACGAATGGGCTAAAAATGTTGTACGTAATGATTCTTGCTAATTTGTCTCATTTTTTCCCTCTTCTTTCTCTTGAATCAGATGAAACTTCTTCCTATTGTTCATATTGTCTGTGTGTTTTCCTTTTTCAGCTGTGTGTGTGAGAAAGAGAGAGAGCGACAGAGGGAGGGAGGGAGGGAGAGAGAGAGAGAGAGAGAGAGAGCGCGAGAGAGCACTTTTTAACTACTTTCTCTTTTTCCACTAAACTTTCAGGAGTACATGTTGGCCAGATTTTACCGTGAGTTATTGGATAGTGGCAATGACTGCACAGTCCATTATATGAGTGGGGGCACAGAGGGTGGCTAAAGTTTCTGGTGATTATACAATGGCCTGAACATGCCCTAGATAAAGAAACTGAGGCATAAAAATCTTAAGTAACTCTCCCAAGAGGTTACAAAGATAGAATGAACCAGGATACAGTCCCTTAGCAACTCTGCCACATTGCTTCTCAATGCTAGTAAAGCATGGGCCATTCTACAAGCCGTGGCACTACTCTCAGAAGAGACACTGACTAGGTCCTGATGCTCCCACACAGCTGAAGTGATCAATTGCTTATCTATTATCAATTGGACATAAAGTTTCCCTGGGTATGGATGATCGAAAGACACAGGCAGACAACTATTTTTTAGTGGAGGATATTGAGTTTGAAATGGAATTTGGGATGGTTTAGGCTATATACTAGGTGTGCTCCCCCTCCGATCACTCATTGCCTCTTGGGCTGTTGGAAGGGCACAGTGACAAGCACACAGCTAAGCATTTTCCACAGAGAGTTCAGAACCCACTGGAGGTGACTCCTCTTTGTAGGTGTTGGTCTGGCCTTTGTTTGTTCAGCTGTGCCAGCTCCCCTGATCCACCTCTGAGAGCCAGCACCTCCAGAGTACAGAGTGGCCTCTATAGGTCACAGGTGTGGAAACATAAAGTCCTGGGTTCAAATTCAGCCCCTGGTCCTTCCTAGCTGTGTGTGTATGATATTGGGAAAGTTTCTTAATAACAATAGCTCCCCTTTGATTGGCACTCACACGGTGTTAGACTTTGTTCTGAACACTTGATGCTAATTGTCACGAGAGCAGTGCTGGGAATAGATCATTAAACCCATTCTACAGATGCAGAAGTTGAAGCACAAATAAGACACCTGCTCAAGTTTATGTGGCAATAGGTGGAACGTTCAAGATGCAAATCCAGTACTGTGACTCCAAGGCCGTTATGAATCTCAGTTTATCTTGCCCATACATTAAAAATGATAATATTGGCTTCCAGACCATTATTAAATGGGATTACATATGTGAAGTAACTACTACAGTGACTAGAGCATACTCCGTGGATACAAGATGTCAGTGCATTTCATCTCCTTAGGATCAGAAATGCATGAATTGTTAGAAACTCATCTCCAGTGACTCAGAACATTTCACAATTTTCTTGGTTTGTGAAGTAGTCAGTCATTTGTCTAACACATGTTGCTGAGTGACAACCAAATGTCAAGCTTGAAGTCTGGCAGAGAAATAGGCAGCAATTGATGAGTTTCTGAAACCCAATACTCATTGGTGACGAGTGTTTCTCCGACTGACCTAAGCATAAGAATCACTTGAGATGCTGGTTAAAACTACAGCTGCATTGTATAAATGTATCACAGCTTTTTTTATCTACTTACCTGCTGATGGGCACTTGGGCTGTTTCCAGATCTTAGCTATCCGATATAATAAAAGGGCAATACGCAAATAGACCGAACGGCAGAACAACGGAACAACCAATCAAAACATAATATGCTAATGATATGCTTAGGCTGCTCAACCATTTGCTATGATGTGCACTGACCACCAGGGGGCAGACAGTCAACTGGTTGACCAGTTGCTATGACATGCACTGACCACCAGAAGGCAGATGCTCCGACTGGTAGGTTAGCTTGCTCCTGGGGTCCGGGCCCATCGGGACTGAGTGAGATGGGCCGGACATGCCCTGGAGCCCTCCCGCAGTCCCTCCCTAGCCTGATCATGAACCAGTGGGGTCCCTCAGCCTGGCCTGCACCCTCTCACAATCCAGGACCCCTCGGGGTATGTCTGAGAGCTGGTTTCAGCCCCATCCTGCAGGCCACTCCCCTTGGGAGAGCACCAGACATGGGGCTCATGGCTGGCTGTTGCTGCAGCAGTGCAAGCCTCTCCTGATTGGGACTGATTGCGCACGAGCCTTTGGCTGGCACAGTGCGGCCAGGATGAGCAGGAGCAGCAGGTAGAAGCTGCAGGCAGTGTTGGACTGTGGTTTCAGCTCTATCCCTGCAGGCCACCCAGAGGGACCCCACCCATGCACGAATTCGTGCACAGGGCTTCTAGTTGTAAATAATGCTGCTATGAACATATATTCTTTCTGATTGGTGTTTCAGGATTCTTAGGATATATTCTCAGAAGTGGGATTGCTGGATCAAACAGCAGCTCCATTTTTAATTTTTTGAGGAAACTTTATACTGTTTTCCATAGTGGCTGCACCAGTCTTCATTCCAACCAGCAATGTACTAGGGTTCCCTTATCTCCACATCCTCACCAGCACTTGTTTGTTGATTTATTGATGGTAGCCATTCTGGTAGGTGTGAAGTAATATCTCACTGAGACTAATTTGCATCTCTCTGATGATTAGTGACATTGAGCATTTTTTCATGTCTGTTGATCCTCTTTGGAGAAGTGTCTATTCAGGTCCTTTGCACATTTTTTACTGAATTGTTTGTCTTCTTTTTGTTGAGTTGTATGAATTCTTTATATTTTTTTTAAATTACCCCCTTATCACATTATTATGTTAAGCAAAATAAGCCAGTCAGAGAAAGACAAATATCACATGATCTCACTTATATGTCTCATATTGGGATGATGCTGCAACCAACTAAACTACCCAGCCAGGGCAAGTGTCCCAGACTCTTGTCAGCTAGTCTCTGGGCTTTCTCTCTATACCTGAGCTGCATCAAGATCTGACCTTCCTGTCATTAGTCATTGGAGAGCAAGTCTGCCCATGAGGATGCATTCCCAGGCACGTGTGTGCTCACACACTCACTTCCCCCAAATATCCCCTCTGAATAAATGAAAGATCACAGACTAGAGCCAGGAAACAAACAATGACATGGAGCACAGTTTTATTAGGGGAGGAAATAAGAAAGAAGCTAAGGGAAGGGGAGCTGGGAAGGAAAAGGAGGCTGAAGCTGTGCATTGGCCCCTGGTATCCCCACTAATCAGGCTGGAACCCTGGAAGAAGCCCAGATACACTCTTTGCTTTGGCCCATGGATGCACAATAGCAGTGGTCAAGCCGGAGGTTGGAGAGAATGAGGCCTTCTCATATCCATCTGAGAGAATATCAGGGTGGAAGACTTGGAGGCAACGGTGAGGTGTGTGAAGGTCTCAGTGGGAAGAACTTCCAACAATGCTTCATTTGACCCAGGGTAGGAGGAAGTGCGAGAGAAGGGGAAGTCCTGGAACTGGGGGGAGGAGCAGGAAGAAAGAAGGCTCCATCTGGTAGCGTAGATGTCAAGCAGGTGGTATTCCAGTTGATCCTTACTTCTGTTTACTCTGGGGGACTTGCTGGGCCATGGGGCACTTCTGCTGGGCAGGGATGGCTGTGCCCTTAGGTGGGCATTGCTTCTTGGCCTGTGGAGCACATGGATCCTTGGTTTGGGGAGCACATGTTTCTTGACATTTGACAGGCGGTGGCTGACAGGGCTGTTTCACCTGGTGCTGCTGGGCCTTCTGGGGCAGGTGCTGCTGCTGCTGCTGCTGCTGCTGGGAAGACATTGCTGCAGGAACAGGTGAGCCTGAAAGAAACCGGGGCAGGGGGTGCCATGAGAAGCACTCCCCCTATCTCTTCTCCCTTCTGACACTGAGAAGAGTGTTTTCTCCACCAGCCAAGAATGTGATAAGTGATTAATGGCCTCAAATGGGTTAATGGATTGATTCACATGCACCCATTGTTGCCATCCTCCTCTTTCCTTTTCTTTCTCTTCTGTGTTGTTCTGATATCTTATCTTCCTTCATCTCCCCATGGATTCTTGACTTAACGGAATACATAGGATATTTCTAAGTCTTATCAGAAAATATGTTGGGGTGCTGAACTGATGATTAAAAGGTAGCCTAGACATCTTGTAAGATCAAGGCATGAACTCTTAGCTGATGGGTCAATAATGTCAGCTAGTTGCCTTGGGTAGTGCAATGAATGTGGGCAAGACAGCTGGGCATAAAGAAAAGGCAGTCTTGGTCTCAGAGGGAGGTGTGTGTAAATGATGGGCTGGACAAACCCTGTTCCAGATACTCAGAGGACTGGGTTCTAATTGCAGCTCCATTCCTGCCTCCCCACTTAACTTGGCTGTGGGATAGTGGTTCTAGCCCTACATGGAGAACTTGGTTATTTAAGGCCAAATAGATCACTGGAGATAAGAGACTTAAAAGGAAGATGTTTCACCAAGAGGCAGCTGGTTCAGAGGAAAGAGCACTGGCTCCTCACTGGCCAGGCACACCTCTGGGCAACCTGGACCCCATGCCTTTATCTGGAGGGTGCTGACCAGAAAGGCCTCTGAGGCCTTCGCAGTGCCAACATGCATCTTTGGTTTTCTCTGTAGGCAGCATTCCTCACCTTCAGAACTTGAGATTAGTGAGAAATGGGAAGTATAGGTCCCAGGGGGCAATCATGATAGTGAGACAAGGGAACTGCATAGTATAAAATATGATATATAAAATACGATTTCTGTAAAACCAAAAGCAAAGTTTGATAGTGCCAAAAGAGCAGGAGAACACATTGAAGATGAACCAGAATTGGCACAAAATGCTACAGCTCTAAATATATCCCCTCAATGAGTAAAATCCTCTTGCTAGGGAGTTAAAACCCAGAATCAAGAAATTAGTCGCACCTAGCAGTGGAATAGTATGGAGAATGGAGACTGAATTTTCTAAGCAATAATTAGAGTGGCATTTCCTTAGCTGTCACAGGCTTATGCCACTTCTCTGACTACCTGAGAAAGAAGAGGAGAGTGGCCTAACGGCTCAAGATAGTTCAAGAAGGAGGAAAGGACCCTGAAGATCCCAGGAGGATAAATGCGTTCCCACTTACCGGAGCCGCAAGCTGGACCCTAGGAGAGGAGGCTGAGTGAGGTTCATGGCCAGCCACTCCTGGCAACCTTATAAAGGCCCCCAACATGCCCCAGGCACTTGGCGTGGCCCTGATCACCACCTCCCAGGCAATTCCTCACCCACTTCTCCCACCTGTACTTCCTCTAGGGACTTGCTTTACTAGACTAGACTGTTTTGATGGAAAACACCCACCAGATATTTTAGCATTGTAGGTCCCCGTCTACCAGAGTTGACGTCACCCACATAAGGCCTTTGCTCAAACTCAAGGACTCAAGGTCTTGAAAATAGAACAAATGTGAGGATTTATAAGAAACATTAAGGAAGAAGGAGAAAGAGGAGGAGTATGGCATTGGGGCACTTTTGACTAAAATATGAACATCGTCTTTGCTGCCATTCATTGAGCACTCTCTGGTGCCTAGTGCTGAGATCACCCCTCATGCTGTTGCTTCAGTTTCTCTTTCTAGCCTCTATAAGGCAAATTTCATTGTTTCCATTTTACAGGTGAGAAAAGTGAGGCTGGGAAGGATCCCTTAGGTAGTAAGCAGCAGAGGTGGGATTTGAACTCAGATGGGAAGGATTCAAAGAACCTATAGTTTTAAACATTATAGAGGGAGAAGTCCCCTAGCCCTGCCCTTCTACACAATGTTGTGGGTTTGCCAATCTAGCAAGGACCTTTTGCATAGGCTTCTATTCATCTTCTCATTGAGCACAAGCAGAAGAATGGGAGTGGTGCCCCTAAGCTTAATCATCATGGTGCTGTGTCCCCGACCTGCCCACCAGGAGTCAGGGACTGATGGGTATTAGCGGTGGTCAAAGAAGATGGGATAGAGTTTGACCTTTGGATTAGGGCTGCCAGATAAAATACAGAGTACCCAAGTTCAATTTCAGATAAACAACAGATTTTTTTTAGTATAAGTATGTCCCAAATACTGCATGAAATATATGACAAAAACACCTGTTGTTTATCTGATATTCAACTGTAACAGGGCAGATTGTGTTTTTACCTGCTAAATCTGGCAAGCATATTCAGATGGGAGGAAAGAGTTCTGATCCTCCAGTTGGCCTCCTACTCCCTGTGCTCTAGGAGGCTGATCCCCTTTGGACCACTGCCCAGAACCTCAGGATCCTGCTCGACTCAAGACCAATGTGCTCTTTTCCATCTTTGTTGAGCAAAGTGTGAGGCTGCCTGAGAAATGATGGAAATACCTAAAAGTAATTTTTAAACCATTTCCAAATCCCTTATTTAATTTTCATGGCAGTTCTGTTAGGTAGCTTAAATTAGATTTTACAGTTGAAAAAAGTAGACCCAAGAAAGTTAACTGACTGCTCAACAACTTGTAACCAATGGGGCAGAGTTGAGTGGGGAACCTTTGCTCAAAGATTGTTTCCACAGTACCACAGTAGCTAGCATCTCCTTGATGGACAAGAGATTGTCACTGGGTGGGGACCATGACTAATGATTTTGCTTGAGCTTTCTGTCTTATACAGACTGGATGTTGCTCATTTTTCAGGGTCAGTTAAACCTTTGAAGTTAAGCCTTAATTCCCCTTCCAGGCCATGCCTCCTCTTCTACCTCCTCCCAGGCCTATCACCTTTAAGAATGGTTCCAGATTCCAGGCTTTCCATTCCACCTTGGAGATGAACACCCTCTCTGCCTGTGCGTCTCACTTCCATTCTCCCACACCATTATGTTCATCCTCACGCAGAATATCCAAAAGGAAAATATGCAGCAAAACAGATATGGTGTGGACATAAATCAAGACATTTTCATGTGCCTGGCCTCTAGAATGTGTGAGTGTAGGTGTGCTGGGTATGAGTGAATAGATGGTGCCATCCCCACATATCTCAGTCATCTCATAGATTCTCTGGAATATACTCAAGTCTTTATTCTTCCCAATCTGCTCATTGGCCTCTTACTTGATCAGTAAACAACCCCTGTTTAATTTTAAGAATTCTAGCTAGTGACACAACTTGGCTTATAACACAACTATCATCTCAGAGAATACTCCAGAGGTGTCTGGGACAGAGACCTAAACATGGCTGGCCTTGAAGGGGCAGTGTCCTCTAGGTCATAAATATCCAAGTTGGTCTGCATCCAACACGTTCAGCTTTTCAAAGCTGGCACTCAGCTTTCCTGTTGGCCACATTATCCCCATTTTTTAGAGGGGGAAACTGAGAGTTGGAATGGAGATATGCTCTGCTCAAGGTCACAGAGAGGCTAATGTCAAAGCCAGGGTTGGCTCATTGGTCTCTTGACTTCACAGCTATTTTCAGTTAGCTGAAGTGACTGAACCACTGGACTGCTTCTTAGCAGAGATTAAGTTAATGACAAAATTAAGGAGTTGGTTCTAGTGGTTCCCATCTCTTGTACAAGTCTCCCTCCTCCCCTCCTCCCTGGCACTCAGGTGCTCTCTTTCCTACCAAGCTTGTCTTCCCTCCCTGCTCTAAGACACCCAAATGGATCCCTGGTCCTCACACTGCCAGGCACAGGTGCATTTTTATTAGTCATTAAACCTCATAAAACACCTCCATATACAGTTTTCACAATACTCTATGAAGAAAGCTAATTGTTTCTTCCATAGATCCAAGTCTCTTAAATCTGTAATGACTGATTTCCAGACAGAGTGGATTGTTTTTTAAAAGAAGGACGAAGGAGGGGAGACTTCCTGGCACTCCTGGAGCCAATCACCACATGTAAACAACTCCTGCAAGTATGGAATGGTGACTCTAGTCCCTGCTCCCACCCCCACCGCCCAGCCTGGCCTCGGGACTGTCACCTGGCCATCTTGAGTCTTGCATCTGCTCTCTCATCCTCAGAGGGCCATGGTGTATTAAAACCAGAAGGCCAGGCTCTGCATCGTCCCTCCCTAGGAAGCAGACACCTGAGAGCAGGTGTGTTCCTGTGACTCCATCAGGGAAGGGAGGGAACAGGCAAGACTCATTTCTGAGGGTGAATCAAAGCTTGAGAAACCCCAGCTCCACCCTACATACTAACAATGGGGTGACTGGGAAACAGAGACCTGACATTGGGAGGGGACCCTACCAGAGACAATGGGAAGAATCATCTATCTCCCGATCTAGACACATCCCCACCAGAGCACTTTTTCTCTGGGCATTGGGGGTAGGGGGAAAGGGTTGTTGATGGCTCCATCTGGATACCCATGGAATATGTTTATTATGCTATTTTCAAGAATAATACAAGAAAAGACAAAAAGGAGAGCTCTGAGTTACTCGTGAGAGGCTTTTAGGATGGGGGGATGGTCTGTGGCAAAGAGAACTATGGAAGGTTGGGACTGCCAAAATTCCTGTGTTTGAGCTGCTTACCCAGAAAAATAAAAAATTTAAATCTGGGCAAATTACATCTCGTTTTAAAAATCACAGTCATGTCAGGTTTGCTTCATTTCTGGTTGAGCATAACCAGCAGACATGGCTTAGTACATTTTAGTTTCGAGTTTCTTCCTTCACCAATTACTTATTCTATCAGCAGACACTTCAGAGGAGGCTACATTAAAGAGGACTTATGACCTTTTCTTCGTTTGGGAAATCCATTCGCAACGTGAATCACTTCACCCTGTAATTCAGCTGTTTGTAAACAGGATGCTCAGATGCTAATGTTAGGTATTTTGTGTAATGGCATTAAAAGCAGACCCATGGTGAGAGGAGTGAGATGATGAGTCTCCAGAAATACGTGATTAATGTATCTCCTTCTTCACCCCTCATCCCTCTATGATATGTTTCTAGGAGTCCTAGGAGTTTTATAAAGGGGGAAATAAAGTCCTGAACCTGGGGAGAGCCTAGCTCCAACAGCACATCCATAAGATTGTCACCAGTGGAAGTTGAAAACTGGCTATGGAAGGAGAGGGGGTGAGTGAGTAAAGCATCCCTCTCTGGGAAGACAGCCAAGGTCATCCTCTTGGAAGCCAAGTGGCACTGAAGCATAGTCACCGTTTCCTCTACATGACAAGTACAGTTAGAGACATAGGGAAGGAGCCAGGGGCATAAAGAAATAGCTCGCCCGATACTCGGCCCTCACTGGCTGTCAGATCTTGAGCATAACCCTTAACTTTTCTGGGCCTCAATTTTCCTCTTCTCTGATATGAGGAGATTGGCTAAACTTTTCTGTAAGGTCCCAGTAAGTGCTAACATTCTGTTAATGTATGATTAGGTCTGGGAAGGCAGCCGAGTTTTGTTTGAGTGGTATTCACAGGGAGCTGAGAGCGCTGAGGTTGAGTTCAAGCTCAACCAGAGAGAGCACTATAATTGATTAGAGACATCTGCTATGGGAGGTCTGAGGGGCCAAAGGTGTGTAGGTAGTCGCCTTCCCTGGTTTAGCCTAAAGCAGGGAGTGATGTGCTGGGGGTTCCTGTGAGAACAATGATGAAGCACTTGAAGAAGAAGAGAGGGTATGAACTGTTTCCAAAACTCACCTCATGTTTTCTTTCCTCAAATCATTCCATCAATGATGGCCCTCTACTCCCAAATTTCCCAGTGAAATTCAAGGTAATATTTTTTGTTGTTGTTAATACTCACCTAAGGGTATTGTTCCCATTGATTTTTTAAAGAAAGAGTGGAAGGGGGGAGAGAGAAAGAGGGAGAGAAGAGGAGAGGAGAAGAGAGGAGAGGAGAGGAGATAAGAGAAGAGGAGGGAAGGGAAAGGAAGGGAAGGGAAGGGAAGGGAAGCGAAGCGAAGCGAAGCGAAGCGAAGCGAAGCGAAGCGAAGCGAAGAGAAGAGAAGAGAAGAGAAGAGAAGAGAAGAGAAGAGAAGAGAAGAGAAACACATCAAGTATTTGCTTTCACAACATGTGTTGTGTGTGTTCGATTCCCTGACCAGGACTGGGAATCGAACCTGTAACCCAGGAACTTGCCCATGACCAGGAATGGAACCAACAACTCTTTAGCGCAAGGGCCTACCCTCTACCCACTGAACAGCACCAGCCAAAGCTCAAAGTAATTTGTAGGAATCATTTTAAATGTTACTTTCTCCATGATCTCTTTTGTTGGTCTTTCCCAATAGACTTTTCTCTTCTGCAGAACACCCACAGTTTTTATTTATACCTATTTCAATAACTTTTCATATAACTTTTGATTTGACATACATATAAATGATAAAATATCTATTTACTTATTTATTTTATCATTAAATGTAAGTTTCATGATGGTAGGAGCTGTTAAACCTTCATCATATATATTCATGTGCTTATCATTTATCCAGCTATACTAGCCAAAGATATATTGTATCCATACAACCAATATGAACAAATGAATGCAAAAGCAAATGGGTGAAACAAAGTTGGAGGGATCACAATACCAGATAACAAGCTATATTACAAAGCCACGGTTCTCAAAACTGCCTCGTACTGGCACAAGAATAGACATATAGATCAATGGAATAGAACAGAGAACCCAGAAATAGACCCAAGCCATTATGCTCAATTAATATTTGACAAAGGGGGCAACAGCATACAATGGAGTCAAGATAGTCTCTTCAATAAATGGTGCTAGGAAAATTGGTCAGATACATGCAAAAAAAAAAAAAAATGAAACTAGATCACCAACTTACACCATACACAAAAATAAACTCAAAATGGTTAAAGGACTTAAATGTAAGATGAGAAACCATAAAAATCTTAGAAGACTCCATAGGCAGCAAAATATCAGACATATTTTGTAGCAATATCTTTACCGATACAGCTTCTAGAGCAATGGAAACTAAGGAGAAAATAAACAAATGGGACTACATCAAAATAAAAATCTTCTGCACAGGCAAAACAAGAAAGCCCACTGCATGGAAGAATATTTGCCAATATTATCTCAGATAAGGGTTTAATCTCCAAAATCTACAGAGAACTCATACAACTTAACAAAAGGAAGATAAACAATCCAATCAAACAATGGGCAAAGGACCTAAATAGACACTTTTTGAAAGAGGACATACAGAATGCTGAGCGATATATGAAAACATGCTCAAAGTCACTAATCATCCGAGAGATACAAGTCAAAACAACAATGAGGTACCATCTGACACCTGTCAGAAAGGCTATCATCAACAAATCAGCAAATGACAAGTGCTGGTGAGGATGTGGAGAAAAAGGAACCCTCTTGCACTGTTGATGGGAACGCAGACTGGTGCAGCCACTGTGGAGAACAGTATGGAGTTTCCTCAAAATGTTAAAAATGGAACTCCCATTTGACCCAGTGATCCCACTTCTAGGAATATATCCCAAGAAACTAGAAACCAATCAGAAAGGATATATGCACCCCTATGTTCATAGCAACACAATTTACAATAGCTAAGATTTGGAAACAGCCTAAGTGCCCATCAGCAGATGAGTGGATTAAAAAACTGTGGTACATCTACACAATGGAATACTATGCTGCTATAAAAAAGAAGGAACCTTTACCATTTGCAACAGTGTGGATGGAACTAGAGAGCATTATGCTAAGCGAAGTAAGCCAGTCAGATAAAGATAAATATCACATGATCTCACTCATATGTGGGATATAGTGAACAACATAAACTGATGAACAAAAATAGATCCAGAGACCAGGTAACACTGAACAGACCGTCCAACATCAGAGAGAGGCAGGGGAGGTGAGGGAGGTGGTTAGAGATCAACCAAAGGACTTGTATGCATGCATATTAGCATAAACAATGGACACAGACACTGGGGCAATGGGGCTTGTCCTGTGGGGGGTGAGAGTGGCCGGGGGTGGGGGTCATTCGAGGAAAATGGAGACATATATAATACTTTAAACAATAAAAACAGTAAAAACAAATGGTGAATGATTTATAAATGAATGAGTTGAATTGAATGGTAAACCTACTGTTAGACATTTTGGCTTTACAATCAGAACTGATGAAGTACCAAGATTTTTTCTGGGCTAATCCATCTTTTCAAGTTCAGGTTGATGCTTGCCCTCTCCAATTAGCTCTTCCAGTTTATCCCAACCACACCCACTGTCTTTATATCTTCAAACTTGAAGACCTGTGTTGAAATCAACCATTACCCATAGAGGAGGCCTTGGTACCGGGTGTGTGTGTGTGTGTGTGTGTGTGTGTGTGTGTGTGTGTGTGTCTTTGTACCCAAACTGCTAGATTCCTAAGGGCAGGAAGGATGTTCAGGACAGAACTTACACCCTGGTAAAAATTGGTGTTTGGCCAGCTGATAGACTAATCAGTGAGTGGGTGGTTCAATTACTAAAGGATGTTGCTGAGTGAGTGAGTCAGAGTGAGTGAAAGAAGGAAGGAGTAAGTGAATGTATAAATAAGAAATGAGTTGACAAACAAGCTGACTGATTGGCTAGTTTTCTAAACGACTGACTGACTGGTTTAGTGGTTGACCAACTGACTGACTGACTGGTTAGCTGGCTGGCTGATGGGTAATTTTGAGAAGCAGGGTCTGGTTTAGTAGAGCAAAGAAAGCCCAGCTGGGGACATGGGACTAATGGTATGAAAACAGATTGCTCTGTGTAAGCACCCCTAAGAAGAGTATCTTATGAGCTGGACAAGTATTTACAACTTTCTTCTTCTAGGAGTCCTCTGTGATCACCATTGCTGGTCAACTGAGTTCAGTAGATGTAACCTCAAGCAAAGACCAGCCAGAGATAGCCACGATGAAACAGTAGCTTTCTTCCTAGAAGAAGATGGTTGGGGAAAGAGAACATTTTCATTTATGTCACTACCCACTGGGAACTTGGTTGATCCCTGAGCCTTGGGCCCTGGGGATGGTGAGCTGGGACTCATAGCTGTCCCTCAGGTCAGAGAAAGGGGCCTCTGTGATGGTGGCTGAGATAGGGAACTAACGCAAACAGACAAATTAGCAGATACCACAAGTTGGGCCAGTTTGTCCAGTCAATGCTCTGTTCTCTGACCACAAAGATCTTCCTTGGGGAAGAGGCTGCAGAGGCAGCAGGCAAGGGCTGTCAAACCCAGCCTCGGATTATGCAGGCGAAGACTGAGACCCCCCAGGATGGGCCAGGGCTCCTAGGGCTCAGTGCTGTGATTGGCCTCTATCTACTCTCAACAGACTGATATACAAATACATCACCGGGCCACAGCCATTGCCTGAGCTTGATGAGAAGTAAAGGGGCCAGGCGATGCCTTGTATCCATAGTAACCAAGCCACTCCAAGCCCAAACCCTTCTGTGATTCTCCACAGGCCTCCGGATCAAGTCCAAGATTGCTGACAGGGTTTAAAAGGCCCTCCACACTCTGGCTCTCTCTGAGAAAGCTTCTAGTCTCTTCCCAGTGATCCCACCATCCTGTACTGCTCCAACCATAAGCCATGATGACTATTCACAGGTGTTTTGTTTTTTTAAAATAATGTGCTGTTTTTATCATTCTCCTCCTGCCAACAAGCTACTCCCTCTGAGAAGTGACCTGCCCCTCCGCTGTGCCTGACGAGTCTTAGAACTTCAGGAACTAGCTCATTTCTTTTCTGAACAGCCCTCATTTGGTGTCACGAGGCAGCATTCAGTGTTTATGCCTGCATAGGAAGCCCCTGTCCTAGGACTGAATCTGCTGATGTGGGCTAGATAGCCACCGTCTGTCCCTCTGTTCACTGGGAGCTCCTTGAGGGCAGGGCATCCCCTGCTTTTCTTTGACGCCCGTGTGTAGTAGTATCGTACCTTGTCCATCGCAGATATGCAATGAGTGGGAGTGCAGCATAGGGTCAGTGCAGGGCATCTCCCAATGTGTGGCCGTCAGGGGCACCCACATCCTCTGCTGAAGCTGAGCCCGGGTGCCTCCACATCACTGGGCTCCCCCTTCCTGGTGGGTTTCCTCACTCTCTGTTGGCCTCGGTCAGATAGGGCCTCTGTGTGCTTTGTTTGCAGCCCGTGCTTTTCTTCCTGTGGTTGTTCCTCCTCCTCGGGCCTTAGCAGTCCTTTGCATATAACACTTGATAAAGGTTGGTTGGGTTTTCTGGGATGAGGCTCACAGTTCAAAAGAAGACAATACTGGGATTAATAATTCCAGGGGGTAGCTTTCCAAGACTCTCTCAGGTGGGTGAGGCAGATTGTGCTACGTTCATAAAGCCTTTGCTGCCTGTGACCCTCTCCCCCAGGGAGTACTCTTCCCTGCCCCGTTGATGATGGCAGCCCTGGCCTATGACTTGCTTTGCCCATAAAATGTAAATGTGAAGAGGCCTCGTCCAGCACGCTCTTTTTCCTCTCTGCCACCAGATGGGCCCTGTTCCAGGTCGGGCTGCACTGACACCCAGCGTCCTGAATTTAAATGAACGCGCAGCAGGACTGCAGCTGACCCTTGGTACAGGTAAGGGAAGCAGGAAACAAGCCTTTATTGTTTTATGTCACTGAGATATGGGACGTATTGGTTACTGAGGCATGACTTAGCCCCCTCCCCCACCCCCCGCCGCGACTTCTTCTCCCAAGGAGATTCCACTCTCAGTTCTGCTTGATTCTGGCCAAAGGGGAAAGAAGTTCTTAAATCACTTGTCTACTAACTGGTAGCCAAGAGAGTGATTCGGGTGTGTGTACGTGCCCCTGTGTATGGGCTTGTGCGGGGGGGTGTGCCTATACTCAGAGGTGGGATGTAGGAGGAGGGGAAGGGAGGAGAAGGCAATGTGGGCCTACACAGCACCCAACAAGGACCATCTGTTTGCAGGCAACTGATATTTTCCTACAAATGACTTTCTGTCTGTGGTTGGGAAGCTAAATAAACCATCTCTTTTCTCACTCTGGCCACTGGACCTTGAGCCAAACCACAACCCACAACAGCCCCTGGGTAGTTGGGGCAGAGTGCCACCTGCTGGGCCTGCCAAGCCAGTGCAGCAGTTTTCAATTGCAGGAGAGTCCCTCCCTCAGAGGCTGGTACCAACCCGCGGGCCCCAGGAGACCCCAGGGATCCCTCACCTCACTTCACAGGCAGAGGATTTAAGGGCCTCATTCCAATGGCATCTCAAGTTGGACGGCACCTAACCTGGAGGGAGGGACCAGCTGTTTCTCCACTGGAGCCAATGCCTTACCAAGGTCCCCTTGACAGAAGTAGATGGCAATGGGGTTCCGTGTAGATACAGTGGTTTGAGTCAGTGCATATAGAGGGTGGGCAGTGGGAAAGGACACAGTGGCATTCAGGAGAGCCGACCTGGGCTGGGAGCAACTGAACAGCTCAGACATAAAATGCAAGTCTCTGCATTGTTGTCCCCATCCCTGCAGGAGGGGGAGTGCCACTTCCATTTAGCAAATGAGGAAATTGAAACCCAGAGAGGTGAAGTGCCTTGGCCAAAGTCCTGTAGTTGTTAAGTGGTTGGGCCAGAATTCAAGCCCACATCAGCTGGGTTCTAAGACAGAACTCTGTGCTGCCTCTGGTGGCCTCTACACAAACTGCATGCTCTCTGTGCTCTTCACTGCATCCTGCCAGCGCAGGGCTCAGACATAAGAGCAACAGAACGCGGTTCTTTCAGCAAGTCAACAGACTGCAAGATGAGGGGTTGCTGAGCAGCCTAAGGTGTCTTCAGGGATCAGGCCTGGGCTGGAGACTGACCCCACGAAGTGAGTGTGAAACCACTTCCTCAGAGCCCCAGAGTAGTCTGAACATGCAGGTCCTTTTGCAATACAGCTATGGAGGACCCACCTGGGCCAGGTCCTGTGTCTGCTAAACAAACTGGCAGTGAGTGGGGCATAAAACAAGTGACCAGGTGGTCATGTCCAGGCCAGCTGAGTGTAGCCACTAAGGAAGCCACAGGACATTGAACTCTCCCCTGGGGGTTCACAAAAAGCTTCTGGACCCCCAAAGCTAGGCCCCTGCCATCTCTTCCCTTGAAGAATCACTACTCTAGCCCGGCTTGTGTGGCTCAGTGGTTGAGCATTAACCTAAGAACCAGGAGGTCAATGTTCAATTCCTGGTCAGAGCACATGCCTGGGTTGCTAGCCATGGACATTACTTTGAATAAAGCACTTTTGATGTTTCTCTTGAAATTACCCTGTTTTCTTTGAATACAAAATCTGAACTTTTAGATGGCTGATAATCTGCATTATCAACCAGTTGATAGTTAATCTGCATTATTAACCAGTTGGATAGTAATGCAGATTTTGTAATCATAGAAAACACGGTAATTTCAAGAGAAACATCAAAAGTGCTTTATTCAAAGTAATGTCTATTGCTAGATACACATTTCCCCCATCTTTCAGGTAATTTGTGGATACCATCCCAATAGAACTTTTCTTGTTTTGAGGCAGACCATTCAGAGATCCAATTTTCCACTTCTTCATACGTTTTGAAGTGCTGCTCAGAAAGTGTGTGTGCCATGGATTGGAACAAGTGGTAATCTGAAGGAGCAAGGTCTGGCGAATACAGCGGGTGGGTTCATACTTCCCAGGCAAGATCTTTTAATGTGTCTGTAACTGGTTTTGACATGTGTGATGGTGTGACATCATGAAGCAAAAATTACTTTGCTGTGTCTTCCGGCCCATTCTGCTCCTTTTACGATCAAAGCGTGGTTCCAATTGATTATTTGTTGTGGGTAGCAATCAGTATTAACAGTTTCACCTCGTTTTAGAAGCTCATAATACACCACACCTTCCTGATCCCACCAAACGCAGAGCATTGTCTTCTTTCCGAAGAGATTTGGCCTTGCAGCCGATGCTGATGGTTGACCTGGATCAACCTATGATTTTGTGCATTTGGGATTCTCAGAATAAATCCACTTTTCATCGCCCGTCACAATTCGATGCAAAAATTACTTTCTTTTGTGCCATTGAAGCAACATTTTACTGATGACTTTTCGGTTTTCCATTTGTCTTTCTTTCAGTTGATGTGGCACCCATTTTTCTTCCTTTAAAAATTTTCCCATTGCTTGTAAATGATCGGAAATTGTTTCCTGAGCAATGTGTAATCTTTCTGCAAGTTGTTTTTTAGTTTGACATACATCTTCATCCATTAATGCTTGTAATTGTTGGTCTCCAAACTTTTTCGGTTGACCCGGATGTTCTTTGTCTTTCACATTGAAATCATCATTTTTAAAGCTTTTAAACCAGTGTTCACAAGTATCTTGAGATGGAGCATGTTCACTCTAAGCTTCCCGAAGTATTCAGCAGCACTTTTCTTCAAAATAAAGTATTGAATTAAAACTTCCCGCAAATGTTCTTTCTTTGGCACAAAATTTGACATTTTTAAGTGTAAAAATATCTATGATGTTAACACCTTACAAAAATTTGACATATGAAGTTTTGAAGCTTGTTGTCAATACAACAAAATAGCATACATATCAAATCACATATATATCAACATATGTGTAACTCCATCTATTGAAAAAAATGCGCATTATTAACCGGTACACCTAGTATATGTGTGTAAATATTTGTTTGTTTGTTTGTTTGTTTATAAATAGCACTAGCTGTAGACTATATGTGTGTTTGGGTTCTGTGTAGGGAAGCAAGTTAGTGCTAAGATTGAAGAATATTAAAATGCAGATGTTAATTTTAGCTAGACTTCCTCTGGCCTTTTCAAAGAAGCTATACAAAATGTCTGGGACCAGGTTGTCCCCATTGCATCCTTATCTCTTTAAGGGTTTTTGCGTGACTGTGACTAGTTTGAAGAAGAGGTTAAATAAAGATCACAATGAGTCACCTCAGACTGAGTTAGGAGATGAAGGAAGCTGATAAAGAACCAGCAAGCGCCACATTGTCTCCTGCAGGTCAGGAGATTAAACCCACGGAAAGGATCACGCGGGAGCAGAACCTCTCTGTCCAGTGCACTTTACTCGGAGCGATGATGCCTTCTCACCCATTGAAGGTGACCTTGTTCCTCAGCCCTTGGGGACCAAGGAGTCTCCAGCTAAAGGGCTGCCTGGAGAGCTGAGGACAGAGAGAATGGTTTCCTTTTGCTTTCATTGAAGAGTGAGATGGAAGCAGCCATAGTCTAATACCTAATGGCTGAGGTGAACATTCCAGAAGACAGGGGACTAAGATAAATTGCAAGGAGCCAGGAGTCACTGTCAGTAATGACTGTTCTCTGCCCTAGAGAGAACCCCCAACAACACCAGCCCTGACATGCACACAGAGACACAGGTGGCACCATCGTGAGTCGGGAGGACACCTGGGCACAGGCCAAGGTGGCTGTCTCAGTGACAGGCATCTGTCCATGATCCCCCCAGGAACATCAGGCATCCAGGCCACATTTAAAAACAAGCAGGAGAAGGCATAGCCAAGCGAACTGGGCCACACTGGGTTAGCTGGGTGGCTAACTTTGGAAAGCAGGGCCTTATTTAGTAGAGCATCTGGGGATGGAACTAATAGTATAAAACCAAAGAGATTGCTGTATAGGAACCCCTAAGAAGAATATCCTATGAGCTAGACAATTATTCATTAACACTCACAGCCCAAGCCCCATCCATCGGATTCCTGGTGGCTAGAGCTGGGGCCTCTCTGTGCAAGCCATCACCAGCTGGGGATCCCCCTGAGGCAGAACAGGGTGAGTGCCCCTACCCAGTGACAGAGGTGCCTTCATTTTCCCAGGGGACTTGTGAAGGAGGGGACGAGGATGGGCAGGCTACCACTGTCTGTCTGTTTGAGCTTCTAATTCTGATTGTGAAGCCTTATTATTCACGTTTTACAGCTTAGAAAAGTTAAATAAGTTGGCCAAGGTTACTCAATTAAGGTAAGGAACAGGGGATTGAACCCAGGTCTCTTAGGCTCCAAGATGGGTGGGTATTCTTTTCCTACACACACACACCCTTCCACGGTCTTTCTTTACTTGGAATATATAGCTCTATTCTTTTTATAAACATTTCTTTATTGTTGAAAGTATTACATATGTCCTATAACTCTATTCTTGGAGGAAGGCACTCCTCCTTCCAAGCTCTTGGCACCACACCCTTCATCCTTGGAACTCTGTCCTGTGGAAATGCACTCAAGGTCAATGATTAGATATCCCCACTGAAATGTGGCACCTGGGTAAAGGTGACAGGACAGGCCACTGGACTTGAGAACAGAGGCTGGACTCTGCTCAGGGGCCATGCACTTCAGCGACAAAGATAGTGTCTGTTTTTATGTGTTCAGGTGTCTGAGTGTGTGTGAACATGTGTTTGAGTATGATTGAGTGTATGTGATTATGTGTAGTGTGTGGTGAATTGTGACCTCATGTGAGAATTCATGAATGTATATATGTGGGAATATGAATGTGAGTGTGGACGCATGCATGGATGTGCAAGAGTGAGTGCACAGGGCTGACATTCAGCAGGTATGCAAAGGTATGTACTGGTGTTGCTGAATCCATGCTTCAACCATGAAAACTACTTCTGAATTACAATTGATTTGCCTCAGCAACAGATGGCAAATAGCCACTACACCCACTCCCCTGCCCTCCAGTAGCCCTGCCACCACCCTGGATGCCCAGTTCATTCTCCAATGCCCTCAGGAAACTGGGAGGCAGTGCCTGTTAGCACAGGGGCCTCTGGGATGCTATTCCAGCTTCTGCTCTCATGCCCAATGCCAGTCTCCAAAACTGTAGACTTTACTTTGACTAACAATCCTGTATGTGTGATTTTTATGCATGTGTGAACATGTATGAGTGTGTATCCCTGTGCTGTGCAAAAATTATGAGTGTGATAGGGGCAGAAATAGAATATTGGGGACCAAGTATAATTGAAGAAATATTAATCATACTCTGTTAACTGTGATTATTTTCTTCTTATTAAAGAAGATCCTATCTAATAAAAGAGTAATATGCAAATTGACCATCACTCCAACACACAAGATGGCCACCCCCATGTGGTCAAAAATGGCTGCCCCCATGTGAACACAAGATGGCCACCACAAGATGGCCAGCAGGGGAGGGCAGTAGTGGGTGATCAGGCCTACAGTGGAAGACAATTAGGGGTGACCAGGCCGGCAGAAGAGGGCAGTTGGGGGTGACCAGTCCTGCAGGGGAGGGCAGTTAGGGGCAATTGGGCCAGCAGGGGAGCAGTTAGGCATCAATCAGGCTGGCAGGGGAGTGGTTAGGGGGTGATCAGGCTAACAGGCAGAAGCGGTTAAGGGCAATCAGGCAGGCAGGCAGGTGAGCGGTTGGGAGCCAGCAGTCCTGGATTGTAAGAGAAATGTCTGACTGCCCATTTAGGCCTGATACCACCAGGATCGGGCCTAAACAGGCAGTTGAACATTCCTAAAGGGGTCCCAGATTTGAAAGGATGCAAGCTGGGCTGAGGGACACACCCGCTCTGTGCATGAATTTCATGCACCAGGTCTCTAGTACATAATAATCCGGCTGGAACTTGCACATGGGACCTGGACGTTTACCTAGAAATACAGCCCATCCTCCCCATCCTGGAGCTGCCTATTATCATGGAAAGATTAACAAGCTTGTTGCAGAAACCAGAGCCCCCAGCCCTTTGCATATAGCCAGCCCCTTGAAGACTCCCAGTATTAGCATACCCACAGGCTTCTGCAAATCTCTAGCCATATTACCTGTAAATTGCCCATTTGGCATACCCGTTTGCCCACTTCCCCATGTAATCTTTGTTTTTCTACCCAATATATGCAGCTGGCTTATGGTGGGGTGCAGAGCAGATTTTTGTGGATGACCTGCTGTTCTCTGATACTGGCGATAGTATTGGACTAAACAGTCATATATGATTCAACCCTATCTCTGCTTAATTGGCTCAAGTAGTGACAGGCAGCGCAGATCCTTTGATTGTCCAGTTACAAATATAAGTCTGGGTCTTGCTTCTTAATGGATTGGTGGGTTGCAAGTTCTGGAAAGACAGGATTTGGGCTTCGTGCTCCTTATAGTCATGGGCATGCTCATTGCCATGTTGCAAAGGATACAGACTGGAAAGCCAGAAGGTCCAGACTTTGAATCTTGGTTCTGCCACCTATAAGCTGTCATAACTGTGAGCAAGTGAGGAACTTCTCAGAGTTTCAGTCCAAAATTAATGGAAGTAGTAATACTTATCTCAACAAGGTGGTATCAATGTGTGTAAATGCTTGGCACATCCTGGGTCAGTCAGGTCCCTGCTTTGTGAATGCTTTCTCAGTTTATGGGCCTCAGATTCACCTCCAGGGAGCAAAGCCTATCTCGAGAAGCCATGGCTGACTGCGTAAACTGACAGGTGAGAATCACTGTGGGCAGAGCTGCCTGGGACTGCCTTGAGAGCAGGACCCTTTGTGGGCAGGTATCCAAAAAGGGGAAGCTTCTTGGAGAAAAGGGCAATCACCAAATGACGGATTTTTTCCTGAGACTAAATCTTGTTACTCCCTGTGACACCCACTCAGACCCTTTGCTTTCCTTAACTGGTTCTTTCCTTTGGCCCTAAAATAAACTCTGTCCCTCATACCTTTGTGTCACTAAAGGTCTGGAGCTCCTGTCCTCAGTCTGGTGGGAATAAGCAGAGGGTGCTGCCTGTGGGCTTGCTGCCGGTCAGGACTTGGAGAATATTAATCAAGACAAAGCTATCATTGACCAAACACTTATTATGGGTCATGCTATGCTTGTTATTTATTTATATATCTCATTGAAATGCACCCCTCCCCTTTTACCACAAGAGATGTTCTTCTCCCGACGATGCAGATGAGAAAAGTGAGACCAAGGGAAGTTAATGTAACTCATTTTAGGTTACATAGCACAAAAGGGTTGGTTCTGGGATCCAGACCCAGCATAATGGACATAAGAGAAAAATCAACTGGATGGTCCCCACACAAGCACCTATACACCTATGGTAGTGGAGAAAACAAAATGAAGACCAGAGAGGCAAAATTAAATCTAATGTTTAGCTGCTGAGTGAGGGAGGGTAAGGAAAGAGGGAGTGAGAGTCCAAATGAGAAAGGAAAGTTTATGTATAGGGGTGGGGGTAAGAAGGAAGACCTCTCATCATTTTCAGGGAGTTCGGGTAAGGTTTACATAACTTGTCAATGCATTTTATATGTCCTACTCTGGGGCATGTGTTTAGAAGACAAAGGTCAAAGACTGGAGCCAGCTGGTATAGGTGGCTACAGAGCCACACTCTTTAACCACCATGGACCAGGGCTTAGAGGCTGGAGGGCTGGCTCTCCTGGGCACACCTGGCACTCATGGCAGTGGCTCATGCTGTGTCCAGTTGTGGAATGCACTCCTCCCTGGTCGGCAAATCCCACCATCATTCCATTCAAAATCCCACATTCTCCAGGCATTCCTCACTGGACAGACATGTCTGGGAGCCCTATAGTTTGTGTCATGATGACAGAGATGGCCAAGTTCTCCTTCCTCCCCTCAGCAGCCCTCATTGTTCCCTCTCTGTCTCCTCTTAACTCTGAGAGCAGGAATGAGGTGCCCGTCCTGCCCAGTCATCCCTCAATTGGAGCCACTTTGTCTAATTCTTATCTCGGGAGTCTCAGTTAACTCTTCTTATGGGTGTGGTTAAATCAAGAGGCGCAGGGCCTTCTGCTGTGTTTCTGGGCTTCTTAATCCCTTTTCCCCTTTTCACGCATCCTTCCAACCCCTCAGCTCTAGCACCCATTGGTTTGCTCTCTGTATCTAGGAGTCTGTTTTGTTTTCTTTGTTCATTTGTTTTCTTCTTTAGATTCCACATCCAAGTAAAATCATACAGTATTTGTTTCCTCTAACATTTCACTTGGCGTAGTAGCCTCTGGGTCCATTCATAACACCCATCATATTCTGAGCAAATGGGAGGGGAAGGTGCTTACTAAGGGTGCACGATGTGTTGATGGATCAAATAGATGGACTCTGGGTGAATGGGTGGATGGGTGAATGGGTGGATGGATGGATGGAGCCTAACACAAAGGTGTTGAAGAAAGTCTGATGGAGGAAGAAGAAACTAGTCATCCAGGGAAGTAATGCCAAAAGCTTTGGTTTTCAGCTAATGCTACATTCTCCAGGGCCTGTAATACATGTTGGGGATAAACCAGTCATTTCGTTTATGTTATTTTCCCTGCTGGCTCATTTTGGGTTCTTCTGCTGATTCTCAGTGGCTCCCTGGGAGCCAAGGCATGAAAGGGGCGACAGATGTAGGAAAGGAGGTTCAGATGCCCTAATTTGTAGACTATTTTTTAAGAGAAAGGTTTGGTGGAGAGGAGTGGAGGTGAATTGGGGGGTTGTAGAAGCCATAAGAAACAAGCAGTTTAGATTACTTGTGGGTATGAATTATCTAGCTACTCAGTCCCCCATAAATGTAGGGAAATGAAAATAAAAGGCAGAGACAGTCTTCTAAGTATACATTTGGTTAACTTGAAGAAACTTTGGTCTTTTACTTGTGGGTGAATGTTTGAGCCCCTATCCTCAATTCCTCTTGGCCCATAAGCCCTTGGAGTGTGTTCTCTAATTACAATTGATTTGCTTCCATCTTTCTCCCCCACTATATAGCCCTTGGCTGGAGATTCAGGTTTGAGGAGCAAAATACCACATCCGCAGGAATGTAAAATTGTCAAACAGCAGAATAATCAGACATTGGTGCCAGAGGAATGACATTTAATTGTTTGGAAAACAGGAGCAGAAGGGAACAGTGAGAGGGTAGGGTGTCCGGGCAGGCTAGCCAGGTTTCCAAAAGCTGACAGGGCGATGTAGGTACATGTCAGCAAAGACGATTCGACAGGCTAGGACCAGATCCTTGTCTGGGATGGAAATTGCCGCTGCCAATAAATAAGTGGTAGAAATCGAGGAAGTTGTCATCCTGGTGCTGCCTTTTTTGGAGCTTGGCTGCAGGTGAGTGCAGTTGACATCTGGCTGTTGGAGGGAGGTGCTTGATTTCTTGCTCTCTGCTTTTCCTGGGAGCTTGGCCTCTGGTCACATGTCCAGCTTCAGTTTTTCTGGGGTGAGGTGTAGCACTGCAGGGGTGCAGGGTAGCACTGCTGGGGTGGGGGGCAGCACTGCAGGGGTGCAGGATAGCACTGCTGGGGTGCAAGGTAGCACTGCAAGGGTGGGAGGCAGCACTGCATGGGTGCGGGGTAGCACTGCTGGGGTGGGGGGGTAGCACTGCATGGGTGCGGGGCAGCACTGCATGGGTGCGGGGTAGCACTGCTGGGGTGGGGGGCAGCACTGATTCTGCTGAGACATTCTGAGCTGGACGTGCAACTGGAAGAAGAAAGACAAAAAAATGAGGAACCCTAAAAGCCCAGGTAAACCTCCTGCTAAGTTCCTGTCCTGGTCTGCTTTTCCTTTGCCCCTTGATCACCTTCCTAATTTAAGGTGTGTGTGTGTGTGTGTGTGTGTGTGTGTGTGTGTGAATATAATTTGTAGCTAAATGTTTGTAAAGCATTTCAGCTCTTTCTGAGACAAGTAAAGAATAGAAGGAAGGAAGGAAGGAAGGAAGGAAGGAAGGAAGGAAGGAAGGAAGGAAGGAAGGAAGGAAGGAAGACACACACACTCCAACAGCCCCAAGTGTTTATGGGGACATAAGGCCAGTTCTCAGCAAAGCTGATAGATGAGATGGACTGTGGACTTCCTTGCCACAGGTCCTCATCTCCCAGGCACACAGCCCCCACTTCCTTTGCCAAGAGTTACAAGCATTTCCTTGAAGCCTCTGCCCACATAAGAGAGGCAAAGTCACAGTCAATCTAAATCAAACAATTTTAGGAAACAATTTGGCCATATTCATGCTGCATCCCCATCTCACTGCCCCCTCCCTCTGTCTCGCTTTCACACACTCTCTCTCACACACACACACACATTCCAAAATATGGTCCCAAGCGAAGAGGGAATGGGAGGGGATTGTTGTCTGTTCTTTCTCCATTCCATGACACCTATCCCTCAGCACAGTGACTGGAGCCTTTCTAGAAGCACAGGTACTGCAGCCTATGAGAGATACTTGCACCCACCCTGGCATTCCCCCCCATCATGCTCTGCCTGCTAGAGGGCCCTGGTTCCGTTGGCTCACACTTACCAGGCCCACAGAAAGGATGGCTGGACAGGCTTCTAGTGGAATGCTGAGCTGAGCAGGGGCCAGAGCACCCTTTATACCAGTCCCAGACTTGCTGACTTCCTAGATTGAAGGTGATGGCCTCATTCCACCACTAAAGTTGGTCAAAGTCCTCCAGCCCCTCCCTGACTTATCACAGGCACCTGAAGTAAAAAAAAAAAAAACCTGCTCTATTCACAGACAAACAAGTTCATGCCTGGCCAGAGGTCCCTGGGGGCTCAGGCACCACAGCCTCATTCATGACCTGAGTCCCCTTTTTCCTATTGTTTTGTGACCTCAGCCAAGCATCTCTGAATCTCAATTTCTCCACCTGTAGACTGGGTTTATCCTCATATTAGACTGAGATTTATTTCCAAGGGCAAGAAAGGGAAAGTTATATTTCTCTCTGGAACATCCACACAGGGTATGTGGTGTAAAGGTGGGAAGAATCACTTCTCATGAAGAGATGGGGTTGCTGGGGGTTCTCTTGGCAATTAGCCCACAGCCCATCCACTCTCAGGGCCTATCTATAGCTCTCTGGTTTCAGGAAATAAACCCTGTCTTCGGGGAGAGGACTTTAGGCCCAACAGGGACAAATGGAAGGCTTCTAGGAGTCTCCTGCTAAATGCCATGGCTTTCCAGGCCCCATATCCAAGACTATATAGTTCAAAACCTCCCAAGAATAAAAACTCACAGAAATTCCAGACAAGAAAATAAGCATTCAGTATATAATATATCAAATGAAGACTGCTTTTTATGATGCTAAATCAACCACTTTCTAAAATTTTTATGGAAATGCATAAAGGTATGAAGCTAAGACAAAATCATCTATTACTTTCTCCACACCATTCTCTAAAAAGAGCTTTAAGTCATGTTACAGTTTAGGTACTGCAACGTGTCCCTCCCCGATATTGGTGGTGACTCAGCATATCTGAAATAAAGTCCAAACTCACTGCCCTGATGTCAGAAACCCCTGCTAAGGGGCCTCAGTTCCCAGGAGAAGCCCAGTGCTCCCCACCTTGGGGCTTGCCACTCCCGGGCCCCTGGCTCTTTGTGCCTCAGCATCAGCAGGAAGGCACAGACTATCCCATCTATAGCGTTATCTTCCAGTTCACTTCATGTCACTAATAACAATTGAGGGCCTTGGTTTGCATTTGGTCACTTGTCCATTTCCTCTCTGTCCCATTGGAAAATAAGCTTTCTAAGGCAGGGGTTGCTTAGCCTGGAGTGTGCTCCACCATGTCCCCAGAACCCATCATAAGTACCACATGGACCCAGTGCTCTAGAAATGTTAAGTGAAGGAAGGAAGGGATGGACCATGAATCTCACCACAAGGAGATAACTACTATCAAAGAAGGTAGTGTTATCTGTATGTTCATGTGTGTAAAAAAACAATTAGGATATGGTGTTTAATCATTGTTTTATAGCTTATTTTGTGGACGTTATTTATTTAAACCACTTCTTTATAAGCAAATCAAAAAAGAACTGTTAGAACAATATGAAGACAAATACTTCTGCTACTAGTGTGTCACAGATACGCGATGAGTGCCAGTGCAGACAAACCAAGTATGTGGTCAATGTGGGGCGTCTCCCAATGTGTGGCCATCAGGGGCACCCACATCCTCCGCCCAAGGCCAGCGTGGTGCCTCCACATCAGTGTCCCCTTCCTGATGCATTTCCTTGCTCTCTGTTGATCCCAGTCAAACAAGGCCTCTGTGTGCTTTGTTTGCGTCCTATGCGTTTCTTCCTTTTTTCCCCTGTGGTTATTCCTCCTACTCAGGGCCTTAGCAGTCCTTTGCATTATGGCTTCCATCCCTCCAGGAGGGGGAGCACCACCTCCATTTAGCAAATGAGGAAACTGAAACCCTGAGAGGTGAAGTGCCTTGGCCAAAGTCCTGTAGTTGGTAAGTAGTTGGGCCAGAATTCAAGCCCACATCAGCTGGGTTCTAAGACAGAACTCTGTGCTGCCTCCTGCAGCCTCTACACAAACTACATGTTCTCTTTCCTTTTCACTGCATCCTGTGCAGGCAGGCAGGACAGAAGTGACCAGCGAGGCACCCTTATAGTGGAGCCTGTGCCCAGAATGAGTGACCCAGCTTTACTAACCCAGGGAACTGGTCCCCTGGGCCCACTCCCTTTAGAATGTTAACTGAGCCTTCAGCATAGTCCTGTTGAAAGGCTGCTCTGGCTTCATTTTAGTTCTGACACAAGGGCTTACAAAGAGGAAGTTGCAGTTAACAAGACATCTCCAAATGGAAGGTGCATCTTGAGCAGCAAGAATTGGGCTGGCCCTAACCGGTTTGGCTCAGTAGATAGAGCATCGGCCTGCGGACTCAAGGGTCCCAGGTTCGGTTCTGGTCAAGGGCATGTACCTTGGTTGCGGGCACATACCCAGTGGGGAGTGTGCAGGAGACAGCTGATTGATGTTCCTCTCATTGATGTATCTAACTATCCTTCTCCCTTCCTCTCTGCAAAAAAAAATCAATTAAAAAGAAAAAGAATTAGGCTGAAGGTCCATGCAGCCTGTCTTGGGACTTGTTTTCTCTGGTGACCTCAAAGGACAGTCTCTAATTTCAGCTAATGGAGCTTTCTCACAGAGGCAGCTTTAATTACCGCTCAGCTCCCAGGCTTCCTACCACAAAAGTCATCTGGCTCCTAGCCCTGGGACAGACAGTCCCTCTTGGTTGAACCTAGAGGTAGAAGGAGCTCCTGATCAGTCCCACTGAGAGCCATGTTTGCTGCTCTTTTGGCACCTGTGTGGGTCCTGAGCACATGCCTGGCCTTGCTCACCGCTTCACAAAGTTCCTGCTGTCTGATCCTATCTCTTCAACTTTCCCTCTTTTCACATCCCCTGTTCTGCACACAGGGATCACCAGCATCCTGGGAGAGCAAAGCCAACACTCTACTCACTACCCAGTCTGTTCTAAAGAGTGTCAAAACACTCTTCTTTTGATCAAGACTCTGATTTTACATCTCTCTTCCCAGGGGGCCCAGTCATAATACAAGATATGATGGGAGACCAGCAGAAAACTCTATTAAGATTATGGTAGCAGGTGTTACTTTCCTGATTATTCACAAAGAGAATAGCATATATGGAAGCATGTACACACACACATACACCCCCCCACACACACACACACACACGTGCCATCCTGAGCCAGTTTCAAGCAGAGAATAAAGTAAGAACATTCCATGAAGACTTGAATGAAAGGTGGCTGACTGCTGTCAATTGGTCTTAAAAACCACAAGCTAATCTCCCCACAGAAGTCCTCTAGCTCCATGCACATTTGACTTGCCATTTAGTATTTCTTTCTTCAAGGCCATGAACTGCAAGTCAAAGGGTTCCTGGCCAATTCCTCTGGGGCCAGAGGTGGCATCTAAGCATTCCATCGGACATGACCCAGAGTTCTCTCTCTACCAAGGACTATGAGAAATGCAAATGAGAACAACTCAGCCCTGCTTGCCCAGGAAAAGTTTTCAGGTTAAACTTTTGGGGGAAGAAGATGAGCTTGCATGAAAGACAGGCCTATATTGGAGTCCCAGCTTGTCAGCTACTAGCTGTGCGGTCTTGGGCAAAGTTTACTACTTCTTTGGCTCATATTATCATATGCAAAATAAGATTTTTATCTTTTATGGTAGTAATAAATATTGTATAGAATAGCAGTGTTAAAATCCTAGTATAGTGTAAGCAGGTTAGTGCTAGGATTGAAGAATATTAAAATATAGATATTTATTTTAGCTAGGCTTGCTCTGTGCCTTTTCAAGGAAGCCATACAAAATGTCTGATACCTGAGGGTCCCCATTCCAGCCTTACCTCTTTATGGCTTTTGCATGACTGTGACTTGTTTGAAGAAGAGATTCAATAAAGATCACAGTGAGTCACCTCAGACTAAGTCAGGAGATGAAGGAAGCTGATAAAGAACCAGCAAGCGCCACATTGTCTCCTGGATCATGCGGGAGGCAGAACCTCTCTGTCGAGTGCACTTTATTCGCAGCTATGATGCCTTCTAACCCATTGAAGGTGACCTTGTTCCTCAACCCTTGGGGACTAAGGTGTCTCCAGCCAAAGGGCTGCCTGGAGAGCTGAGGACAGAGAGAATGGTTTCCTTTTGCTTTCATTGAAGAGTGAGATGGAAGCAGCCAGTCTAATACCTAATGGGTGGGGTGAACATTCCAGAAGACAAGGGACTAAGATAAATTGCAAGGAGCCAGGAGTTGCTGTCAGTAATGACTATTCTCTGCCCTAGAGAGAACCCCCGACAACACCAGCCCTGACATGCACACAGGGACACAGGTGGCACCACTGTGAGTTGGGAGGAGTTTCAGCAGAACTAGGTGGAGGCCAAGCGACTGTGTCTCAGCGCCAGTCATTTGTAATCCCCCAGGAATGACAGGCAGCCGAACCTCATGTGAAAACATGCAGGAAAAGGCAGAGCCAACTGAACTGGGCCACACCCACAGCAGGGCCCAACCACTGGATTCCTGGTGGCTAGAACTGGGCTTCTCTGTGAAAGCAATCACCAGCTGGGGATCCCCCTGAGGCAGAACAGGGTGTATGCCCCCACCTAGCGACTTTCCCAGGGGACGTGTGAAGGAAGAAATGGATGAGGGATGGGCAGACCACCCGTGTCTGTCTGCTTGAGCCTCTTATTTTGATCTTGAAGCTTGTTTATTATCATTTTTGTGCTTAGAAAAGTTAAGTAAGTGGCCAAGGTTACTCAATATGAAGTAGGGAAGGGGGATTGAACCTGGGTCTTTCAGGCTCCAAGAGGAGTGGGTATATTTTTCCTGCACTTACCCCCATCCATGGTCTTTCTTTTCTTGGAATATATAGATCTATTCTTTTTAAAATATTTCTTTATTGTTGAAAGTATTACATATGTCCCATAGCTCTATTCTCAGAGGAAGGCACCCCTCCTTCCAAGCCCTCAGCACCACACCCTTCATCCTGGGATCTCTGTTCCATGGAAATGCACTCAGGGTCAATGGTCAGACATCCCCATGGAATCTGGCAGAGACCTGGGAAAAGGTGACAGGACAGACCACTGAACCTGAGAACAAAGGCTGGACTCTGTTGGGAGAATTGCACATGAGCGACAATGACAGTGTCTGTGCTTATGTGTTCAAGTGTCTGAGTATGTGTGAACATGTGTTTGAGTGTGATTGACAACAAGCAATTATGTATAGTGTGTGGTGAGTTATGACCTTATGTGAGAGCTAATGAATGTATATGTGTGGGGGGAATATGAATGTGAGTGTGGAAGCATGCATGGGTGTGCAAGAGTGAGTGTGCACAGGGCTGATATTTAGGAGGCATATAGAGCTTTACACAGGTGTTGCTGAACCCATGCTTCAAACATGAAAACTACTTCTGTAACAGATGTCAAATACCACTACACAAACTCTCCTCACCACCAGAGGCCCTGCCACCACCCTGGATGCCCAGCTCAGTCTTCAACACCCTCAAGAAATTAAGGGGCAGTGCCTGTCCTCCAGGGATCTCTGTGATGCTGTTCCAGCTCTGCTTCATGCCTAATGCCAGTCTCCAAAGCTGTAGAATTTACTTTAACTAACAACCCTGTGTGTGTGATATTTGTGAGTGTGTGACCAGGCATGAGTATGCATCCCTGTCCTGTGCAACAAGTGTGAGTATCAGACTGGGTCTTGCCTTCCCAATGGATTCATGTATTGCAAGTCTTGGAAAGGCAAGATTCTGCTTTGAGCTTCTTCCAATCATTACCATGTTGCAAAGGATACAGACCCGAGAGCCAGCTGGTCCCAATTTTGAATCTTGACTCTGCCAACTACAGGCTGTTATTACTCTGAGCAGGTGAGGAACTTCTCAGAGTTTCAGTCTCAAATTAATGGGAGTAGCAATACTATCTCAACAAGGTGGTATCAATGTGTGTAAATGCTCGGCACATCCCAGGTCAGTCAGGTACCTGGCTTGTGAATATTTCCTCAGCTTATGGGCTTCCAATCTTGATTCCAGGGAGCAAAGCCTGTCTCAAGAATCCAAGGCTGACTGTGTAAACTGACAGGTGAGAATCACTGTGGGCAGAGCTGCCTGGGACTGCCTTGAGAGCAGGATCCTTTGTGGGCAGGTGTCCAAAAAGGGAAGGTTCTGGGAGAAAAGGCCAACTGCCAAATGATGTAATTTTTCCTGAGACTAAATCTTATTACTCCCTGTGCCACTCACTCAGACCCTTTGCTTTCCTTAACTGGTCCTTGCCTTTGGCCCTAAAATGGGCCCTGTTCCTCACAGCTTTGTGTCACTAAAGGTCTGGAGCTCCTGTCCTCAATCTGGTGGGAATAAGCAGAGGGTGCTGCCTGTGGGCTTGCTGCCGGTCAGGACTTGGAGAATACTAATCAAGACAAAGCTATCATTGATCAAACACTTATTATGGGTCATGCTATGCTTGTTATTTATTTACGTATCTCATTGAAATGCACCCTTCCCAAGAGATGTTCTTCTCCCCACAATGCACATGAGAAAAGTAAGACCTAGAGAAGTTATGTAACTCATTTCAGGTCACACAGCACAAGAGGGTTGGTTCTGGGATCCAGACCCAGCATAATGGACATAAGAGAAAAAATCAACAGGATGGTCCCCACACAAGTACCTGTGCACATATGCTAAGTATGGTCATTTGTAGTGGAGAAAACAAAATGAAGACCAGAGAGGCAAAATTAAACCTAATATTTAGCTGCTGAGTGAGAGGGTAAGGAAAGAGAATCCAAATGAGAAAGGAAAGTTTATGTATGGGGGTGAGGGTAAGAGGGAAGGCATTTGGAGAGTGTGCTGAATGAGATGTCTAAAGGTGGGGGAAGTTTAAAACTTCCCATCATTCTCAGGGAGTTCAGTTAAGGTTTACATAACTTGTCAATGCATTTTATATGTCCTACTTGAGTTTCTGTTGAATGTTATGAGCCATAGGTCACAAGATTGAGCCATCTTCTGTGGTGTCCAGCTGGTGTGGGTGGCTACAGAGGCCATGCACTCCAACCACCAAGGACCAGGACTTAGATGCTGGAGGGCTGGCTCTCCTGGGCACACTTGACCCTCATGGCAGTGGCTCATGCTGTGCCCAGTTGTGGAATGCACTCCTCCCTGGTCGGCAAATCCCACTGTCGTTCCATTCTAAATCCCACATTCTCTAGGCATTCCTCACTAGATAGACACTTCTGGGAGTCCGTTGGTTGGTGCCATGATGACAGAGATGGCCAAGTTCTCCTTCTTCTCCTCAACAGCCTTCATTGTCCCCTCTCTATCTCTTCTGAACTCCGAGGGCAGGAATAAGGGACCCATTCTGCCCACTCATAGCTTAATTGGATGCCACTTTGTCTAATTCTTGTCTCAGTTAGGTCTTCTTATGGGCATGCTTAAACCAAGAGGCCCAGGGCTTTGTGCTGTGTTCTGTGCTTCTTAATCCCTTTCCCCTTTTCACGCATCTTTCCAACCCCTCCCCTCTAGCTATCATCGATTTGTACTCTGTATCTAGGAGTCCGTTTGTTTGTTCATTTGTTTTCTTCTTTAGATCCCACATCTAAGTGAAATCCTACAGTATTTGTTTTCCTCTGTCTGACTTATTTCACCTGGCATACTACCCTCTGGGCCCATCCATAGCACCCTCACATTCTGAGCAATTAGGGCGCACTGATGGGTTGATGGATGGAACAGATGGGCTCGTTAATGGATTGATGGATGGAGCCTAACTCAAAGGCATTGAAGAAGGTATGATGGAGAACGAAGAGCCCAGCCATCCAGGGAAGCAATGCTAAAAGCTTGGTCTTTAGCTAATACTACATTCTCCAGGGCCTGTAATACATGTTGGGGATGACCCAGAGTTTTAGTTTACATTATTTCTCTCTTTGGGCACTTCTGCTGATTCTCAGTGGCTCCCTTGAAGCTGAAGCATGAAAGGGGAGACAGGTGTAGGAGAGTAGGTTCAAATACCTGAATTTATAGACTGTTTTTAAAGAGATATTTTGTGGAAGACTATTTTTTAAGAGGAAGAATTGGTGGAGAAGGGTGGAGGTAGTTGGGGGCAGGGTAGTGGAAGCAATAGAAGGAAGAAGTTTGGATTACTTGTGGGTCTGAATTATCTGGCTCCCTCAATCCCTCACAAATGTATGGAAATGAAAATAAATGACTTGTAGGGGGAAATAGCCCAAGAGAATCCCCAACTGAAGAAAAATGGAAACTGATTTTTTTTTTCAGAGAAAAATCATGAACAGAGCTTCCTTTTTATTTTTAACTAGAGGCCTGGTGCATAAATTCATGCACCAGTGGGGTCCTCAGCCTGGCCTGCAGGATTGGGCCAAAATTGGCTCTCTGACATCCCCTGAGGGGTCCCGGATTGTGAGAGGGTGCAGGCCAGGCCGAGGGACCCCACGGGTGCACGATTGGGGCCAGGGAGGGACACAGGAGGTTGGCCAGCCAGGAAGGGACTGTGGTAGGGCCCCAGGGCATGTCTGGCCCATCTCACTCAGTCCTGATTGGCTGGACCCCAGCAGCAAGCTAACCTACTGGTTGGAGCATCTGCTCCCTGGTGGTCAGTGCACATCATAGCTACTGGTTGACAGGTCGACTGTCTGCCCCCTGGGGTCAGTGCACATCACAGTGAGTGGCTGAGCAGTCTTAGCATATCATTAGCATATTACGCTTTGATTGGTTGAACGGACAACTGGATGACCAGACACTTAGCATATTAGGTTTTTATTATATAGGATCCTCACCTGAGCATATTTTTCCATTGATTTTTTAGGGAGATTGGAAAAGAGAGGGAAGGACAGAGAGAAACATTGATGATAGAAACTTATCAATTGGTTGCCTCCTGCATGAACGCTGACCAGGACCCGGGCCAGACTAGAGCAGAAACTGTGATTTTGATCAAATATTGCCTGTGCACATGTGTGTGTTCGTTATGCAGTGTTTGCATACACTGAGTGAGATGGGCCAGACATGCCCTGGGGGCCTGCACCCTCAAAATATCTCTTTAAGAACTATCCTCAAGTTCTTTTGACCTATAAGCCTTCGGTGTGTGTTCTCTGAATCACAATTAATTTGCCTCAGTCTTTCTCCTCCACTATGTAGCTCTTAGCTGGAGGCTCTGGTTTGAGGAGCCAAATACCAAATCTACAGGAATGTAAAATTTTCAAACAGCAAAACAGTCAGACATTAGTGCCAGAGGAATTACATTTAATTGTTTGGAAAACAGGAGCAAAACTGTGAGAGGGGAGTGTGTCAGGGCAAGCTGCCCAAGTTTCCAAGAAGCCGACAGGGCGATGTAGGTACATGTCAGCAAAGATGATTAGACACTTTAGGACCAGATCCTTGTCTGATATGGAAATTGCAGCTGCCAATTAATAAGCAGTAGAGATCGAGGAAGCTGCCATCCTGGTGCTGCCTTCTCCCTGGTATGGGTGAGTGTGGCTGACATCTGGCTGTTGGAAGGAAGGGGCTGATTTCTTGCTCTCTGCTTTTCCTGGGGCTTGGCCTCTGGTCACAGTGTCCAGGCTTATTTCTACCTGTACATCTGGCATTGCTGGGGTGGGAGTCAGCACTGCTTGGGTGGGGGGCAGCATTGCTTGGGTGGGGGGCAGCATTGCTTGGGTGGGGGGGCAGCATTGCTTGGGTGGGGGGCAGCATTGCTGAGGTGGGGGGCAGCATTGCTTGGGTGGGGGGCAGCATTGCTTGGGTGGGGGACAGCACTGCTTGGGTGGGGGGGCAGCACTGCTGAGGTGGGGGACAGCACTGCTTGGGTGGGGGGCAGTACTGCATGGGTGCGGGGGTAGCATTGCTTGGGTGGGGGGCAGCACTGCTGAGGTGGGGGGCAGCACTGCTTGGGTGGGGGGCAGCACTGCATGGGTGGGGGGCAGCACTGCATGGGTGGGGGGCAGCACTGCATGGGTGGAGGGCAGCACTGCATGGGTGGAGGGCAGCACTGCATGGGTGGGGGGCAGCACTGCTGAATTGGAGGACAGCACTGCTTCTGCTTCTGCTGAGACATTCTGGGCTGGATGTGCAACTGAAAGAAGAAAGACACAAACGTGAGGAACGCATAAAGTCTCCTGGCCCAGGTGAACCTCCTGCTAAGTTCATGTCCTACTCTGCTTTTCCTTTGCCCCCTGATCACCTTCCTAATTTAAGGTGTGTGTGTGTGTGTGTGTGATATAAATTGTAGCTAAATGTTTGTAAAGCATTTCAACCCTTTCTGAGACAAATAAAGAACGGAAGGAAGGAAGGAGGGAAGGAAGGAAGGAAGGAAGGAAGGAAGGAAGGAAGGAAGGAAGGAAGGAAGGAAGGAAGGGAGGGAGAGGGGAAGGACGGGGAAGCAAACAAAAAATAAACGAGGAGAGAGAGAAAAAAAGTTGGGGAGAGAGAGAACAAAAGTAATACGCTGTTATGGCAAAGACTATGGCATCTGGACCAGGATTACCTGGAATCTGAGGCTTGGCTAAAGCATTAACTAGCTGTGTAACTAAACAAGTTGCTTAACTTTCTGTACTCACTTGTCTCAGGGCTATTGTAAGGATTAACAACTATATAAAAATTCATACATACAAAGGTGCATACATACATATGTAAATGTATGCGTGTTTATGTGAGTTTGTTCACACACAGGGTACCTAGCACATGGTAAGCACTGTGTGTTTCAATTTATTAAGTAAATTTCTGAAAATTCAAAAAGGGTGCAAAGGGGCATCTTAAACACACTCTAAGCGAAGTTATAGTAAAGAGACATCTAGAGATGAAATGGACCTTTTAAATTCTTAATTACAGTGAAGAAAGCAAAACTCAGAGAAGGAAGTAATTGTTCTCTAGTCGCTCAGCATCAAGAGGAAGCCAGTGGAAATCGGGGTCCCTGGTTCCCGGAGCAGGACCTGGCCACTGCGACACATCCTCTTATCCCTGTTTTTCTGTCCTCCTCAGGCCTCCGCACTTCCACTCCCTGAGGCAGCCTGCTATCCTTCTCCCTGAATCCACCTCTCCCTTAAAGGGCAGTTCTGAGGGTCTCTCGGCCTCATAGCTGGTGTCCCCTTCTCCTTCTACCAAGTCTGTCTTGAACCTGACAAGATTCAACACCAGCAGGAGCCTCAGGACATAGGCCTCTGAGCAGACACACCCCCATCTCAGCCCACCTTCCCACACTCCTCACAGGCCTTGCAGACTGAGCCACATTGGTCCCAAAGGATACGAAGGAGAGTGATGCCCAAACCACCCAGAGCTCCAGCCTCAGCTCCTGGTCAGAGTTTGGGAGCCTGTGGAGCAAGGTTGTGAGGAGCAGCGCTACATTGCCAGACTTACCCAAGTTCACCGGAGCTTCTGAAGTGTGGCAGTGCCAAGCGGTATGGGATGCTCTGAGTCTATCCACCTTTTATACCTGCCCAAGGCCACTAGGTAGCCTAGGATTGGGGTGTCCTAATTAGTCCCTAGTTACAATAGGATCCACCTATCCTTCCTCAAATTTTAGGTTTTACTCATCCCCAGGGCTGGCAGCCACCCTTTTGGCATGGCGGGACTTGGGGATGACGGTGCCTTCACTCTGGCCTGACCACTCCTCCCCATCACTTTACAAGGTCTGGCTGCTTTGGATTTCCAAACCCACTTGTGACTTTTGACTTAGAACCTTGGCATCTGGGATGGTCCCAAGGGAGCATTCGGGACAGTGCTGAATGTGTGTGGGGGGTGGGGTTGGTGAGGGCAGCTTTCGGGGATGTTCTGGTTGGTGGAGAGGAGGTGGTGGGCTGGGTAGGGTATGCTGAGAGCATTGTTTGAAGGGAAACTTAGCAAGTGAGGGGGTGAATGTCTCACTTGGAAGCCCATTAAAGTCAGCAATGCTGTGACTTTGACTTAACCAAAGCTCAGAGATGCATTCACCTGAAAGGGGGGAAGTGGCTTGGGGTCCTTGCCTATTATTAATTATACAATAAATTGAGGCCACAGCCCTCTGTTCTGCTGGAGTAGAGAAAACCATTAGGCTCCATTAAAAGAAACTGGGTGGTTACAGCAGACAGTATTTACCTCCCCATCTCTTTACATATGTATGTATACATCATCTAGACTCCCTGGTTTCCCAGCAAATGATTATCATGAGGTGGAGGGGGTGGAGGAACCAAGAAGCACTGACTTAGAATGAACTCCTGGAGGAGTCACCTGGGCTGGTCCTAGATCCTGAGCTCTGAGATACCCATTCCTGACTCTTCCCTCACTCCTGTTAGGGATTCCAGGACAAAGAGGGATGACACAGTTTTGGATGCTCTCCACGTGTCTGACAAAGGATAAATCATGTCTCTACAAAATCTCCAAGTGGTGTTCAGGTTGAGGTTCTCACCTTTCCCAGTTGGGTGACCTTGGGCACTTAATGTCTTTGAGCTTCAGTTTCCCAGTCTGCTAAAGAGGATGAAAACATCATGCTGTATGTCAGCAGTCAGGTTAAAATGGACAACACATGTAAAGTATGTGCATAGTGTTTAGCACAACATAAGTGCTCAACCAGTGTTGGGTGCTCCATGGAGCTGGGCTCTGAATACTAGGACAAGACACACCCTAAGAAGTATGGAATGGGTAGCTGCAAAATTTGAAGGCAAGTAGTGGCACTTGCTACCCAGTGTCATAAGATGTTGGCTGAGAGAACAGGAAATAGGAAAGCTAGTCCCAAGGGTGCCGCAGTTTAAATTTCAGACGTGGAATTTAGCCATTGATCTACTGAAAGCCTTACAATATCCCAAGATCTTGGGATGTCACACTGCCACAACTAGGAGACAGGCTTGGAGATGAATGGTTTCTCACTTAAACCATGGTCTTGACTCCCTGGTATTACAGGCTTGGGCTAGTACCTGAGAGAGACCCAGAGCCATCCAGGCCTCCCTGAGAAGGGGATCACTTGGACATGGTATGATCCCCAGTTCTCAGAAATGGTCCTGTGAGTAGAATGGGAAAATAAAACTGATCAGGTCCTCTTATCCTCCTCCTCCTTCCAAATCTTAGAGATATTTTCTGATTGTCTGACTGGGATTAACTGGAGAAATCAAACCCAAAGGACACCAGAGTGATGCCTGCATAGTGTGGCCATCAGCTAACTCAGTTTTGTGTTAAATCCAGTGATCTTTCTTTGCATGAGCCCCAATCACACAGAGCAGTCTTTCTGTGGTGGAATCAGCTACCTCAAGAATGCATCGCTTCTACAACCAGAGGACAGAAAAGGAATAGGCCACCTGGAAGCCACCAATGAAACCAAATGCTCCTCTGGGCAACTGGGTGGTCTTATTCCTTGGCTTCATGAACACCCACTCTGTCTTTCTCTTTCCCCAATCCTCTGTCTCTCTTACACACACACACACACACACACACACACACACACACACACATTCCAACAGCCCCAAGTGTTTATGGGGGCATCAGGCCAGTTCTCAGTAAGGCTAATGGGATGGAATATGGACCTCCCTGCCACCGGTCCTCATCTCCCAGGCATACAGCCTCCATTTCCTTTGCCTCCCTCCCATCGCGAAGACTCTATTTGCCCTCCAAGCACATTTTCTCCTTAAGGTTTTCCTTTGGGTTCATCTCATCCTCATTGTACTTGCAGGAACATGAACATGACAGTGAGGTAGTAAGAATGAGGGGTATATATTGGAGGAAGGAGGTGGGAGAGGGACCTACTCCTCAGGATGTCTTTGGCTTGAAAACAGATACCCATCTACTCAGTTTCTATAGGATGTCCCCCAAAATGTATACACACTTTAACAGCTGACAGCTCAACTTTGAAAATGAAATGTATTTTAAAAAACACTGCCCTTATAATTATTCAAAGTCTTTGTATACATTGGGGGGGGGGGGCGGTGATGCCCTATAGTTCCAGACACCTGTTAGCATATACAGCCCGAGAAGACCAGAGCCTATCTGAGTAGCAGGGCAGGGGCTGAGCTTCCCAGGGACCTAGTCAGTCATCCCATTCACAGAAAGCAGACCCCCGCCAAGTACTCTGGGGACTGGGGAACAGAGTGCCACACAGACCCAGCCCTCAAGGAGCCTGTGATCTTCTTGGGGAGATGAAGCCAAGGAATAAGACCACCCAGATGGCCAGAGGAGCATTTGGTTTCATTGGTGGTTTCCAGGTGGCCTATTCCTTTTCTGTCCCTGATTGTAGAAGCAATGCATTCTTGAGGTAGCTGATTCCACCACAAAAAGACTGCTCTGTGTGATTGGGGCTCATGCAAAGAAAGATCACTGGATTTAACACAAAACCCATGAGTTAGCTGATGGCCACGCTATGCAGGTATCATTCCGGTGTCCTTGAGGAGTAGACAGAGGTACTGGAGCTGCAAGGCAGACGCCATGAGTCAGGACCTGAGGAATGGGATGGACAGGGTGGCACAGGAGCTCAGAGGAGTGGTCACCTGCTGGACCAGGCTGGTGTTGACAGGACAAGCTCTGAGACTGTGGGCCCATGGGTGCCGGAACATTGGCTTCCTTTGTGTCCTGGCACTTGGTACAGTTCTTGCTCAGATTCAGACGAAGTAAATGTCTGGGGAATGAATGAGGACATTCCTGGCACAGGAGTATGGACTGAGAAGACATTTGAAGTGGGGAAATGTGATGTGTTTGGGGGAACTAAAGAGACCACCCTGACTGCAGTGGATGATCAGGGCTAATAGGCAGCGGGCAGTGGAAGTGGGGCTAGAATCGTGGAGGTCAGACTAGCCAGGAGAGCTGAAAGTGCAGGGCAGAGGCCCAGTAAGGAAAGTGGGCTCTGGCTACCAACAGTACAGAAGTAGCCCTTTAAGGAACACTATATATTTTTTTTATTGTTGACAATGTTACAGATTTCCTCCATCACCCCCCTCCCCATCCAACCTTACCCCCCTAGATTTTAAAAATTTTATTGGTTGGCATAGGGATGTAAATAGGCTTTGGCATATATTTAGAAGGCCTGGCTAGCCTTCTGGATCTAGCAACAATTATCAGCTGGTTTTTGAATCGCTGGTGTCTCCTTTCTGGGGTTAAGATTTTCTACTTTGTATGACATGATAATCCCTAAAGCCCTTCCCAGGTGTAAACGCAGTATGATTTGCTCATGGGGACTGGGAGTCAAAGAAGGGACAGACTGAACGAGTATGTTCAGAGACTGGCTTGGCAGCAGTGTGCACAGTGAGCTGGGAGAAGGGGAGCAGGTAGGTAGGATGGAGGCAGGGCAAGCTATTGGGAGAGAAGAAATGATAAGGACCTGAGCTAAGATGGCAGCAATAGAGGTGGAAAGGGAAACACAGGGTTAAGAATGACCTTGGCTCACTGCAGCATTGTTCTCAGCAGCCAAGATATGGAAGTAACCAAGATGTCCATCAACGGATGAGTGGACCAAAAAAGATGTGATATGTATATATGATGGAATGTTACTCAGCCATAAAAAAAAAAAGAATGAAATCTTGCCACTTGTGATAACATGGATGGACCCACAGGGTATTATGCTAAGTAAAATAAGTCAGACAGAGAAAGACAGAGACTGTATGATCTCACTTACATGTGCGACCTAAAGAAGAAAACAGACTCCTAAATATAGAGGACAAACTGATGGTTGCCAGAGAGGTGGGGGCTGAAAGATGGCTGCGAAAGGGGAAAGGGATTAAGAAGCACCCACTTCTAGTTATAGGGAAGTCATGGGGATGTAATGTACAGCACAGGGAATAGAGTCAATCCTATCAAATGAAAGGGTAATATGCAAATTAACCATCACACCATCACAAATATGGCAGCGCCCAGTCCTCTCAGTCCTACCAGAGTCCCCCAGTCCTAGGGGGGAGGCTGCTGAGAGTGGGCAGCGTGAGCGGCCTAGTGGAATGCTTGCTACATCACCAGGGTGATGAGGCAAGCGTTCCGTGCCCAGCCGTTGATGGGCCTCTGGACCACAGAGAGCCTCTGGGCAGTGGGCACAGAGTGGCCAGGCCCCGCAGAGAGCTACTGGCACATGGATTTGTGCGCAGGGCTACTAGTAATATCATAATAACTGTGTGCGGTGACAGACAGTTACTAGACTTATTGCGGTGATCACTTTGTAAGGTATATAAATGTTGAATCCCTATGTTGTTGTATACCTGAAACTAATATAATATTATATGCCACCTATAATGAAAAATAAATTAAAAAAGAAATAAAACTATAAAAGTCACATGACAAACCCCATTGTATATAATTGAATAACCACATTTAATATAGCCTTATATGTTTAAAAATGATCTGGAACTAAGAATTCACAGGGTGGATGACTGAGGAAAGGGAGGGGAGTGAGAAGTCATGATTCTAAGTGACAAGAATAGGGATGCAGAGATGAGGGCTTGGAAAAGCAGGTCCTATTCCCATATGTGTGTCTGGCACAGCAGGACACCCAGCGAGCTGAGTCTGGGCCACGCTACAGGAAGGCATGATGAGGGATGGAAGGAGGGAACTGCCCCTACTCGGAGCCAGGTTTGCACTGAACACTAGAAAGGAAGGGTAAGAAGCTGAAGCACCAGGTCCCCTCGGGCCAGTTCTCCTTCCTGGTAGCAGGACTTAGTCAGGGGACAGCAAGCGTCTAGACTAACAGGTGCCAGAGCAGGAAGGAACCCAGTAATCAGAGTGAACATTCTCAATTCTTGGTCCAAGGACTGTCATCACTCAATGACATTCCCAACAAGCCACCGAGAAATCAATAGGAAGTGTTCCTACATTTTCCAGAGGTTGGTATAGGCTACTGAGTTTTATTTCTTTGGAAGCCTTACTTTTCATTTGCTTTTTGAGACTATACTCTTTCTGGAGCTATTGGTTTTAAAGTGATCTTTATTTAGAGAAGGGATGGAGAATGTAAAGGCTCTTACTCAGTAAAATAAAACATTGGCCCTCTTTACTGATTACATAGTGAAACCTCCAAATCTGGTACCATTAATGGGGTGCATCCAGTCTTAGCATGGATAAGTATGGAAAGGTGAGATGGAAAAGGGAAGTGACTTAAATGAGGTCACATTTTATAAAATGCCAGCAACCAAACCGACTGAACCAAACCCAAACAAACAAACAAATGAAACAGAGATTTGGCTGATATCAAAATCTCAGCAGGACAGTCTTCCTCACTCCTGCCTGTACCGCCCCCACCTCCCCACGTGAAGTCAGACCTTTGCAATGATGGCAGGACCAGGCTTGTTGGCACCCACACCCACCCCTGTCTTCTTGACTCTCCAGGACACAGGGAGACACGCTGTGGCCTGCACTGTGGCCTCACTGAGACAGAACCCCTTCTCTCTTGCCTTTATCCAGCCTCTCAGATCGAAAAGGATAAGCCCCTTCAAACTGCCTGTCTCCTTCCTGACTTTTAGGAAGCACCAGTCGTAAAGGAGTAATTCACCTTCAAAGCCCCTCCAGTGAGCTCCTCAGCTACCTGGCTTTTCCATGTGCGTAACCAGTGTTTTCACCGTCATGATAGGGACAGGGACATCCTGAGATACTTGCTGCCCCAGGGGACTACGCTTCACTGTGTTCTACATGACCCCAAGATGTGGAATGAGGTCCCTGAAAGATTGGGTTTCAACAGGGAGCAGCTTCCAGGCTCCTGGCTCCCTCAGGGATCTCACTCCTGTGCTCCGAATGACCACCTTGACAGGAACAACTTGCAGATGCGTGTTTCCAGCCCAGACTCTGCCTTGTGCTTCAGATCCATGGTACATCCAGTTGCCTCCTGAATAGCTCCATCTGGGTGTCTCAAAGCACATTGGTCTCAACGTGTTCAGAATCAAACGTGCCTTCCCTCCCGCTGCTCATGCCCCATTTCGGAGAACAGCTCCATCACCACCGACTACCTGCCCAGCAGATCTGACCAGAAACCTGACACCACCTCCTTCAACACCCCACCGTTTACCATGTCCCATCAGTGCATCACCTGGATGTGTAATGTATGTCACACATCAGGTATGAGACTTTAGAAAGCCCCCGGTCTGGTGTGGTCTGGCCTTCATCAGCTCTTGCCTTGGCTGCCGAAGAGATCTCCTCTCCCATTTCCCCATGTGCAGTCTTTCTAGCTGCAAGCCATCTTCTATCTAGACAGAAGCCAAAGGGTAATTTTAAAAGGCAAATGTAAGAGAATTTCTTGTTTTCAGGAACTATACACAGAGGTATTTATGGGCAAAGAGAATCACATCTGCAATTTACTCTCAAAATGTTCAGGTAAAAGAAAGTAAAAAACAGATAGATAGATACAAATATATAGATATATATGTATACACATATATGTGCATACATATGTATATACAAATACACACATATGTACATATAATATATATAGACATACCCAAGCTTATATATATGTATATAGATACATATATCTATATATTAATATCTATTTATCTATCTATGTTTTATTTTCTTTTTCCTAAACATACATTTTTATCTATGTGTCTATATATTTGAGGAGAGAGAGAGAGAGAGAGATATCTGGGTGATTCTGTGTAAAGGGTACCCAGGAATTCTTTAAACTATTTTTGATACTTTTCTGTAAGACTGAAATTATGTCAAAATAAACAATTTTTAAATAAACACATTTTAAATGTAAACAAGCTCATGCTATTCTCTTACATAAAATTTCTTAAAGGTCCTTTATTCCCGCTCCCGACAGGACAGAGTCTAACTAAGTTCTGATATGATGGCCCCACCTACCTCCCAACTTGATCTCACCACTCCCTGGCTCATGCTTCTGCACATCAATAAGAACCTGCTTGCAGTTCCTGGCAGACAACTGCTGTTTGTCATTGTGAAGTCTTTGCTCACGTGGTCTTTCTGACAGGAATTCGTGACACCCACCTGCCCCTTTCTGGCTAGTGGGTAAGAAAGAGGAGCAAGTCAAACTCAGAATAGTGGATGGAGGTAGATGAGCTTCCTGTTTCTCCATAAGCCTTTCTCTCTAGATGGTTATGCTTTGTTCCCCTCTCCCTAAAATACAGACTCAAGGGTTTCTGAGGAACAGCCTATGCCCTAAGTCAGTGGTCGGCAAACTGCGGCTCACGGGCCACATGAGGCTCGCGAGCCGCGGTTTGCCACTCTGTTGACTAATGAGTTTGCCGACCACTGACCTAGACTCTCGATTCCAATAATTACAGGCTGTTGTTGTTCCTTGTGATTAAGCCCCTATCCCAGTGGTCGGCAAACTCATTAGTCAACAGAGCGGCGAGCCGCAGTTTGCCAACCACTGCAAGTGGATTACAGACCAAGTGCAGAGAACCAGAGGGTTGTCTTTGGTGATACCAATCCCTCAGTGGGACCCCAGGACCTTTGGTTTTATTTCTTGTCCTCAGGGAGAGGGCAGATGTCATCTACCCTTGATTCTCTTATGGAGATAACTAAATCTTCAGTGATTCCCCCTCTAAGCTACACCAGACAAATGTAAGCTGGAGGCCAGAGGCATCTGTGTGCTCAGACCTGCTTGCCAGGGTAGGAGCAGAGGTAAGAGGCAGACAAGATGCACTTTTCTCTTCCTAGAAGGATTTTTAAGAGTATTTATGAGACATCTCATTCTCCAACCGAGAGGACATTCTGCTAAGCTTCAGTGACCAGGGAGGAAGGAAGGACACCCACTGGCCTGGAAAATTCAGGTCTATAGGGTGCAACATCTGCTTGTACCTCCTCTGACCTGGGAGGGATGATTCAGCTGGAGATCTCAGTTTCCAAAGTAGCATCGGGGGGACCAAAGATCCTCTTGAAGATTTAGATTTTGTGAACATTAAAGGGAAGATATGATAAGTGATTACAACCATCTGGGTCCTTCAAATGGAGAATTCCTTAACTTTCTATGAGGTTCAGAATCTGGGAAATAGGCAAGTGGGGAAAAAAACTAAATAGAAGAAAATAGAAATGCTAAGTTGGCCTCCATAGTAAAGAACTGAGCCACAGAAGAGAGAGGAAGAGAAATGCATGTGCAGACACACACACTGCGTGCCTGGGTGTTGGTAGAATTTATACGCAATGAGAAAGGAAGGAGAGGTTTTTTGTTTTGTTTTGTTTTGGCTTGTTGTTTGTTTTTTTTGGGGTGGTGCAATTTGTGATATCTAATCCATCTATCTAACTATATTTAGATATGGTGGTAAGACATGTGATTCTAAGAAATTTCACTCTGAGTGTTAATGGAAATTTCCCTTGATATTCTTATAGTGGCCTTAAGTATAAAATATTGAATTGCTTTTTGCAGTATTTCTTTGAATGTGACAGCTCTCTTAAACCAGGCCACAAAAGTGTCCAATTATATGCAGGTTTCAAAAAGATTATTTTCCAAATGCAATGGAGAGTATTCCTAAGTAGACTTAATCTATTTTAGCCACAGATAGATAGAAATCTATAATATATGACTGCTTATCTATGTAAAATGCATTCTTACTATGTTAAAATATGGGATCATTCCTTGGTTCTTACTAAATCTAAGGAGAAATGCATTGAATAATAAGTTTTAAATACAGTTCCATTTTAGGTACAAAGAATCAGCCAGAAGGGCTGAGTCCTGGTCTCCCACCATTTATGGGCATGAGACAAGGTGATGCCCCAGAACATGGAAGGCAACATCCCAAGTGTGGGTCCCAGAGCCTCAGATCCACGACCCTGGCTTCTGGCTAACTTCCCTCTGCTCTCAGCAGGGAGGCTGGTCCTGAGTAGATGGAGGCAATGGAAGACCCCATCCCTGTCTCCTCCTCACTTTCCACATACACCCTTCAACTGGGATAATACCAGCAAGTGAGTGTGAGGAACCCAGACAAGCAAATATAATGTTTGCTTTAGGGTGAAGAGATCATACTTTGTGCCTGGAATTCTGAGTTATGCCAAGATTCCATGAGGGTGGATCTCTCTGTATAATCTATGCTACACACACACACACGCACACACACACACGCACCCTCAGTAAGAGACTCTCTATGTGCAGTGCCCTTTCTTAGGCTCTGAGGGAAGTATAGGTAAATAAAATGAATCCCCAGGTGTTTGCTGAGCATAGAGTTGGGTACCCTCCAGAATGGAAGCGGGGTAAAATGATTCTGTCCTCAAGTTGCTTAGTGTATAGCTGGAGAAAATAAAAGTGAACAAAAGGGGAGCTCGATTTTTGTGTAAATGTAGAATCCTGGTTTCCACTGAGAATCAGGCTATGGAGAGAGAAATGAGACTCTGGGGAGAGGACTAGATCTCGAGAAAATGCTCAGGAGAGAAGAATAGCATTGTGGCAAGTTGGACTGAATGGACTGGGGGTCACCAGGGCTGCACCTATGCACTTCCACATCACCTCTGTGGGTCCAGAAAGGAGGTCAGCAGGGTTGCACAGTAGGGCTGACCTAGCATAGACTCATGGGGGCCAATAAGAAGGTCCTGCTCTGCTGGTGATGGAAAACTTAGGAGTGGAGTTGTTCAGAATGTGGTGCAGGTGGGGAAGGAGGCAAGTGGTGGTCTTGGAGGCCAAGGGACATGATGGAAGATCCTCAGTGACAGTAGAGCCCAGAGCTGGAGAGGAAAAGAGTAAATGAAAGTGCTGTCTAGCATGGACATCAAAGCCAACTTATGAAACAAATTAGTTCTTTTGAAAATGAAGTTTAGACAATTTCAGAGGGACAGCTGAAGATGTAGTCAGATGTCAGCTATCTCCATTTTAAATTAGTATCTTCTTGTATTTTGAGTGTCCCATATGGAGTAGGAAAGAAAAAAAATAGCCTTGAAATATAAAATTTTTATGCATCTTCATTAAGTCTTCTCACTCCAAGAAGTATGTCTTCTCTGCCCAAAAAAAGACACTCTGTCTCACTTCCATAGCTTTTCTTACATCCACTAGGATATGTATAATGTACTTCTCGGCTCATGAGATATTTGGGAATACGTTTTAACCTCAATAGAGTTGAACCCTGGAGGACAGAGCCACAACTGTCCTCCCTAAAGACTAGCACAGAGTGAGACACATAACAAGATCCCAGTAAGTGTTCCAGGAATTGAGGTTGTGTTGTGCCATAGATGAGACCAGTGGCTGAGGGAGTTTTAGCTTTAGGAATGACTGAATAGCAGTCTTAAGGAACAAAACAGCAAAATACCAGTTTTCCAAGGTTGCCTACTAGCAAACTCAAAAAAAAAATTGTTTAATGAATGGTCCCAACAGAATGTTATGGGAGATACTTATGGTAGGCGACAAATTCTTCACCCTCTATCCAAAAAGAGGTGTGCGTGCACATGCATACACACACACACACACACACATAAACAGAAGACACAAAACAACCCCCCACACGCATACTTATAGACTTACGTATGTGAAGATCTTTTGTGTTTATAGATATGTCTGCTTCTCTTCAGGGAAGGGCATAAATAGAATGGTATCTTCATGATGCAAGTCCCAGATTTACCTCTCTGGGCTCCTCCTTTTGTTGTGAAGCTGCTGAGGAACTTGTCCTCACAGCCCATGCATCTATGCAGGGTTGTGGTCTTTGCAGGGGTGTGGTCTATGCAGGGGTGTGGTCTTGGATGCCAATGGCATTGAGTAGCTGTTTGCATCGTAAGACCACCTAAAGACTGTAGGAAAGGAATGGTGTAAAGACAGAGAACTCACTCAGGCAAACCTTAAGATTATATCCACTCAACATTTAGTGATTACCCTACTATGTTCCAGGCAGTGAACCAGACACGGAGGGTTCAGAGATCAATAGAAATAGTTTCTGCTATGTAAGTCCTCAGAACCTAGAGCAATGATTTTAATGATTTTAGGTAGCTAGTGCTTTGGTAGAGTTATTCTAGTAGAGGCTGTTGTTACAGGTTGAGGAGGACATAAACCAGCAGGGAGGCATTACTGAGGGCTCCCTGGAGGAGACAAACTCTGCTCAGTATTGTGTCCCCAATGCACTCTTGGTGAGCCGAGGTCAAGGACACCCTTCCTTTTACCCTAGAGGTTTCCTGATTGAGAGAGAACTTTCCCTATTGTTCTGGTTCAGAGAAGTCCTCCTTCCTACCTCTCTAGCAAAGCATTTTATCATGCCACCATCATTTTAACAAAAGTCCAAAAGAGCCTAAGGATCATGCATCTGGAGAGGAAGTCCAGAAATTAGTCTAAGGCACTGACTAATTTCTAGACTCATGAGGGCCTGTTCTTGCTGTACCTCAAAGGTCTTTGTGAGACCCAATCAGTGGGAAAGGGCAGGAATTATCTAGGACACCCCATACATGGAAAACTGTTTATGAAGATTCAGTGTGTCTCCAGCAACGAATACTCATTGAGTCCCTTCCATGCACGGGCCACTTTCTGGGCACAGAGCAAACAAGGCACAGTAAGGCCCACACAGGCCCATACATCACGGGGAGGAAGAGAGACGATATGCACAAGTACAACTGACAAATAAGTGAATAACACAATGTCAGTTAAGTCATGAGGACTATGAAAAAAACTATGACAGATCATTTTTAACTAGCATGGTTAGAGAAGACCTCCTTGAAGCAGACACATGAAATCTGAAACTGGATGGCAGCAGGATGGTCATGTCAAGGTCTGTGGACAGAAGCAGAGCAAGAACCAAGTGCAAGGACCCTGAGACAGGGCTGCTCTTGCTGTGTTCACTGAGCATCTATGACTAGAGCAGGTGAGCTCAGGGGGTGAGGCAGAGGCTGGGTTCCATGGGGTGCGGGCTGTGGAAGGTCTGAGCTGGTAGTGACTTGATCTGAGTTTTGCCCGAGAAAGGTCACTCGGCCTGTTCTCAGAAGGTGGGCTGAGCCAAGGCACTGGTTGAGGCTCCTATCCCCTTCCTAATTGTGGATCCTTATCAGAACCTGAAAGCATATTTTTAATCTAAATTTTTATTTCAAATTTAGTGAGGTAGCAATGGTACACTTACCAATGCCAGGTGGAAGTCTCTTTGCAGTATATTGTATGTCACTGCTTTTCTAGAAAAGGGCCTCAGTTTTAAAAGTAAGCTCTTTGTCCACCTGAGCACACATGACCTTGGATGGCACACTCCCATTTGGGGTCCAGAGAAAGTCACTGTACCAAGTGGCCTTTTATTGAAGGAATCTTCTCCTCTCTCTTTCTCCCAGGCAGAAGTACCATATCAGACTAGGGTAGGCCAACTGGACTGAATTATCTGGCCTTTCTCCAGTGTTCCCTCCTGCTCTGGGGAACCCCGGCTGTTCAGTACGAATCACATGGGGCTGCTGGATTCTGTCTTTCCATGTGGGTTGAAAATCACACTTCCTATTTCATTTTTAGCCACCTCATGCCTGGAGCAGTAGGTTTACGGAAGAACATGGTGGGAAGAACACAGAACCTGGTATCAAGGCCAGCTGTATTTCCATTTTATTGCTCCCCTTCCCACACTCCAGCCAAACTGAGTCACTCCCTCGGTTCACACCCACACCATTTCCTCATCTATTCCTTCATACACGCTGTTCCCACTGGAACACTGCTCCATATTCTTTAGGTATCCATCCCTTGGACCTCGTCCTTCAAAGCCTAGATCATATGTTATCTTCTCCAAGAAGGCACTCTGAGAGTTCTCAACCCTCCTGTGAGATTTCCCATTGCGGAGTCTCCACAGCATTTACAGGAGCGTAGGTTCTGGATTCAGACACATCTGAGTTCAATCTAGTTGAATGACTTTGGGAACATGACCTGCCCTCTCTGAATCTCAGTCTGCTTGTCTCTAAGGGAAGGAGGATACCTGCACTTACATCATGGTGTTGTTGAGCCAGGAAGATGAGATCATGTATGCAAAGCCTTTGACACTGTGACTGACGTATGGCCAACACTCAATAAATGGGGATGATTATTGTTAGTAGAGTCACATGTGCATTGTCTCATATCTTTGCACACTACCCTACTCATCGCCATTCCTTGGCAGTGTCTCATGTGGAACCTGGACACGCAAGCTCTGCTTTTTCTGACTTCCTTGGATAGAGCCAATCTCTTCCAGTCTTGCACTTCTGAATCATGACACTAGAGGGCAGCAAGAGAGCACAGACACTTTGGAAGACTGGCAGGCCATCTTGGATGCTCTTTCCCTTGGCTAGCCAGTAGAGTTGGTAAGATATCCACTGTAGATTCCTCTTGTTTGAATTGTACTCTCATTCCTTTGTGCTGGGAAAATTTCAAAAAACACATAAGCCAAAAGCTAATCATTGTAGTCCTTTTGAGAAGGCTTCCTCACTCCCCAACAGTTTGCTTTAGCTAATCACAATCAGCCAGGGTACTGATTATATACTCTATACTATGTTCCATGTTTTTAGGATTGAATGGTTCAAAAATGCAAAATGTTTTGAACAATGCCTGGCACATAAGAAATAAATCAAGCCTATTTTAATGGGCCAATTAGGGCAGTGAATAAAAAGCAGCAACAAAAATAAAGGGAGCTTCTGAAATCCCAAAGGGGCTATGTGAATCACTCCTTTCATTTGCTGAGCCCTTTCTATAAGCTAGACCCCATGCCAAGCACTTTGCAAATATTATGTCATAACCAAACCAATGTTAAGAGAAAGGTCAGTATGTCTGTCTGCCTTTTAACCATTGACACGGACTACATGTTTGTGGTTCCCCTCCCCCTGCCCCCAGATTTCTATGTTGAGATCCTAATACCCAATGTGAGAAGGTGACTAGGTTATGCGGGTGGAGTTCTCATGAATGGGATCGCCTTCTATAGGAGATCTCCCTTCTCTCTTCTTCCATGTGAGAACACAACGAGAACAGTGGTGTGTGAACCAGGAAGTAGGCTCTTACCAGACAACAAGTCTGCCAGCACCTGATCTTGGACTTCCCGGCCTCCGGAACTGTGAGAAATAAATGTTTAAGCCACTCCGTCTATGGTATTTTAGTCACAACAGCCTGAGTAATTTAAGAAAACCATGAAGAAAGAGATCAGAGATATTTTGCAACTTGCCCAAGGTCAGACAGAATGTAAGTAGTGGAGTTGGGTTCAGTGCTACCTGTGTCAACTGTTAGCATGCATCCTTTTAGCCTCCACCATGGCGCCTCACCTGGTCAGGCCATTTTATTTGTTTATTGTTATTATTGTTGTTGTTGTTGCTGAGTTGCTTTTGGAACTTGGAAAAAAATAATGGTCCACATTAAATGAGGTAGAGATGCAGAACTTTAGCAGAGTACTAATAATAGGATAGAGTTTGAGAGGTGGATTTACTTGAATGAAGCTCTTTTATATCCACCAATCCCATCAACTGAATCTGTTCTTCTGAGAGCCCAGAAGACTGTCCTTTTACTAAAGTTATAAGGCGTGCTGTGGTGAAGGGGCAGCAGCATTATTTAGAAGCCAAGTAGTGGCTGTCCCCTGTAGCCTGGGCTGAGGTAGGACATGTTTATTGACCTGTGCACCCAACTTACACTACCTCAGCCAGGTGCTCAAGTTGATAAATAACAGTAGGATGTACTCTTTATATAAAGTCTTGAAACAGTACTTGATCTCTGTATTCTTCCTCCTAAAACCCCATAACTCCAGTCCAAACCTGAGAAAAACATCAGACATACCCAATTTAAGAATAGTCTAAAAAATACTGACCAGGTCCCCTCAGAACTGTTGAGGTCATCAAAAACAAGAAGTCTAAGAAACTGTCAGGGTCAAGAGGAGCTAAGAGGGGTAAGACAACTACAGTGTGACTGATGGGATCCAGGAACAGAAAGAGGCATTAGGTAAAAACCAACCAAGGGAATCAGAATAAACCACGTACTTTACTTATTTTTTAAAATATAATTTTTATTGATTTCAGAGAGGAAGGGAAGAGGGAGAGAGAAATAGAAACATCAATGATGGGAGAGAATCATTGATTGGCTGCCTCCTGCATGCCCCACACTGGGGACTGAGTCTGCAACCTGGGCATATGTCCTGACCGGGAATTGAGACATGACCTCCTGGTTCATAGGTCGACACTCAACCACCTAGCCATGCTGGCCAGGCAACCACATATTTAGTTAACAATAAGGTATCAATATTATTTTGTTAATCAAAATAATGAATATTCCACACTTATGCAAGATGTTAATAAGGGAAACTAGGTATGGAATATATGGGAACTCTATACTCTCCCCTTGACTTTTCTGTAAATCCAAAACTGTTGTTAAATATAAGGTCTATTAAAAAATCAAAAGCTAAGGCTTCAAAATAATTTCTCACATATTCCAGGTGTTCCTAATCACTTCTCCCTCTGCTCCCAAGCTCTTTTCCCCTTGCCCCCACCCATTCTACCCAGACTTCCTTTTAGCTCTTGTCCCATAAGTAATGAGAGGCACTGACAAGTCTTAACCCAAGGAGTGATGCTGTTAGATCATAATTTTAAGCAGAACACTCTGTCCTCTCTGTGATGGGTGGAGGGACAGAGGATAAAGAAAACCAGCTTGAAGGCCATTGCAAAAGCTCTGGTAAGAAATGATCTCAGTCCAGGCTTGGGAGGTGTATGTAGGGAAAGCGAGTTGATCGTTGGTGGGGAGTAGGGAAGAAGAGGAGTGAGGAATGGTGATGGTATCTCTGGTTTAGGTGAAAGCACAAGGTAATATTGTCCCTCAAAAGAGAAAATACCTAAGGAGGAAAGATAGCGAGTGTTGCTGGAGTTGGGTGGGGAGGAGGGGATGCTAAATGCCATTCAGACCTATTTCGTTTGGGCGCCTATGGAAGTATCAGTAAGGATGTCCCTGACATATCCTCATGCCTACGGGTAATGAGACAAACTGCCTGAGATGATGTGGCTAAATAGTTAAAGGCTGGTGATCCCCAGGAAAGAGAGAGCTCCCTGTCCTGAAATGATTGATGATAGTAAAGACTACAGAAATGTCAGGGAGGGTAAAGGATACAATGACCTTGCATTTTTATTTTTCCAGCTGATTCAGCATTTTGGCTTCCATGATTTCAGTTGGCCTAGCCTTTACTTCCATTAGTAACACTGTCATACTCCCCATCAAAGATGAATCCCAGGAGTTTCTCCTCTCCTCACCTTGCCCAATTCTGCTTCTAATACTGTTCTAAAATCTTCTTTAACCAAGTAGGCAGTGTATAAGACTCTTGGAAAGCATGAAGACATTCTACAGAGAGAAAATCCAGGAAGGGACCAGAACCCAGAGGGAACTCCACTCCCTGCCCAACCCCTGGGACTAAAATTGTGCTCCATGTGTGTAAGGCAGTGCTGGGCTGAGACAGCCAGATCCTCTTCCCCCAACCAGAAAAACAGTTTTGAAGTGGGGACTTCAAAACTGGCAAGTGTTGCATTTAGATGCATGATGAAATCATTTTTTGCTTTGGTTTGGTTTCCTTTTTAGAAGCTATTCAAAGTATTGGGTGGTTTGGGGAACAGGCTTAGAGGAGGGGTCAAGATATCTGTCTTCCTTTGGAAGTTGGCTAAGAGAGTCGGTGGCAACCATTGACCCATACACGGGTTTTTATTATGGTGAGAGGCCGAGAAACAAAAGCCCAAGAGAATACAGGATCCCAGACTTCCAGGATTTATTCTGTATCATTGTTCACACTCACAGATTCTGCTATAATACTGGGGATGGCGTCAGAGCGATGACTGCAGTAACTATCCTCAGGCAGAGGCTCTGCCACCTGAGGTCAGGAAGGGGTGGGACTGGAGTCATCAGGAGTAGGTGCTGGGCAATAGCTTCCCCCTCCCTCATCCCACTCTATCACAGAGACAAGCAGAGGCACAGGGTCAGGCAGGTTCATAGATGAGGTGGGCCGTCCAGACTGGGGGACCTGAGGTAAGTGAGGCCCCTGGTTCAGCTCTCTCTTCACTTTATGTGCAGTGGCCTGAGGGCCTCTGGGATCTGGGGGTGGTTACTTATGCTTGAGAGGCCACTGCACCTCCTGCTTCTGCTGTTGCTCCTCTGCAGGGGGCAAGACTTCTCCCTTCAGTGGCTGGCCTGGGTTGGTCTCTTGGGCCTGGCCAGGAGCTGGGACACATGCAGGTTGTTCGAGCTGCCCGTCCTGCTGCTCTGCTGGCTCTGGCTGCTCCTCCTGCTGCCCCGGGCACTCCGGCAGCTGCTCTCCTTTCTTTCCCAGTTGCTCATCTCTCTTTGCTAGCTCTCCATCCAGTTGCTGGTCTGGGAGCTTCTTCTCCTGTCCCAGCTGCTCCTTTAGCTGTTGCTCCTTTTGTGCTTTAGCCTCCTCCAGCTGCTGCTCCAAGTTTGCTGCTTCCTGGTCCGCATGCTGTTCCTCTTGCTGCTGTTGCCCTTTCTGCTCCTGCTGCTCCTCCTGCTGCTGCTGTTCCAGATGCTCTTCCAGATGCAATTCCTGCTGCTGAAGCTTCTGGGGCTGGGGCTCACAGTCTTGCTCTGGCACCCCCTTCACAGGAGCTGTGTGTTTCTCTCCTTGCTCCAAGGGGACCTCCTTTGGGAGCTCAGAGGACACCTCCTGGCATGGGACAGGCAGTGGAGTTGGCTGCTTCACCTGCTCCTGCTGGGTATCAGCGGGAGGAGGAACAGGCTTGAGGGGCTCCTGGCTGAGGGCCGGGGGCAGGGTCACTGGCAGAGTGTGTTGCTGCTGGGACATCTTGGAAGCTGCTTCAGGTCAACCTGGAAAACAGGAGGGGTCAGAGGGGTGGCTGAAGAGAGGCAGCAGAGGAATTCCCAAGCAATCAGTGCCTGGTTCCTCAGCAGCCCCTCTCGTCCTGGGGCCAGGGGCCAGGACTTTCCCACCACCTCCAGCTGTCATTCCCCGGAAGCAGCAGAGGGAGGGTAGTGATGGGGAGAGGCGGGGAGAGGCCCTCCTGGGAGGCTCTTTTCCTGCAAGAGTTCTGTCTCCAGAGTGGCGCCACTGAGCCTCCTGCTGGCCACTCATCCTTGCCTCTCCTCATTTCTGACTTCCAAGGAGGAAAGAGTTTGGGGTCATAGCAGTAAGAGGTAAAGTCCTAGGAAAGTCCTGGGAGCCATTAGTCCGTGCTGGAGAGGAGGTGAGAGGTCATGGCGTGAGCCCTGGATTGGAGTCACATGACATATTCTTGGTTTAAATATCTCACTGAAATACTGTGTGCTCCTGGGCCAGGCACTTAGCCCTTCTGGGCCCCAGCTGTCTCCTCTTTAAAACCAGCCGGTTGGCCTGTTGACTGCAGAGCTACTTTCCTCATGAGCTCCAAGCTCTCCCTGCAGCCCCAGTGCTCAGGTGAGGGGTGGCGGGAGGGGCAGCAACGTTGTTGAGAATGGAGCTGGCTCTTCCAAATCTCCACTTTTACGTTCGGTTTTCCTGCCCCTGCTCTGCCTGGGTTTCTCCAAATAGAAAGTTTTCTCCATTCTGAGGTTTCCCCTTTTGCCACAGAGCCAAGAGTTACAAGCATTTCCCTGAAGCCTCCGCCCCCATAAGAGAGGCAAATTCACGGTCAACCTAAATCAAAGAATTTGAGGAAAGAATTTGGCCATATTCGTGCTGCATCCCCATCTCACTGTGAGATGGGGATGCAGCACGAATATGGCCAAATTCTTTGATTTAGGTTGACCGTGAATTTGCCTCTCTTATGGGGGTGGAGGCTTCAGGGAAATGCAAATGGAAGACAGATATCTTGACCCCTCCCTCTGTGTCGCTCTTACACTTTCTCACGTTCACCACACACACACACTCCAGACATGGCCCCCAGGAAAGAGGCGGCAGGAGGAGATTGTCATCTTTCCTGTCTTCATTCCATGACGCTGATCCCTCAGCACAGTGACCGGAGCCCTTCTAGGAGCACAGGTACTGCAGCTGAATCCAGTCCATGAGGGTACCTGCACCCACCCTGGCTGGCACCCCCAGCATGCTCTGCCTGCTGGAGGGCCCTGGTTCCAACCCTGGTTCTGTTGGCTCACACTTACCAGGCCCACAGGAAGGATGGCTGGATGGGCTTCTAGTGGAATGCTGAGCTGAGTAGGGGCCAGGGCACCCTTTATACCGGTCCTAGACTGGCCGCCTTCCCAGGTTGAAGGAGATGGACTGGTTCCACCACTGAAGTTAGTCAACTTCCTCCAGCCCCTCCCTGACACATCACAGGCACCTGAAGTAAAAAACCCCTCAGGGCCCCTTTTCACACACAGATGTAGCTCCTGCCTGGCCAGAGGCCTCTGGGGGCTCAAGCACTCCTGACTCACTCATGAACTGGACACAGGGAGGTGAAGGAGGCCACTCGGGAACCAAGTCCCCTTTTCCTATTGTTTTGTGACCTCAGCCAAGCATCTCTGAATCTCAATTTCTCCACCTGTAGACTGGGTTTATCACCATTACTAGGCAGAGGTTCATTTCCAAGAGCAAGAAGTGGAAAATTACATTTCTCTCTGGAATGTCCATACAGGGTATGTGGTATAAAGGTGGGAAACTCACTTCTCATGAAGAGATGGGATTCGTGGGGGTTCTCTTGGCCATTAGCCCACCGCCATGTATTCTCAGCACCTATCTATAGCTCTATGCTGTCAGGAAATAAACCCTGTTCTGGGGGCAAAGGACTTTAGGCCCAATAGGGACAAATGGAAGGCTCATAGGAGTCTCCCGCTATGTGCCTTGGACTGCCCATGCCTAATGTCCAAGGCTGTAGTTCAGAAGCTCCCAAGAATAAAAACTCATAGAAATTCCAAAAGATGGGCCACCCCAGGCAAGAAAACGGGTATTCAACATATAATATAAAAAATAAGAATTGCTTTTTATGATGCTAAAACAACCGCTTTCTAGAATTCTTTGGGAAATGCATAAAGGATGAAGATAAAACGAAATCATCCATTGCTTTCCCCAAACCATTCCCTAAAAAGAGCTTAAGTAATGTTTCAGTGCAGGAACTGCAGCTTGTCCCTCCCCAGTATTGGTGGTGACTCAGCATATCTAAACAAAGTCCAATCTCATTGCTGTGGTGTTAGAGACCCTCGCTGAGGGCCCTCAGTACCCAGGAGGAGCCCAGCGCTGCCCCCTCGGGGCTTGCTTCTCCCAGGCCCCTGGCTCTTTGTGCCTCAGCATCAGCGGGAAGGTTGGGGCTGCCAGAAGCCTTCCCTGACAACCCATCTACCGGGTAATCTTCTGGTTCACTTCATGTCACTAATGACAATTGAGGGCCTTGGTTTGCATTTGGTCACTTGTCCATTTCCTCTCTGTCCCATTGGAAAATAAGCTTTCTAAGGCAGGGGTTGCTTAGCCTGGAGTGTGCTCCACCATGTCCCCAGAACCCATCATAAGCACCACATGGACCCAGTGCTCTACAAATGTTAAGTGAAGGAAGGAAGGAATGGACCGTAAATCTCACCACTGGGAGATAACTACTATCAAAGATTGTAGAGTGATGTGTGTGTGTGTGTGTGTGTGTGTGTGTGTGTGAGAGAGAGAGAGAGAGAGAGAGAGAGAGAGAGAGAGAGAGAGAGAGAGAGAGAAACAATTGTGATATGCTTTTTAATAATTGGTATAAAGCTTATTTTATGGACATTATTTATTTAAACTCTCTTCTTTACAACCAAATAAAAACAGAACTGTTAGAACAATATGAAGACAAATACTCAATTCTGGGTCTCATTTTGAGAAGTGTCCTGATTCCTCATGGATTTCCCAAAAGGCACCTTTATCCAGCCCCAAACAGATCAATTTACAATGCTAACTTAGCCATGCTCTGAGAGGCTCAGTCTTGAAAGACAGATGGAGGGACTCCTGCCTCTGAAAGACTACCTTCTCCTCCTTCCCTTTCTGTTCCCCGAGCCCACCTGGGACTTCACTCTGCCTTCTCCATAGCACAGGCACTGTGTCATTTTCTGGGCACCCATGGCCTTGAACTCTGCTGCTGACCTCACATGGCAGGAATCTGCCTCTTCCCAGCCCATGACAGTGAGTCCCAGGGCAGCAGACCCTGCTCCCGGAAGTCACACCGGTCTTATGGGTTCCTAGGGGTTGTATCAGCCAGATCTGCCCCCCGCCCTCTGATTCACAACATAATGAGAGCTTTTGGGGGAGAGTGTGTGTGAGAGCCTTCAGTCACTGGGCAAAGTGAGGGTGTGGGAAGGAGGGAGGAGCATGAAGCTGAGGTGTGTGTGAGTCGGACAGGAGGTGGAAGAGCCCCAGCACTTTAAGGGCTCAGAAGCCTCATGCTCTGCCCTCTGGTTACCCCATTTGGGGGCCAGACATGCATGTATATCGGGGAGATTCCCTCGGTGTCTGTGTGAATGACATCATAGGTCCACATGATGAGTGAGGGTAACTGTCCAGCCCCCGTCCAATGTAATGAGAATGAGATCACAGCGCATGACACCTACAGAGGCCTTGACCACAGCTCTGCGCCAGCCCAAAGAGGCCCTGGCTCTTTCTCTGACAGAGGCAAAAACTAGCAGGTTTCTCTTTCTCTTGGAGGGAAGCAGCCTATGTGAACTGTTGTTTAGCTGTGGGAGGGCAGCGTTCACGGCCCTGGCAGGTGGGGGGAGCTTTGGGAACAGCTTTTAGTTGGCAGTATGAGATGAAGGCAGATGGCCCTGGGGATGTGACTTGGGCCAGGATGTCTTTTGTGCCCTCCCATCTTGGGGAGCCATGCTTAGGCTATTTCTGGGTGAGGCAGTGGCCCTATACTCTGAGGCTGCTAACCTCAGGTCCCTCCCCATAGGCGTCCTCCTCTGCCCAGGGCACTGTCAGCTACACCATCTCAATCTGCACCTGCATTAGTCACCTCCCCGTGAGCCCAGGATCCTCACCATCCTCCTCCATGGCCTCCTGAACCTGACCTTTACTCCTCATTTGCCTTTTGTGACCATATGCTGCTCCGGAGGGAGCAAGACAAGAAAGGGAGATGTGACCACAAAAGGGCCAAGAGGCTGATGCTTCCTCTGTGGGTGTTGGTGTTGGTCCGTCCGATGTGCACGTTTGGCCTTCTAATGTCTTCCTCTGGCTTCCCTCCTTTGGTTTGTGGGATGGCTGGTCCCACTTCCAGTCGTAGTGCCGATTCTTGCTCTGCTCACTATGGAAGGCCAGTCCCAGTCCTGTTTTTGCTGCAGTAAGAGGAGCAAAGGCAGGCACAGCTCCCCAGGTGGGAAGAGGAGATGCTCAGTGTCCTCTCGTCCAGCTGGCAGAATGCCCTTTCCTGGGGCTCATGGTTTGGGACATCACATTCTTTGTAGCTGATTCTTTGCAACAGAAGGCAGCAGCATGTCCGAGCTGAGGGGCCTTGGAGAATGCATGTGTGACGGGTTGTATCAGGTGACCTCCAACATCTTCCAACTGCGAACCAGTTATTTATTGTGTCAGTTCTGAGTTTTTTGGAGGAAGGGTCAGTTTTTCTTAGCTCAGATCCAGCTGAAGTGCTCTTGGGATTTCCCTCATTGGTCCAGGGAACAGAGAGCTCTCCTTGCAGGCTGGTGCTGGCGGTGAAGTTTATTTTCACCTTATCCCACCTTGAGGAGTGTTACTGTTCTCAAAGTGGTTGCAGAGGCCATGTAAATGCATATGGAGTCATGTGTGTGCATGTGTGTTTATATGCATGAGTGTGTGTTTATGTGTATATTTGTGTGTCTAGTGAGTGTGTGTATGAGTGTGTGTGTGTATATGAGTATGTCTGTAAGTGTGTGAGTGTGTGTGTGTGTGTGTGTGTGTGTGTGTGTGTGTGTGTGTAGGGGAACTGGGCAAATATCCGGTCCTAGAGGAGACATTTTTGCCAAGAACAGTTAGTTGTTCAAATTTCCCTGCCTCCCTGGGGTCCTGCCGAGCCCCGGGAGCAGCCCCAGCTAGGTCCTTTCTACCTTCATCTGTTCTCTGAACAGTGGACTATTTTCCAGGAAGCTGTCCCACTGCTCCAAGCTCCAGATGGGTTGGTCTGGTCCAGAGTAGAAAACAGGGCCTATTTCTTCCTCCCTAAACTATGACTCCCATTGACTACTTTCATCAAGTCCAACTCAGGGCAAGTGCTGGCTGCTGGGGCTCCTAGGGCCAGTGTCCTGGGAAGGGCCTTGACCTACCACTTCCTCTCTAGTCTGTGGGAGATACATCCCCTGCCCCTGCTCTCGGGAAACTTCCATTGAATGGAGAAACAGACACAGAAATGGATGGGTGTAATTCATGCCACGCACCTGACTAACGGGCCTGTGCATAGACGCAGGTGTGAGCAGCCCAGGGTTGCACGATTCTCCCTGGGGAGAATGCAAAGGAAACAAACCTTCAAAGCCTGCTGTTTACCAGACATGATGCTACACAGGCCTCATCCACTATCCCAGTGGTCGGCAAACTCATTAGTCAACAGAGCCAAACAACGGGTACAACGATTGAAATTTCCTTGGAGAGCTGAAAACCGACTTCTGCGCATGGGCCACGAAGTTTCAATCGCACTGTATGTGTGCGCCCGCACGTGGTATTTTGTGGAAGAGCCACACTCAAGGGGCCAAAGAGCCACATGTGGCTCGTGCGCCGCAGTTTGCCGACCACAGCCCTATCCCATTTAATCCTCTGCACTTAACAGATGAGGAACTAAGGCTCTGAGCAGGGCAGTGACTGGGCAATGGTCCCCCAGTTGGATGAAACGTGTCTCTGCTCCCAGGCCAACCTTTCCACCTCTCTCTGAAGGCAGAGATGTCCATCAAGTGCAATAGACACTGGAGCCCTTCTGTGTTCCCTGGAAGAACCCAGGGTTGGCACAGGGGAAGACTGGAGACAAGCAAGCTAGAAACTGCTGGAGTGGCTGAAACGTTCTTTTCCTGTCACTCAAGTTTTACAAGAAAGCCTGCTTGGAGGGGGATGGAGGGTCAGAAGGGGAGAGAGAGGTCAGGAGGAGAAAGGTGAGCCCAGAGTTCCTGTTACAGGTGAGTCTTGCTTGCTCGGCTCCAGCCTCACCCTTCTCTCTTCCTTGTACCCCAGTCCCCAGCACTTCTCCCAGGAGCCTCAGGCCCCAGTCACCCTAGAACCGCCTGCCTCCCCAGCTAAGGATCCATGTCAGAGAATGCTGGTGCTGGAGGGGCCTTCCCGGTCACAGAGTTCAGCCTTGGCACAGTCTGGAGAGGGGAAGGACCATACAGGGTCAGTGGCAAGTCTGGGCCAGGGCCAGGTCTCCCGGGTTCACTTTTACTCACCGCACTGCCTCTGTGCATTCCATTCTCTGGGCTGGAAATTCCTTTGGCATCTTCTGCCTTATTTTTTGTTCAACTGCACTGGGAATACAGCATCGAACGCAGCGGGCAAAACCCCCCACCTGCCTAAAGCTTCCATTGCAGTGTGTGAGGCAGACAAGTCAATGCCCATCTGGAATCTAATGCCTGTCAGACACACTATGTAGGAAAATAGGGCAGGGAAGGGGTTTGTGGAGTGCTGTGGGAGGGGGTGTCCTTTAGCAAATCAAATCTAAGAACATGTAAAAAGGATTAAGCAATCTGATCAAATAGGGTTTCTCTCAGGAAGGCCAGGCTGTTTTAACATTCCAAATCAATCAATGCAACTCACCATATTAACAGACTAAAAAGGAAAACTACATGATTATCTCAATAGATGCAGAAAAAGCAGTTTTTCAAAATCAACATCCACTTTATGTTAAAAAATCTTAGTAAAGGAGAAAGATAAGGAACATCCTCATGTGGCAGAGAAGAAAGAGAGCGATAAAGGCACCCAGAGTAGAAAGGAAAAAGTAAAACTCTCAGGTGACCTAATTACATAAGTAGAAAATCCTATGTACTTTACATGAAGCTATTAAAGCTAATAAGCAGTGTACAAGATTAATATACAAAAATAATTGCATTGTTACATACTAACAGGAATAATTAGAAGCTAAAATAGAAATACCATTTATAATATGATCAAAGTATATAAACTAGGGAAAATATGACAAAATATGTGTAAACCTTGGTCATTAAGAGTTATAAAACTTAAGAGAAATTAAAGACAACGTAAGTAAATTGAGAAACATCCCATTTTTATGAATTGGAAGACACGGTATTAAGATATTTATTCCTTTCCATCTTAATCTATAGATTTAATTCAATCCCAGTCAAAATCTTAGCAGGCTTCTTTTGTAGAAATCAAGTTCATTCTAAAATTCACATGGAATTGCAAAGGACCTAGAATAGCTCAAGCAAATTTGAAAACATACAAAATTATAGGACTTAATATTATCTGACTCTGAGATTTATATAAAGCTACAGTTAACAAAACAATATGTCAAGGTAAACAAATAGGTTAAGGAACGAAATAAGAATTAAGAGATAAGTGTAAACAAGTATGGCCAGCTGATTTTTGACAAAGATGTAAGGGTGATTAATTCAGTAGAGAAAGGATAGTCTGGAACTGTTGGATATCCATAGGCTCCCCTCCATACTCCCCACCCCCAAAAACCTTTGTTTATACCTCTCACGGTATAAAAATTAACTTCTTGAAGAGAATCTTTATTTCCTAGAATTAGGCAAAGATTTCTTAGACATGAAACCAAAAAATAAGATCCATAAACTTTTAAAAGTTATTTTAAAAGCTATCTCCTGCTTTTTAAAAGTGGCATAACCCAAACTTTCAAAAAGTGGGGAGTACTCTTCACTTGATATTTTGGCTTGTGAAAGATTTCATAGGAATGCTCTAATTTCAGATAGTGGTGGGAACTCGTAATTGAATTTTATTAAAATTAAGCTCTACTCTTTGAAACGTTAACACAATGAAAAGACAAGCCACAGACTGGAGAAAATATGTGCAAATCACTTATCTGACAAAGGACTTGTATTTTACAGCTCAGTAAAATGATGCTCAATATCAACGGTCATTAAGGACATGGAAACTGGTGACATAACAGTATGTATTTACTAGAACACCTAAAAATTCTCGTGCACTTCCTTGGGAATGGAAAGTGGCACAATCATTTTGGAAAACAGTGGGCAGATGTTTAAAAAGTAAAATGTGCACCTACTATATATCACCATCATTCTACTCTTAGGTCTTTACCCAAGAGAAATGAAAGCAAATGTCCATCAAAAGACTTGTCACCAATATTCCTGGCAACTTCATTTGTAATAGCCTAAACCTGGAGCCAACCCAAATGTCCATCAATAGAATAATGGATTACAAAATGTGCTCTATTCCTGCAATGAGGGCATTTACTACTCAGGAAAAATAAAAAAAGAATGAACAATTTAGATACATGCAACTTTTTTGAATCCCAAAGTAGTTTTGCTGAGTGAAGAAATCAGGCATAAAAGAATGCACACTGGATGATTCCACTTATAAAATTCTTGGAACTGAAAACTAACTTATAAAGATCAAAGGTAGATGAGTTGTTTTAGGGGATTGGTGGGCAGAAAGAATTGGGTGGGAGAAATATAAAGGGGCATTAGAAAAATTTTAGAGGTGATATGTCAATTAAATACCAAAGAAAGAGTCAAAATGGAAGTTTCAGGCTATGGTGAATAAGGCTGATTGCTCTATTTCCATCTACCCACCTGGATTATGGAGTTGTGTGGGGGGGGGAGGGGGAAGGGGGGGAAGTATGATGGAGTTGTGTGGGGGGACAAATTATTGAAGTATGGTGGCTTCTTTGGAGGGAAATAGGCAACTGATGACAGAGGTTTGAGGAGAAACATGAATTGTGTATCCATTATGTGTTAGACCCTACGTTAAATACTTTAAATGAAGTATCCCATTTAAGTCTCATAAAAACCCTTTTGGGGTAAGTACCATTACCCACATTTTACAGATGGGAAAAGGGAGTCAGAGAGAGGTGGAACCACCTGCTTTAGGATCAAAGAGGTAGTGCCGGTGCCATGAGACTTTGCTGCCTGTGCCAGGAGGAGCTTGGTGGAGTCCTTGCCCAGAGAGCCTCCTAGGGACGTGCTTGTTCTGGACTTGAATGTGATACCCAGGGATTAACTGACTGTTAATCCTTTGCTTAGAACCGGAGGGGCTTCTGCAATGTAGGACTTGCATTTGACAACCAGGATGGGTCAGTCACCCTCACTGGCTCAGCAGAGGCCCTGTGCCCCTGACTGCTGGCTCCTCAGGCCTTCAGTACATGCACAGAACATTTTCTTGGACTTAGGCCAGACAGGTGAGATGGTTTCACTGGTTAAGGAGCAAAGGGAGACGCCATTTGTTTTTTGTTTTTATTGCGCTTTCATTTTGGTGCTATCTAATGTCAGGATCACTAGGAAAGATGACTCCAGCCTCTTCTATTTCCAGTTGGGGGCTGCCCCACGGTGGAGGGGAGGGGAGAGGGGGCTATGAAGGGAAATAGGGGCTTCTGATCAGGAGTCCATCGTGGTCAATGAGAAACAGCTTTTCTAAATGTAGGTTAAGCCTGACCTTACCAAGTGATGGGCATAGCCATTTGGGACAGCCTACTTGTTTGTCGTCTTCTGCGCCAAGCCATCTGACGTGGCCCCAAGTTTGGGGCTTTGGGGCGGCTGTTGGCTGCTCTGAGTTTGGGGCGGCTTGGCCTCAGAATCATTGTTAAGGCGTGTGCACTCCGGCTTGGGCTCCAAGCAGCAGCACCTGGGCTCAATGCAGCAGGGGGGTTTTGGTGGGCAGGAGGGTTTTGGCGAGCAGCAGGGGGTTTTTGGTGGACAGGCGGCGGGTTTCGGTGGTGGGCAGCAGGGGGATTTTGGCGGGCAGCAGGGGCATTTTTGTGGGCAGGGGGGCGATTTTGTTGGGCAGCAAGGACGTTTTGGCTGGCACGGGTTGCATTTTGGTTCACACATCTTCCGGAGTTTTGGATGTCCTAGAAGAAAGAGAAGAACATTCTCAGAAGGAATGTTGGCTGCCTGTATTCATTTCCCCCCAAGTTTATCCATCCTCAGAGATATGACTCGGACCAGGGCTGGCATAGCTGGGCTGGACAACCTCAAGACCACGGTCAGTTCACAATTCTTGCCTTCCCCTATGTCAGTGTGTTGGGTGGAGGACTCATTAGCTAAGAGAGCTCTCTTAGCTAATGAGGAGCAGTGTGACCTTTAGTGGCCTGAGTGTGGCTCCAGTGTCAGGCACTTCACAAACATGATCTCATGAATGACCACAGCCTGCTTAAGCAGTGGGCGTTCTTACCCTATTGTACACATGAGGATGATCGAAGTTCAGCCTCAACTGTTCATAAGTAGATATAAGCCAGGTTGTATCCCAGCTCAGAGCATGTGCTTGGTCTGGTCTCAATTGTGGCCCTCAGGGACCCAGGGGCAATGGGAGTCTTGCACTCGGGGTGCCTGGCCCTTAGTCACACCCTTCTTGAATGTACCATCTCACTCCGTGCCCCTCAGCACGTGGGCAGTCACCAGCGGGGAAGGGGGTGGAGGTGGGGATGACACCAACAGGATATGGACACGACATTGCTCCTGGCATCTTGGGCCAAGGTCCAGGCCTGGCTCTACAAGCCCCAAGGCATGGGGCAGGGGCAGCTCTCCTCACCCCTCTGGGCTGTATCTCTTCCTCTCTATATTGTCAGTGTCAGGGAGGTGAGGAGGCATGAATTGGGCTCTGTAGTTGTCCTCAAACTCAACCATCCAGGTCTTTTATAATTTCCTGATTCTTCCAGGAGCAAGAAAAACTAAAATGACTCTTCCTTTGCTTCTTATCAGCCCACCTTCCTTCCACCCAGAATATCCAAGTTTTCCCGGCAAGGTCCCTAGGCTCTGCCTGATATGTGGCCCCTGGGGCAGCCCCTCGATGGTCTCTGCCCTGTCCCTCCTGGGGAACACGCATGAAAGCCACTTTCCAGATCCCAGAGCAAGACAGAGGGTGTGGCCAGGAGAGTCCTCTAGCCTTGGGAGAGGTGTGGAAGGAGGGGAAATGAGCATGCACCCCAGCTTGGGAGGGGCCTGGCCTGTCAGAGCCCTGTCACCAGGTGGAGGTGGATGGGTGTGGGAGCTGCAGTGACAGCTGCTGAGATAGAATTGCCACCACCTGGCGGCTTCCAGCACAGTGGCTGCCATGGGCTTTCCAATAGGCACACACGCTCATAGACCTGTGTGTGCATGTGGGCACACGCTGAGGGGTGTGTGTGTGTGCGCGCGCGCGCGCGCGCGCGTCCATGCAGAAGCACAAGCTCAAGGAAGAACCCAAGGTTTCAAACAATGGCTGTGTGTCTGGACCAAGTGGAGATGTCTTTGTCCTTGTTCATTAAGCTTTAAAACTAGAGCTTGTCTCAATAGCTCATAAAGGTGCTCGTTTCTGATTGGCCTCAGTCCCTCCTGCCAGTGGACCCTTCTGCGTCCTCTGTCCCATCCCCGCCCTGCCATCCTGCCACTCCTGCTCAGCCCTGCTCCACAATCTCCATCTGAAACCTGAAAGCCACATCTCTCATCTTTTTGTCCTTTTCTGTGTTCTTAGGATGGGGGGACTCCTGGGGACAGGAACTACAAATCCCCTCACACCAAAGCCTCCCCAAGGGTTACTGGAGTGGGACAGAGACTGGACCGTCCCCTCCCTGCCACTGAAGTTGGCTTTGGGTCACCAAGGCATGCGGGATCCTCAAATTAAGTGGCTCCCAAAGAGCACCTGCCAAGTGACCACCTCCGCTGGAGGCCCAGGGTCTTGGGTGTCTTGGATAATGGGTTGTAGGTGCTTAGCCTCAACTCTGTTCATCTGGGAATCCACCTGAATCAGCTCACGCATGCAAGCCGGGTCCCACTGAGGCTGATGCCTCCGCCCTAGAAACAGTAACTTTCCAACTGATAAGCTGTGGCCCTGCCCCAGCCCAGCCTCTCTGCACCTAAACTTCCAGAACCCACAGAGCCTCCTCTTGGCATCTCCCTGTGGGAAGGAGCCCCCAACCTGTGCCTGTGGAGGCCATCGCCACACTCCTTGCTGCGGTCTGAGGGGAAGACTCCCCTTTGGGGCCCACTCTGCTGTGAATTACTAAACTGGAGCACCAGGAGAGAGAGAAATGGGAGGAAGAGTCTCTTTGAAGGCCCTGTCTTTGGGTCAGCCTGCAGTCCAAAATGGGTCAGTGGCAGGTTCTCACCTGTGAGGGGAAAGTGACTTCTGGGATAGGGTGTTGGCCTCAATTCACTGGTGACTCTGTGCCTGTTATTCAGGAAGTCATACTGTCATCCAGGAAGAGGTTTCTGCTTAGATTCAAAAACCGGACCCTGAACAAGGACTGCTAAGGGGTTAGAGTAGGGACAAGTCCCACAGTCTCCCCCTCTAGGGCAAGAGACTGCAAAGCCCTGGCTGGGGGGCTCAGTTGGTTGGAGTGTTGTCCCGTGCACCCAAAAGGTTGTGGGTTTGATTCCCGGTCAGGGCACATACCTGGGTTTCCAGTTCAATCTCCAGTTGGGGCACATATGGGAGGCAACCAATCAATGTCCTTCCCGCATGGAACTTTCTCTCTCTCTTCCTCTCCCTTCCTTCTCCCCACTCTCTCCTCCTTTGTGCCCATGGTTTACATTTCTCCCCCTGAAGGTCACTACCTTTGAATGACAGTTCACAGCTCTCTGTCCACCTGGAAGTCCAGCATGTCAGGCTCCATCTTTCATAGTCCGGGCTGGGCTATTTCTACATCCTGGTGACCAGAAGGCACCCAGGCTCCCATCTGTGTTCACCTGGCAACATCCCCTCTGAACACAACTCTTGTGGGCAGATCCTGGGAACAGGTCCTGGATGGGGGGCTTTGCCATGTCAAAGATGGAGAGGAGCTTAGGGATCATCCTTAGGCATAGGGAGGGAAGGAAAGTTCCCCCAGGTCCATGCCTCCTGAGCCAGCACTGTCTCCATTGTGTCACTGCCTTGAGAGTGGCAAGGCTGCCCTCATTGTGACACGCCCACCAGCCAGTCTGGTCCCCAGTCTTCCATGTGTGCAAGGCGGGTCCTTCCATGAGGGCCTTGGATGAGTTCCTTTAGGTATCACAGTGGTCGGCAAACTGCGGCTCACAAGCTGCGGTTTGCCGCTCTGTTGACTAATGAGTTTGCCGACCACTGAGGTATCAGACTGGCTCAGAGCAGGTCCCTGCTAAATTCTTCTCACCTTTGTCTGAATCTGTGTGTGTGCTCTTCCCCTGGCTCAGGACCCCCTTCTCTAGCTCCATCCCACACCCTCACTAAATATTACTCAACCCTGAAATCTCAGCTTAAACATCATTCCCTTAAGGAAAACTCCCTTAACACATAGGGTCGGTGCCCTGATACAACTTCTTGGCACTCCCTGTACTTCTCATTATAGTTTTATGATTCCCCTAACTGTCTGACTTATCCTCCAATCTGTTCGTTTCATAAGCACAGATGTCCTTGCTACCCTACTTGCCACTGTGCTCAGCATTTAATACACTGTGACCTTATGGGGGCTTCAACAGTAAGGAATCAATGAATGAATAAACGAACAAGCTATGAAGAGAAGACCCAGATGACAAGTTTTCTCTGGGTTACCTGTCTGGCCACTCCTTTTCAGTCTCTTAATTCATGATTTACAGGCTCGGTTTCTCACGAAATGGTCCTCCCTGGACTGGTTCCAGCAGATCTGACCCACCCTCAGCAGCCTAGTGAGTCCATGACTATCAGAAGCCAAGTGGTTTCTCTCCCCGCCCAGTGCCAGGTTTCTGAGGTTCTGAGCCTCTGTGACATGGTCATGCTCCCCAAGATTCTGTGACTATGACTATGACTGACTCACCCCGCCCCCTGCTGGCTGGACAGCAGGACTCCTCTTAGTTTCTTCTTCCCTGAAGGGCAAGGGGAGCTCTTTAGTTAACCTGTAATCATTCCATCACCTAAAACATAAGCCTAAAATGCACATTTGTACTGAGTGTCTATTATCTATAAGGCTCAGTCTAAAGTGTGAAGTGTTTAAGCTCAATAGGATATAGTTCACATTCTCAAAGCTCTTCTATTCAATATAGAGACAATAGACACTGTCAATACTGTGTGATGAAAATGACAGTAGGATAGCACAGGAGACCAAGGGTGCACATAGGGTCAGGTTTGGGGTTAGGAATGCTTTCTGGAGGGAGTGATGTGCCAGCTGAGACTTGGATGGCATGTAGAGATAAGCAGTGGGACATGGAGGTGTGTGAGAGAGGGCATTCAAACTCAGAGAATGCCCTCTGTTGGGGAGAAGCTCAGCGGGGCTAGAGCAGGAGACAGGAGAAGAGGTAGAATAAGCTACAAAAGACCATGGGAGCTGTATGGATGAGGGCTTGAATCCCATGAGAAAGAGTTTGGATTTTATCCTGAAGACAATGGAAGCCATTAAGGAGTTCTAAGCAGGGCAGAAGCCAGGACTCCCTGGGAAGCAAGGTCTCTGTTTTTTTTGTGTTTGTTTTTTTTTTTTTCCATTTTGATGTCCCCATCATCTAGCTCAGCACAAACACACACACAATACCTTTGTACTAGCTGGAAGACCTTCCCTAAGACGTCGTCAAGACTCGCCTCTTTCAAGTCTTTGCTTAAATGTCACTTTCTAAATGAGGTATTGTAGCCCCATCTTCCCTTTTAAAATTACAATCTGTCACCCTTTCTCTGACTCCAGTCACCTTTACACAGTTTATTTTCTTCAGTAGCACTTTTCACATATGCACAATATATTATACATATACTTTATTTGTTATGTTACTGTTTAATGTCTTTCTTCTCTCACTGAAATCTTCAAAGAGGCAAATTTTGTTTGTTTTTTTCTACAGCCATATCTCAAGGTCCTAGAATAGTTCCTGGCACATAAGAAATACAAAAACAATATTAGTTGAGTATAAATGATGCCTTTGCTTTTGCAATATCAATATAAAAATAACATTTTGCCTATTTACTTAATAATGTGTTAACAAATCTGATCTCAATATATAAAGTTGTTTTCTACCTTTTTTTAGTCTTTTTTCTGAGAATATTTTTCCATTGATTTTAGAGAGAGGAAGGGTGAGTAAAAGAGAGGGAGCAAGAAAGACAGAGAGAGAGAAACATCGATGCCCTCGACCCGTGATCGAATCTGTAACCTGGGTATGTGCTCTGACCAGGAATCAAACCTGCCACTCTTCAGTGCGTGGGATGGCGCTCCAACCAACTGACCCACACCGGCCAGGGCGAGCTGTTTTCGTAAGTGTGTGTCAATCATCTTTATATTTACTTGCTTGAACATATAGTAACAAATAAACAAAATGGAAATATTCTCAACAGCCATACATACTCCTGCTCAGTTTTAGTGTAAGTATCTCATGATCTCAACATTTAGAATAATTCATAAAGTGTGGTTGATGTCATACTGGAATCTTTCTGGACTTCTTTATCAGCAAATGATCCTAACTGCATTTCTAAATCAGTCATCTAACATCCTTCTTACAGGTTCAACAACACGAGAGCTTTAGCAAGCTATTCTCTAGTGATGTATGTTTTTCTCTTATGTACAATGTGGAAACCCACTTTAAATATAATATGAATGTGTTTTCATTGCCAGATTTCAATTTAAGTTAACTTTGTAAATTAACATGTCAAGACAATGTATACTACGCTTTCTAGCAAAAAAGAAAATGGCATTTTTAATTATGAGGAAGCAGCTGGCTTAGCTACCTTGTGAAACTTCACTTCATAAATCATGTCAGGGATTTAACCTATTTTTAACCTTTATAAAGAGTACATCCTGGCGATAAAAAAAACACACACATAATTATGGTATTCTATTTGGGGGTAAATTTGAGTCAAATTTTGGGCACATGGCATTAATTTTGTATACTGTAACCAATATGGTAATTGACAGTTGAAAATCACCTAGTACCTGTACTGTGTGAAGAGAATGGACTCGGGCAGGTGGATATGTTCAAGGAGAGTATTTGTCATGGCTTTTTAAACCAAGATCTAAAATCTACAAGCAGCCCTGTGCCGTTTCCTTCTTGAGCGTACGATTCCCCCAAATTAGAAGGGTTTGGAGGCTAAATTCTGGGACTGGAATCAGCGTGTCAATGGGCAGGAAAAACCTCAGTGTTGGTGGCACCAGGAGCAGCGCAACAGAATAGCTGTTACTTCGGGAGCTTCCCCCTGTGACTCCCCTGTGGAGCTTTCCTTTCACATCCCTCACAAACCACTCAGACGTGGAGTCTACCTTAGTGGGAAGGTCCCATCTGGCTGGCTTATCATGAGGTCTTCTTGAAGACTCCAGGTTCATGGGGGTTCCTCAGAGCCGAGGATGGGGGAATCAACAAACACCAAGAAGTTCAAGGTGCCAGAAAAGATAAGCTTTATTTTTGCACACAGATGAGGCTGTGGGGAGCAGCGTTTTCTGTAGCATTCAGGTCTTCCTGATCTAGGAATAGAGCCAAGGTCAGGAGGTGTGAGGCTCTCAGCCAAAAGAGGGGTCCATCACCTACACATCTAGGCAGCTTAGTTGAGGAGGAGAGAACAAGGCTGAGCGTGAGGAAAGATGTCTATTCGATGCTGGTCCTTGTCGGTGAGTCTTTGGCTCCTCAAAAGCAACAGGTCAGCTGCGGCCCCCAAGGCCATGGCAACAACTGGAACAACAACAGTGGGAAGGCTCCCTCACACAGCAGGCGGACGGCTGGGGCTGGCCTAGGCAGACGTCTGGAAACCCATGAGACACCATAGAGCAGCAGTCTCCAAAGCCAGAAATACAGCAACTAGGGATACAGCAGGAGGGAGCAGGAGGGGGGCAGGGCGCTGGGCAGGGCGGAGGGGCCCGAGGGACCTGAGGGGCCTGAGGGGCCTGAGGAGGGCACTTGGGTGGGCATTTGGGGAGGCACTTGGCAGGACGCTGGCACTTCTGCTGGATCTGTTGGAAGGACATCTTGGAGAAAGTTCAGTTACTCTAAAAAACAATGCAGATAGTTTGAAAGTCCAGTGAATACAAATGTAATTTGTATCAGTATCTTTTTACAGAGTCTGAAGTTCCATTATTGATTCTGTGGCTCCAGGGCCCATACGCACAGCAGAGTAGGCCTGCTTTCCTGGCACAGGAGCAATCAGGCAGTAGGTAAGTTAGAATTTGGTGACGCCTTCTCCTAACTGTCCTGGTTCTCCCAAGACTCCCTGGCTACAAAGGCAGCAACTTAGGTCACTAAGTAGTTCCCAAAGTCTCAAATAGCTTTGATCACATCTCCTAATTTATGCATTCTAGAAACTAGGTGTTGAGCCTGCATCCATGGTTATACCACTGGTCCTCATCATTTCCCTTTTTTTCTTTCTTACATCATGGGCTCTGCCTTTAGAGCTTCCCCCAACCCCACCCCAGTCTTGGGTTAACATTCAGCCTCCTCTGGGATTGCGATTTTGGAGACAACACAATGATTTCCACGAGCTTGATCCTCCTGCAATGACCGGCTAGTTCCCATTCTCTTCAACCTGGAGTGGCTTGGTCCCATTCAGCTGATGAGTGGCAGTCCCGGCCATTCCCGAACTGCCATCAGGTCAGAAAGAACACTCACCTTGTTCTCCTAACCTCAGGCAAGCGATGGGTGCGTCAAATGGAGTGAGGACACAGCGTGATCTGAGGACTTTTATACCTATCCTGCACCCAACACGATGATGTGAAAACTGTTCCCAACCAGGTGGTTATGATGATGACTTCTCACGTTCCACGGCCCTGTCATTTTGTCACGCTCAGTCACTATTGGATCTTCCTTACGAGTATCATCCCCATAAACCTTGGGAGGATTTTTATAAAGATAAGAAGGTCTTGATTTATGAGGGAGTTTACAATGGCACAGCTTAGGGATTGAATTTAAGGTGTCTGGAAGAATCCAAAGCATGCTTGAGCTGAAAATCTAAAGCCACAAATGTTGGATCAACCAAGGATATAGCTCAGAGTTTCTGTAGGTTCTACCAACAGGGTGGGAACCAGTAATCTAGAGTGCTCAGTGTACCTGGTTCAGATTCCAATGTGCCTAAAACATTGACCAACAATGTAGCGTCATAGAAAGGCCCAGCTGGAAAGGGTTTTAGTTCACTACTTACACTCCACATGTAGACGAGGACACTGAGAGCCAGAGAGGACAACGGAGATGCTCAAAGCTGTACAGAGTTTGAACTGGTAGCCAGGTTCTGAGTCTCTGACACCACAAAGCCAGGCACCCCTGTCTCTGATCACAGTCCCCCCTTTCAACCTGCATGGTTATAGCCCCTGAAATCTACTGTCTCCTCAGCTCCCTCTTCCTTCATGCCACTCCCCACCCAGTGTGTTTCCCTTAGTCCCGTGGTCGGCAAACTGAGGCTCACGAGCCTTATGTGGCTCTTTGGCCCCTTGAGTGTGGCTCTTCCACAAAATACCATGGCCTGGGCGAGTCTATTTTGAAGAAGTGGCGTTAGAAGAAGTTTAAAAAATTTGGCTCTCAAAAGAAATTTCAGTCGTTGTCCTGTTGATATTTGGCTCTGTTGACTGAGTTTGCTGACCACTGCCTTAGTCCATCATTTCAACAGTTCTTTTGCCAAGACAGCAAACTCTTCACCCCTTTGGCTTATCAATACACCTGACTGACAGAACGGCAACCCTGGCTGAATCCTCTCTGCTATGCCTAGCTGCTATAGAAATAATTTAAAAAAAAAAAAAAAAAAGACACTTTGGCAGGTTGGCATTATCATAGGGTCATGGTCATCCACCTAGGCTAGTTTCAAAGCACTGCTTGGCAATCCTATATACTGCTCCGTATTCACTACACACACACACACACACACACACACACACACACACACAATATTTCTCTTCTCTCAAAACTTCTCTGCTGCCTGTGCTGAGATAATACTGCTGCTGCTTCTTGGGGCAAACAGTAGCTGTCAAATGTAAGGCACTTCCACTTCCCACTACCAGCATTCAAGCTGACCCATGCCTGCACCCAACCTTTATGACTTCCTGTGCTAGAGGAGAAGCAGCCCCGTTTGTTTCCTAATAATCCCTGTCTCTACTCTTTTGCTCTGTATTTCTGATAACAACTTGCTTGTGTTTATTTTTTAATATCTATCATCCTGGATAGAATGAAATCTCAGTGTTCGCTGGTTAACTCTTTATCCCCAGCACCTACGCAGTGCTTAACATTCTTGTATGTGCTCCAAAAAAAAAAAAAAAATTTGTTGAGTGAATTAATGAGTGATCTGTGGGTGAGGTTAAGGTCTCCCTCCTTTCATTCCTTAGAGAGGGTACCTTGGGAAGCAGGTCAGAGGCAGGCACATGGGACAGGTGTGGAATGCTGCCCCAAGAATGGAGTCATGGATACTGGCCAACAATGAGGGCTTTGTGGTGTAAGTCAGGGATCTGGTCCTGGCTCTGAGGAGACTGGCCCACGTGATCTCAGTACAACTTTAAGTCTGGATTTGCATTTATGAGCATCAGATCTCCCAGAAGCTAACAACTAGCCACAGTGTTCCTTTCCTGGTCTCTTCTTTCTTTCCGATGAACGTATTTTAGCTGGGGGTGGCAATGTTTGGTGAACTTGATGAAGAAGGGAGAGATGGTCACTGGTGTGTCCATGAGGATATGAAATACTCAAAGGTAGGTCATGCTATGAGGAAGCAACTCCATCTGATCTGTTTAGTTCATCCCACTTACTAGAGGAAAATCACTTACCTTCTGGCCTTGTGCCAAAGCAGAGCATTGTGCACACAGCATTTGGGACAGTTGTCTGATTTGCCTCTCCTAACTGAGAGTATGAGATACTGAGGCCCAGATATGTAGGGATAGGTAAAAGTATGCTCCTTTCCTACAGTGGCCCCCACTGAAATATTATAAATTATTTTAAAAGGTTGGAAAGTATTGTTCTATTGTGTTGATCCAGCACCATCAAGGAACTATTGGTTCAATAAGGAAAAGTTATTTATCCCAAGAGAATCTCCCTTCTTGTAGTAACTTTGCAAATACTCCTTCATGGATATTAATTGCTGAGTGCCTGTTTTGTGCAAGGGCTTTGAGAATTCAAAGATTAAGATACTTTTTTGCCCTTAAGGAATAGTACAAATGGGATGATATGAGGAAAAGGAAGTTCAAATTTATTCTCAACCTTCCATCCATCCATTAAACATGTTGTTTGCATTGTTACAGCCCAGTAGCTCCATGAGTTTCTTATTGTTAATCCTCTTTTACAGAAAAAAGAGACTAAGGCTCAAAAACAATAGAAGGTAGTCAGGAGATGAAGGACAATTGCTGTTCTAGATGGAGGGAAGAATACCAGCATGGGCACAGAGATGTGAAAGGGCTTGATCTCTTCGGGAAACAGAGGGGCCATGATCTTGGAGAAGCGTGAGAAGTGAGACTCTAGCTGGACAGAAAGAAGGGAAGGGCCCAGAACATGAGAGCTTTACTTGCTGGGTTGTGTACTTTAGCTTACAGATAAATGGTTTCCAAAGCATAGTCTTTGAAGCCTTGTTGCCAAGGATGTTCAAACGTCACCTCCCTCATGAGCCACTCCTCCTGACAGTATGAGTTGCTCTGTGTTGGGGTGCTCCCCACCCTCCCTCCATGCCTCCACCATTGTCTGTTGCATCAGCTTCATGTATTTCCGTGGTACAGAAGCTGGAAGAAGATGGGTCTGGAATTGGAGCACAGGCATTTGAACCATGGGTATGTTAATGGTTTTGAGCCTCATCTTTTTTTTTTTAATCTGTAAAATGGGATTAATAATAAGAAACTTAAAAAGATATTATAGTGCAATAATGCAAGTAATATTTGACAGATAGTAGGTTGAAAATACATTTTAATTTCCTTCTTTTTCCTATCATTTTACTTATATGGGGGTTCCTAAAATCTTTGAGGCACATTTTAAAATACCATCAATTTTTTAAAGAATATTTTTATTTTTATTTTTCCATCACCATTAATCCCCTCTATGCCATCTTCCATCTCCACCCTCCACCTACCTCCCTGCAATCATCACACTGTTGTCCATGAGCCTTCTCTTTTTTGCTTAATCCCTCCACCTCCCCCAACACACACACTCCCACTAGAGCTCTCTGCCTGAAAATACCATCAATTCCTAATCCTTGACTATTTCAGTTGACTAGGAGGAGACAAAAAATCTGAACTTCCGCTGACCCCACGCTGCAGAGAAGTTACACCTTTACCTGCTTTATATTTTGTAGGTATACATTTGATTTAACTTGAAAACAGGATAATGCTGCTTAAGAAGTTTGATCAGAAACAATTGGGGCATCTTTGATCATTTAAGTAAGGAAGCAACATGATAAGATTTACATTTTAGGAAGATTATTGGTATCAGGTGACCTTGACTTGATTACTGAAGACACAGAAGTTTGTGAATGGCCAGGCTAAAGTGGGATATGAGAATCAGTACTGGACTCGGACAAGCTCTTTGTTAGTGATCTTGTAGACAGCGGGACTGGCTGGAAGGTGATTGGGGGTCTTTACTTGGCCGAGGCCTCCCTAAGCACAGTTCATGCATTCCTGGACTCCGCTGTCATCTGCCCAAGCACTCCCTCACCATCCTGCCTGCGGGAGGATTCAAACACTCTATGGATTCCTGCCTGTGTTAGGTGTGCCCCTTAATAGAAGGGTGAGGTTCCAGTGAGGCCAGCATTGACATGCATGAGATTCTTATCATGCTGATTGCCCAGCGATGAAAGAAAGGAAAACAAGGATCTTCCTCTGCCTGAGGCAGTCAGACCTTTGAGCAGCCCTCCACTGGGCTAGAATCCCAGTGATCAGGCCACATGTGGGTCTGACTCTGGCAAAGTCACTGGAAGAGAATTCACAGTCTTCCCAAGGGCAATGGAATTCATAGGTCATTGAAGAGCTGATGCTTCTCCTGGGGTGGAAGAAACACTCATGACCCATGTTCAATAATCATGTCCAATGGCCCGGTGGGTCTTAGCGCATCCCAATTAGTAGATAAAAGAAAGGGACAAAACTTATTCGTTCTAACACATCCCCATCCCTTCTATGAGGTGGCCTCTAAAGCAATTATTCTCCTTTGTCTGTACAGTGTGAGCTAAACACATAGGCCCGCCATGTATAATATGATGGTTAAAAGAAATTTTATGAGCAAAGAAACCAGCACTGTCCTGCATTCAGTGGTGTTCCATAAGCAGTAGTTACAGTGCCAGCATTACCATTATTTATTGTAGTCCCAGGCAGCTTCTGAGTCCTATACCCATGGCATTGGGGGCACACACCAATATCATGTGGCACCAGCATGACAGCCTCTTTTCTCTCTAATACCTTCTGTGGACAAAAAAAGGGGGATACATGATAACCTGACAAGCTCAGGGAAGGCCTGTATGCAAACTCAAAGACCTAAAGTAACCATAAAGGGTAGTCTGAAATTAAAGCTTTAACTGGAGCAGTTATGGTGGGTAGTCATGTCCTAGGCCAGTATCTTCCCTGACAAAGGCCAATCTTTACCTTAACTGAGCCTATTGTCTTTTTGCATCTATAATAACATATCGTTGCAATGTCAGGGTAACTTGTAACTTCCCTTTTTCCAGTCCCCTCAGGGCACAACCAAGTGCCCTGGGCTGTAGGATGAATATCCCAAATTCCTTCATTGTTATTGTTAGCATATTAATTGTTGACTGTTAACTATCCTGTACCAACCTAAGTAAAATAAGTATGTGTCTATCATTTTACTTTTTATCCAATCCCAGAGGTTCCCCCCACCCCTTTGCTTTCTCCAACTCCCTAATCTATCACCAATGGATTTCATGTAACCCACTTACCTCTCCTCCTTTGATTGCAATGTATAAAACAAGGTGAAAACTGCCATTCTCTGGAGCATTATCCCAATAATTTGAGATCCGGTTTCCCAGCAATTGTCGACAGTTTGACTCAAATAAACTCACAAAAATTCTTTACAGTGTACCAATGAATAATATGCTAGTTGAACAATTAGCACAGGGAATCCAAATACTGACTAAGAAAATGTGAATAGGCCAAAATATTAAGTAGTACTTTTGTCAAAGAGCATTAGTTTTTGCCAAACTTTTCTCCTATAGTTGTTTCGTGAATATCTGTTTTTAATAAAGAGCAAAAATAAAAAACCAGATGTTTTTATATGGTAAGCTTTACACAATCAACCAAACATTAATATTCTGCTTTTTTCTTAGGGAAAAATGATATCCCCCCCCCCCCGAAATCTCTCATACAAACATAACAGAACTTCTAAAATCATGTTTAAATACCTATGAGCTAAATATGGAAGTTCAAGAAATGGTCTATCAAAACTTGTAAGACATTGCTTATATACTATACTAATAAAGCACCTTTTTCCTCTCAAAGGAGAAGCATCTACACTTTAATTACAAGTACTGATTTTATGACAGTAAAATAGGCAGATATTGTCAAGTTTCTCTGACATTGTTTTTCTGCATAACTGAATTCTTCCTTTAGCTGAAAAAAGAAATCCCTTTTCTGAAAACAATTTACTTAAATGGAGGCATTTTAATTGCTCCCAAGATATTGAAAAAGGTCTTCATAAGTTTTGACAAATCTAGAATTACAATTTGAAAAATTACTAAGAATAATCACCAATGAGAATATTTATTTTACTATATTGAGATAGCACAAGAGTGAAAACAACCTTAGTGTCCAATATTAGGAAACTAGTTACACAAATTATGTTGCTTTTTATAAATAGTGCTATTTATTTATTAACATAGAAGAGTATTGACATAAATTACATTGTTAGGTTAAAAACACAGGTTATACAATATTCTGAAATCATCCCATTTTGTAATTTTCAGAAAGTGTGGAAGTCTATGGAATTATTAGCAGTGGTTATTTTAGGTGATAAGATTTGCAATTGGTCTTAATCAGCTTACTTATGCTTATCTATATTAACAAATCTTTGTAACATGAAACAGGTATCTATCATTTGCTTAATTAGAAAAATCATACATACAAAATTATAATTTTATATAATTTTGATATACCTACAGGTCTATATATAGTAACAGAGACAAAATCAGGCCCCAGCAACCAGGAAGACTGCTAAGTCCTGGAAATAGGCATCCTCTACAATATAATCTATTAGGGTGAGTACTGGGGGAAAAATACTTTCTGTCTCTTTCTTCCCCCCTCCCCCCAGAAAGTGAGAATCAGATAAACATTGTTCCATGGAACCTAGGTTGATATGCAACATAGCTGAGCCTCCAGATCCTCCAGACCCCTATACTTTACTGCAGGTTCTCCCAACTTCAGGCTTATAGACCCTGAACTTGGCCCAGACTTTCCCCAGATGACAGTACTTTGGCAGCTGGGATTTTCTACCTTAAGTTCAGTAACTCAGCTGATTTGAGTTAACATAAGGCATTCAGGTTACAGTCCCACATCCACATCTTACACCTGACACTCCAGCCAAATTAAAATTCATGCCATTGGCAAGTACCCCACTTGACATGCATCTGTTTATGCTGTATCTTCCACCTGAAAGATTCTTCCTCCTCACTCCACCCACAGGACCAAAGCTGGCTTACCTTAAAGGCCCTGTTTGGGCCAGGGTGGGGGTGGGGGGTGGGGGGAAGGGGAGTGGAGGGCAAGTTCGGCGGGGGGTGGGGGGGTCAGTTAGGGGGAAAACAAGAGACATATGTACTACTTTTGTAATACCTTAAACAATAAAAAATATACAAAACAAAATAAAGGTCCTGTTTAAATGCTACCTACCCCAGGGAGCCTGTTCCCTCCCCCAATGCACATGCTCTCTCTCTTTCCGACTTCTCCTTCCAAAGCCCAGGAAACCACCTTAGATCAACATCAGAAGAAGCCTCTCCCTACTGTTCTTGGCCTTTTGAACTTTTTTCCCCCCTTTAAGTGTTTTTGGACACAAAGTGAGAAAAAGCAAGTATGTCAATCAGCTTAAAATTATATTCATTAGTTCACATATTTCAATCTAGAGAGTACATTGCCTCTCCAACTAGATTGTAAGCTTTTCTAGAGCAGAGACAAACCTCCTACTTGCATCTGCGATCACAGAGCCCAGCACACAGTAGGTACTAGTACAACGTAAGTTTATTGCATTGAAGCCTTCAGTGCTAGGATTATGTGGTGACATCGGTTGATGGCCATGAGGATGCTGAGAACTCAGTTATGAATCTCAAACCATCTGTCTCCTTGAAGCATTGTCAGCTATCTTAGGAGGAGAGATGGAGGGGCAGCATCCCCCTGTGGAGGTCTCGGCACATCTGAGCTGGGACCTCAAGGGTCACAGCAGCCACGGCTCCAAACGAAGCAGCTGTCGCGTTGCTGAGCTGAGGGGGTAGGTGGAAGACAGAATCCGAAGTGCAGCTTGGCTGAGATCTCACTTCTTAAGTGCTGGGGCCTGACGGTGTTTCCTGACCCAAAAGAGAGGGAAGGTCCTGAGCTTCCCAGTGGGAGGAGTACACAAGACCTGGGCGGGGAGAGGACAACTGTCCCTGTGCCCCTCTCCTCTCTGGTCACCTCAGCACTCCTCCTCTTTGATGTGGTAGACCGTGCCACCCCTGAGGCAGCGGGGCGTTTGGCTAGCCCTCCGAGCACTGGCTGGGGTCTGAGTTCGGGAGCCTTGGGAACCAGAACCACTGCCTCCTGAACAGGGAGCACAGCAAGGGTCAGAGCTGGGAGCCAGGGAGGGGTGTGGTTCCTGGGGAAGGGAGCATTTGGGAGCCTGCAAAGACTCCCAAGATTGTTGCTTCTCCTGAGACATCGCTGGGCTAGCAGGTCGAAACTGGAAGGAAAAAGAGCATTCAGTTAGACTCCCAAGATTGTTGCTTCTCCTGAGACATCGCTGGGCTAGCAGGTCGAAACTGGAAGGAAAAAGAGCATTCAGTTAGAAACTTGGGAGCCTGTTTCTCTTCTCCATGAGTTGGAGCTGTCAAAGGGAGCCTAGCATGTGCAGTCTGCTAAAATCCATCCCAGGAGGATAAAAAATTTGATATGAAAGGGCTAAATATTTGGGGAATAAATCAAAATGGGAATCCCGGAGGACCCATTCACCAACAACCAGACTAGTATTTTACTCTTCTTAAATGAGAAAAAAACAAACAAACAACAACAACAAAAAAAACCGCAACCTAGTCCACATTTCCCAGGCCGATGTCATGTACATGGTCAAATGTAAATGAGAACTGGGTCTTGGCTCTCTCTTCACTCAATCTTATTTTGTCCTGAGACTCTGAAGTCTGTGTATACTTTCTGTCCTTCTCTGGCCATCTAGCTTCCATGGCATTCTCCCACATGAGATCATTTCAGGTCTTTTGCAGGGACCCACTTGCCTCCCCTTCTCTCTACCCAAACCTCTCCTACCTGGTTTATCTAACCTCTGGGAAGAGACAAGAGGAAAGATTAAGGCTGCCTTTGCAGCATCTGAGTGAGGAACATCCAAGTGTCTCTGCACTCAGAAGTAACCTCACCCTAGAAGAAGATGTGTGGAAAAGTCACCCCAGGAGGAGTCTGGAGGCCTTGTGGAGCCAGGAAGGAAGAGGCCATTTATACATCCTCCAGTTGAAGCCTCCAGGCGACATGTTATTGGAGGACAGCCATGGAGCAGGTTATCTATCTGGATGCTTCACAATCCCCAAGGATGAATTCCTCAGCTACACACACCTGTGATTGGATCAAAAGGATTCACATGTGAGTGAGTGACCAGAAGTCCAGGGCCTTCAGATGGACCTCAGTGGAGGTGGGTATGACTAAGTCTAAATTACATTCCTGGGGGAGGGGGGGAGATGGATGTGGAAACTACTGCTGTTGAGGCCTGCAGTGGAGAAACCTGGCTGACACCAGTTGGTAACCAGGAGTTCAAGGTTATTATCACCATTAATGGGACTAATCAACACCAAGTCTCTCCTGAGGCACATTCTGAAAAGGACATAACATTTCTTCTGAGGCATTCCTGCCAAAAATGTACAACCCACTCTTAATCACGAAGAACACCGGACAAGCTCAAACTGAGCGACACAAACAAACAAGCCGAGAGAGGCCTGTCCCAGCGTGAGGACCGCTCCGGTCACAGGGGACTGAGAGAGGCGTGAAGACCACTGCGGTCTACTGCTGAGAGGGAGAATCAGATTCAATACCACCAAAGTCTGAGGAAGACCCTACTTGTCTACCCCAACCCATCAACCATGACTTTCATCACCCAGCTCAATGGCATCGCCTCTATGGAGACTTGCCTGGTCTCCCAGCCACATCTGAGTTCTCCAATATCTGAACTTCATAGACACCTCTTACAGACTTTGTAGCTGCTCAGGGTCAAGGTAACCTAAATACTTGTCCTATCTCCTCTATTAAACAGTTCCTTAATGATAGGGACTTGGTCATTTCTTCATTCCTAGGGCCTGACAATAAAGAAGATGCTCATTAATATTTGTTGAATGAAATAATCTATGTGCCATTAGAATAGACTTTGTGTTTGGAGAGAACAAAAATTTATAGGAAAACAAAATCCCACCCATTTTTGTTTTGTAGATCTTGACTTCTTGTGTTCACCATCCTCACCTAAGACCTTTGTGAACACCCTTCCATAAATAGTATAGAGAAATCGGTGGGTGCACCTCACCTTACACAACAGAACAAGAATAGTGTGAAGAGTAAGACATTTGCTAATTCGGCTGTCTCTTAAGTGCAAGGGGGGCACGGTGGACACTTCAACTACATTTCCTGAATATTATGATATTTTTATTTAAATTGTGCAAAAAGTTCAGTTTGGTACAAGTGTCCAGGAAATCAATGCCATGACTCCAACAGGTACATTTTTTTTGCCTCTAAAAATCAGCAATAGTCATATATTCTAGTAAGAAGGGCTAAGCGATCTTCTGATCTTGGCTTTTTCCTTCAGGTAGGATGATAGCCAAATCCTGACTTCTACATAAGACTATACTATCAGAAGGATTAGCTTGTTAACCCAGACCATTGTGTCTAAATGCATGGCTTTCATTTCAATAGAAGAAATTGTCACTAGCAAAGAATGGGCTTAGTCTTTTATTCATCAAAGGGGGCCGTCTCTTTTGTTTCCTATCTCTCACGATGCAAAGGAAGAAGAGGAGAAGCTTCTGAAATTTAGAAGGAAAGAGTTAAAATTGTGCCTAGAGTTTAGGTTGCCCACACTCCTCATAAAATAACTTTATAAGAAAAACTAGAGGCCTGATGCATGAAATCCATGCCAGGGTAGGCCTTCACAGCCGCAGCAGCTGCTTCATTCCCTCCCTTACAGCCGTGGGTGGCTGCCTGGATCCCGTGGCTGCAGCCTGGCTTCGTCCCAGAAGGACGTCCAGAAGGAGGTCTGGTCTAATTAGCATATTATGCTTTTATTATTATAGATTATAAAAGAAATCTTTATAAAGCCTTGAGATGATGAATCTCTTTAAGCTTAAACAACAACTAAACCAAAAACATTGAAGGAGAACCTTCAGAATGACAGCATGAAGAACACCTTGGACCCTCTTCCAGCAAAGCCACTATAACTGCTGGTAAGGGCACACAGCAAATGAAAAAAAATGTTTATCCAAGAAAATCTACTAAACCTCAGTAACAACAGCATGAGTCTATGGCTTAAATCATAATTTGTTTCCTCCCTGACCCTTTTCAACTCAGCATGATGGTAGCTCCACTCCAGGAAATGATGGGGCTCCTCCTTCCCTAGATCCAAGACATGGGCCGTGGTGTCTTTGAAACATTGTTTTCTATCACCTCCCACTCTGAGTTGGAAAGACTAAATTCTAGGGGACCATACCCAAGATTTGGGGACTTCCTTCTTCCATCCAAATCGGACTTGTGAGTCAAGAGTGACTCTATCTCAGGTGCACCAGGCCCAGAATACTGGGACCCTGATCACCTTTGCCCCAATCCACCTGTATAGTAGAGGTTCCAGGGTGAAAGAGGCAATCCAAGAAGATTAGAGGTTGCCCAGTATAGCATTGTGTTCATAAAGCATGTGTGTCACTCACAGGAAAGCAGACAACCGTTCCCATCCCCAGCTCCGGAGCAGTGGCTCAGAGATTTTGGCCAGGCAAAGAAGCAGGCCATGAGAATGGAAAACCGGAATTCTCACCAAAGTATCCAATTTTATTCAGAACAGAGTTGATGTCCAAGCCTCTAAACACTCTAGAAAATAAGGGAGTTTTTGTTGGCAAGCAATTAAGAAGAGCCTGTTGATCCATGAGAACAATATGCTAACATGCAGGACAGCTCATTTATCCCAGAAAACCAAGGAAAGTGAAACTAAGTAGAGCCGTAAGTAGAACAAACCTCAAAGACTGGCCTCAAAAACTACCCTTGCAGCTCTAGCCAGTTTGGCTCAGTGAATAGAGTGTCAGCCTGTGGACTGAAGGGTACCGGGTTCGATTCTGGTCAAGGGCATGTGCCTTGGGTGCAGGCGCGATCCCAGGCCCTGGTCAGAGCTAATGAGGGAGGCAACCAATTAATGTGTGTCTCTCACATTGATGTTTCTCTCTGTGTGTCCCTCGCCTTCCCTTCCACTCTCTCTAAAAATCAATGGAAACAGGTGAGGCTTAACAAAAAAAAAATTAAAAAACAAAAACTATGCTTGCAAAAGTTTCTGGATCTAATTGGATCAGAGTATGAAACAATTTATGTCCCAGAACATTATCAAAAACAGTAGAGCATCAACCAGCTGATGTCTGTCAGGTGTGATACCAGTAGAGGAAGACAACTCAACAGAGAAAGGGACAACCAAAGAGACCTCTGCTGAAACTACGCTCATCCAGGGTAACCAAATACATGCCCAAGGCTGAGCACACGGAGGAGTAACATCTCAGGCTGCAGGCTTCAGGGAAAATAGGCCACACCGAAACAGTCCCTCCAAACCACTAAATAAATAAACAAGCAAACAATAATAGCAACAAACCCCAGGAGAGGGGAGGGGGAAGGACCACTATTCAGAGTTGCTATAATATATTATCTAAAATGACAAATTTTCAGCAAAAAACATGGAACATGAGAATAAGCAGAGAATTGTTATTCATACACAGTAAAATAAGCAAGAAACAGAAATATCCTATGAGAGAGCCAGAGATTGAACTTAAGTAAACTTTAAAGCAGCTATTATAGCTATATTTAAAGGAGAACATGCTTAAAGAATTAAAGGAAGGTGTGATAATGCCTTGCCAAATACTAAATGTCAATAATAGAAATTATTTTTTAAAATAACAATATGGGAACTTTAGAGTTAAAAAATACACTAAATGAAATAAAATATTTACTAGAGGGAATCAGTAGTATATTTAAACAGTTAGAAGAGAGAATCATCAAACTTGAGTACATCAATAGACATTATGCAATCTGAAGAACAAAAATTTTAAAAATGAATAATAAAAAGTGAACAGAGCCACAAAAATGTGGGACACCATTAAGCTCACCAACATATGTTTAATGTGAGAACCAGAAAGAAAGGAGAGAGAGAAACAGAAAACATATTCAAAATAATGCTGACAATTCCCCAAATTTGATGAAACACAACTAAACAGTCAAAAAGATCAACAAACTTAAAAGTAGACAAACACAGAGAGATCCACATTCAGACACATCTTAGTAAACATGTTTAAAGGAAAAGATGAAGAAAAATTCTTAAAAACAGCAAGAGATAAATGACTCATCACTTACAAAGACCCTAATAATGACCTATGACTTCTCATTAAAAATAAAATAAAATAAAATAAAAAACAATGGAGGCCAGGAGGCATAGGAATGGCATTTTCCAAATGCTGAAAAGAAAACAAAAACAAAAACAAAAACAAAAACAAAATCCTGGGTCAAAGATGCACATAAAGATCAATGGAAGACGATAGAGAGTCCAGAAGTAAACCCATCAATGTATGGTCATTTGACTTTGGCAAGGTGTCAAGACATTTCACAGAGAAAACAATAATTGTTTCAACAAATATCATTAGGGCAACTGAAGATCCACAAGTAAAAGAATGATCTACAATATTTTAAAAATATGACATTAAAAAATTCAAATGCATCAAAAACTGACACCTAACCTAACTGACAAATTAAAACTATAAAACTCTTAGAAGAAAATATACAAGAAAATCTCCATGACCTTGTAGGAAAACATAATCTTGACTTTCATGGAACTCTGGTCTGAGATAGATATATAGCACCCATGCTTAGGGGGCAACCGGTCTAAGGGGAAGAGAAAGAACCTCTGACCGTTGAGTATACCTGGTCTCAACTGCAGCATTGGAGATATAAGATGCTTTTGTCTGAGAATTTATATGTAGATAGGATGGTAGTTATCTGTTACTTTGGCCAACAATCAACTCCATACTTGTTAGTGTATTAGGTGACTTGGAGGGAATCACCCAGTGTGTGTAGTGTTTGAGTTTCCTCTTATTCCTGAAACCAAAGGAGATATATTCCTCTTCTAACTTCTTGGAATAGTTCTTTGGATGATCCCTCACAGGACTTTGAATCTTGAGTGATTAATTAGAGACATAGTGACATCTAGAGGTCATACTGATCACAGCAGTGGTGAAGTGTGAACTACCCTATTCTCCTGATGGGTTCCAACTCTGGTCCACCAGACACCTGTGTTTTTTCATAGATTAAAACATATATATGACGTATTAGCCACTTATACAGTTCTTATTAAGATTATCAAGGCATAATAATAGCTCAAATAAAATTAACAATGATTAAATCTCATGAAATTTGCTATTTTAAAAATCTTTGATGGTAAAGCAAGACTTCTTTACAAAATATAGAGATAAAATATTTGACTTGAAAATTTGGACTTGGGCCTCAAGAAAAGGGAGAAGTTAGTGATATTTTTAAAGTTCCTGATTCTTTTCTTATGGATTTGACATTTTTATAAAATTTGCCACATGCAATATGCATATTTCTAGTTAGAATTGACTAATACTCACGGTCTATTTTTAGAAAGTTCATGTATAAGTTCTAAATTTTTTTTTTTTTACTGAAGGATAAAGCAATTGGGGATGAGTAGGAAGAATGTCAAGAAGAGAAAAAGGGACCAGTAGAGCATAGGATACACATCTGTCGTCCTGTCATGCCCAAGGCAATGGAAAGCCCAGAGTCTAAGACACTGTGTTCATGGGAGACACCAGAGGTCGCACTCAGGCAGGTACATAGGATTCTTCTGAGAAATAGTGTCAGAGGAGGAGCCAGAGCCATTTTTCTCTCCCCTCCTTCCATGCCCACCATGTAACTAGCACATATTTGATGTCCAAGGTCTCCAGGCAGCATATGAATGGACAGTAATGAAAAGAATATTGGGACACAAGCAGGCAAGAAAGAGTCTACAACAGGGTGGTGAGTAGATTCTTTGTTTTATTGTTTTGTTTGAGCAAGCAGAATGCAAGGAGGTCAGTTAGGGAATGAGTTACAGTCTGTAGTTTGGGGATCCCAAGACAGACAATAAATTTGATGTAAGAGGAATAGACTTTTGAGAGAGGATTCTGGCTTCTGAATCCCAGGACAGAGGGACTGGTTTCTGCTCTAATCACCAGCAGAAGTGGAAGGAACTGTGTTCGTGGGGACTCTCGGAGTCTTGAAAGCAAGCAATGCTGGTTCAGGGCCCAGGTGGCAAGGAGAGACAGAACCGAGACCAGACACGTTCACCTTTCCCAGAAAGTGTAAAATAAGAGACAACAGTGGAGAACAAGTTGGGGAGCGGACTGTTTTATTGTTTCCCTTCAAGTAGGGGCCAGCCAAAGAAATAATCTGGGGTTCCCAGGGCAAGCTGCAAAGGTGGGATCAGAGGTCGGGAGATGAGATGTTAGGAGAGAACACAGATTTCTGGATTGCAAGTCAGAAGAATCTTCCAGAACAGAATTTGAAATCTTCACTGAAATGTCTCAGCAACACAGGCAGGCCCAAGGAAGATGGTCTGGTCCTTTCAGTGCCTCTGATTCTGCTCTTCTTGGCTCAGGGTCCACTTCAGCAGCAGCCTCCAGAGGACTGACCACAGCCCCCTCCAGAGGACTGACCACAGCCCCCTCCAGAGGACTGACCATAGCCCCCTCCATAGCTGGAGCCCCCTCCACAGCAGCTGGAGCCCCCTCCATAGCTGGAGCCCCCTCCGCAGCAGCTGGAGCCCCCTCCAGAGCCCCCTCCGCAGCAGCTGGAGCCCCCTCCAGAGCCCCCTCCACAGCAGCTGGAGCCCCCTGAGCTGCAGCAGCCAGAGCTTCTGTGTCTGAAGAGGTGAGACCTGCGGGGCCTGTGGTGGCTCAGGCAGCAGCCACCACCCCCAGAGCTACAGCAGCCCCCTCCCCCAGAGCTACAGCAGCCCCCTCCCCCAGAGCCACAGCAGCCCCCAGAGCTGACACTGCAGCAGGAAGAGACTGGAGGGCACTTGGGGGGACACTTAGGAGGGCATTTTGGGGTGCAGCACTTGGGAGGGCACTTGGGGGCACACTGCTGGCTCTGCTGGCAGGACATCTGGGCGGGCAGGTGGGTGGGCGTTCAGGAGCTGAGGGAGAGTCAGAGCGCAAGTGAGTCCCACACAGAGAGACCTTCCCTCCTGTCCTTTTACCATCGTTTTTTTACTCTACATTTTGGAAGCCTGTTCAAGCTAAGACATAAAAAATTATCTCTAAAGTAGCTTATCATTTGAGCCTAAAGAGTTTTTACTGAAATAGATATAGACGAACTTCTTTTAACAAAGCAAGATATAGAGGACAGATGTTTAACAAGCGTGCCCAAAGCTCGTGCTGAGTGAAGGTGAAATTGGCATTTACAGTCTGACTCTCTAAAGTCCACTCTGCACCACTCAGAAGTTTGGAAATGTCCAATCTAGGACTCAGTTCAGAGCTGCAGAGCTCTTTGTTAAGGGAGAAATAAGAATTTACACCTGGCCAGTGTGGCCCAATAGTTGAGCCCGACCCATGAACCAGGTGGTCATGGTTGAGTACTGGTCAGGACACATGCCCTGGATATGGGTTTCACCCCCAGTAGGGGGCGTGCAGGAGGCAGCCAGTCAATGATTCTCTCTCATCGTTGATGTTTCTTCTATCTCTCCCTCTCCCACTCTCTCTAAAAAAAAAAAAAAAAAAATGAATAAAAACATATTTTTTTAAAAACTTCCTTTTGCAGGAACTTCCCATATACTAGTAGCTTTCCACAATACATATTATTATATTAAAATTATGATTATCCCATATAATTATACAGGCGTATATATGTATACATATATTGCCATTAAATAGCTCGTATGATTACTCTTTGAAATTCTAAGCTATTATTTTAAATGGAGAAGTGATATGAGCTGGGATGTGAACCTAGGTTTGCTGGCCCAGTGAACCGAGGCCACGCTATACACTGTCTACAATACACAGACTCCTCTATCTTTCACGGTAGCACCATGAACTTCAACTTGCTAGTCACTAGTCAACTTTGGGGCTTCTGGCTCAGATGCCTCGTCAGCACTCCTCCCCAACCTAAGGACACTGGATCTCTGTGTTTATGAAGCCCCAAATATGCTTCCTCTGCTCCCAGTCTTTGAGAATCGCTGTGACCCCAGTACAGGCTCTGGGAATGGACAGAGTTCATTTCTCCCACGTAAACTCTTCCTTCTCAGGAAGATTGTTTTACTTGCTTAAAACTGAGAAACTAAAAACATGCAAAACTAATTTAACTATTAGCACAGACACACAGAATCATTCGGGTGCTTCCAATCTTTCTTGCCTCACAGCCCACTTTTCTCATCAGAATTTCTACACTTTTGTTCCCTTCCCTGCTCTCCACATCCTCCTCCACTCCCAGGACCCTATCCACCTGTCCACATGCTCTGGTGAGCGACCCCCTGTGGGAGACCCTGCCCCATTCCCAGTGGACACTTACCAGGTGCACAAGCAGCACAGGGTCTGTCACTACCTCAGGAGGGAGTGGATGGAGATGCTCCATCCCCACGGCCCTTTTATGCTGGACTTGAGCTCTGCCCCAGTGAGTGAGGCAGGGCCTGGGCATGAGAGGACCGCCTCCTGCCACCCACATGGTCCTGTGACAGGTGATGACTGTCAGCTACTTCCCTGTCTCTCTCCATGGGGCTCAGGACAGCTGCTGCTGGACTCGGAATAGGGCTATTTAGAAATGGAGTGAAGGAGGATTCTGACCATCATCTGCTGCCTTATTATTCTTAGCAGTTCCTGCCTCTCAGTTATCTTTCTCGGAGCTTGGTTCCCCAAACCTTCCCCTTCCTCCTGCAATGTTAATTCATTAGCTCCAGCCCTCCGTGTTAAACAAAGAAATATAGATGCTTCCAAACTTTTTCGCATGGTCTTGTCAGTTTACTGTTACGATTCAGTGTATCTGTGTTCTGCGTAATTAGGTGTGTATTAACTTCTTTTTTTAAAAATGCATGTTTATTTCAGTTCCCTTAATATAAACTTGGATTTGTCAATCACTATTTTTTTCAAGTACAGTTGATATTTAATATCTATAATAATAAAAGCATAATATGCTAATTAGACCAGACATCCTTCCAGATGATCTTCTGGACGAAGCCGGGGCTGCGAGGGAAGCCGGTGCCGGCAGCCGGGGTAAGGAAGGCCTCCTCTTGCATAGATTTCGTGTATTGGGACTTTAGTTACATTATATTGGTCTCAGGAGTGCAGCATAATGGTTAGTACCCACCCAGCACCATACATAGTTATTAAAACATGATTGACTGTATTCCCTACGCTGTGCTTTACATCCCTGTGCCTATTATGAAACTGTCAATTATACTTCTTACTCCCTTCACATTTTTCACCCAGTCCCCCAAACACCCTCCCCTCTATCAACCATCAGCTTGTTCTCTGTATCTATGAGACTATTTCTCTTTTGTTTGTTTGTTCATATTGTTCTTTAGATTCCACATATGAGTGAAATCATATGATTGTTGTCTTTTTCTGTATGATTTATTTCATAATACCTTATAGGTCCATCCATGTTGCCACAAATAGTATGATTTCATTTTTATGTCTTTTGATTGGAGTACTTAATACATTTGATAGGTACGTAGTCATTGCCATTTAATTATTCATATTTATGTTCTTTTTTTTTCTTTTCTTTTCCTTAAGAAGTCCCTTTAATATTTCTTGTAGTGCTGGTTTGGTGGTGATGGATTTCATTCACTTTTTATTGTCTGGGATGTGTGTGTTTGTTTCTAAATGTGGTGTATGCATTTGGTGTGTGTTGTGTGGAGCTCAGATTCCAAAGTACATTTACCTTTTAAAATCAACTCAAGCTTGGAAAAATTTCTTAGAAGCTAGGTTTGTGGCTCTGGAGCCAGACACGCCTGGCATAAATTCTAACTCGGAAACTTATTATAATTATATATAATATAATTCTAACTCGGAAACTTATTATATAATTTGGGGAACATTGTTTAACCTTTTTGCCTCAGTTTCCTCATTTGTGAGATAGTGATTTCAATAAACTCTACATCATGGATTTGTTAGGTGTATTAACTACAATAACACACATGAAGCTCGCAGGACGTTGCCTCTCACATTTTGTGCACACCAAAAGCTATCATCATCACAGCAATCACCATTATTTTTGTTAATCACCTTCTGGATGCATGCTGTGGCAGCCAACGGATTATTTTTTGTCATGCATGAAACCAGCATTACATAGAACTTTGGAGTTTACTAACAGTTTTCCGTATGACTTAGGCCATCAACCTAAGACCCGGGTTATGCAGACATACATGACTAGGATACATAACCCTGCAGAGGTCTGGCCCTATGTTGCCTGAGCATGACTCCTGTCTTTCTGCTCAGGCTGTTACAAAAGGTTTAGTTATAAGGGAGTGGTCAGGATATCAATTCCTTGGCTCACATACGCAAGTCTTACTCAGCAACAGAGCACTGATTCTTAAGATAACTGGCCTGAGGGATCATATGGTCCGTGACTCCATGGATCTGCTACCCAAATCATCAATCAACCTGATTTAGATCTGGCTGATAAGTTGGCAGCACATTTGAAACCTCAAAGGATTCGTTTGCTTGCTTTGTCTGTGTGAAGTCAATAGCTGGAGTTCAAGTCAATAAGAACATTTTTATTAGGCAAACTAGAGGCCCGGCACATGAAATTCGTGCACAGGTATGGTCCCTAGGCCTGGCCTGCGATCAGGACCATCTTCCCCGGCTGTCCGCAGCTGGCCCTGCCACCCACCCCCGGTTCCCTGTTCGCCATCTGGTGATTGTGATCGGTGCCTGACGGCCAGGGGAAGGGACCGAGAGGTCGGCTGTTCCGGCCCGTTTGCCAGCCCCACCTCCATCACTGGTCGTGTGGTGGCGGGGGCTTTGGCCTGGTGCCTCCCATGTCCCCCACCACCCACCCCTAGCTCCCCGTTCACCATTAGGCGATCGGAGCCTGCTGGCCAGGAAAAGGGACTGAGTGGTGGTCAGTGCACCTCATAGTGACTGGTCCAGCAGTCGTTCTGATCGTTCCACCGTTAGGGTCAATTTGCATATTACCCTTTTATTATTTAGGATGATTGGCTTTCTAGGTCTTCTGTTGACAGGGATGAATAGGGAGTGAACATGACTGAGATCTAGAGTAGAAATACAAGGCAAATCTAACGTAAGGCAATCTGTCTCACACAGGAAAGTTAAAGAAATAACTGTGATCATGTCTTTTCCAATTTATTTTGACTCTGTCTCTCAGATTTGGGAAATGTGGAGAAGTAGGACCCAACTCTTGCCTCAGGGAATGGGATGGAAATTAGACCAGCTTTGTCACCAAGCAAAGGTTTCCAGATCACTGTAAATGTGGGTCAAATGAGGTATGAATGCTTCCTGTGACCAGGCATGAATCACATTAGAGAGGATAACTGATCTGGAGCCATTTCGTCCCTTGTCTAAGAGAAGACTGTAGAACCAGCTCTGACCTTGGAGTGACCTGCCGTGGGCGGGGCAGCACCCATGTCATAGATAAAGGGAAGACACTGAAATGCCCATGAGAGGAGTCGTCAGAAACTTGATTCTGCTGTCTACTTTCATCCATTTTTGGTAGAAAATTGCACCCACCTGTGAGACTGTGCCCCTGCCCCTTAATCCTCATGCTGGGGCTAGAGAATACATTTAGAAAACTGGAAGAGAGAGAAATATCAGGCAGGAAACCCACAGGACTGACAAATATGCCACTAAACAAGTGTGGCATTGTGACTCTTCCTCAGACTGAATATTCTAATTTCCAAACTGAGATCAGGTTAGTGATTTAAAACAACAAAATTTCTATTACTTGAAAAGGACCATAAAACCACTAGGTCTCCCCAAGTGTTCATTTAGTAATCAGAAGGCCATCCTACTGAGTAAAATTTTAAGAACAGTAGCACATAACAATAATGTCACATTTTTATTATATTCTACAAGCCAAGCTTGCTCAATGTGAGGGTTACAGACAGATTATGTAACATCCACCTCCCTGAGGAAACACTTGGATGGCTAGATAAGGCTTCACCAAAGATAAGACTGGAGGTGGGCCTTCAAGGAGGGTTAGAATTGCAAACTGTCCAGAAGGCAGAGAGGAAATTGAAGTGAACTCCAGATAAAGGAAAGAGCAAGTAATGGGGCTAATAATAGCAGTCGTAGCAGTAACCGCACTTATCAAATAACTAGAGGCCCAGTGCATGAGCTTCATGCACTTGGGAGGAGGGGAGGGGGAATCCCTCAGCCCAGCCTGTGCCCTCTCCCCTCTCAAAGTCCGGAAGCCCTCAGGGGATGTCCGACTGACGGCTTAGTGCTGCCACCACCACTGCTGTGCTCACCAGCTGTGAGCCTGGCTTCTGGCTGAGCGGCACTCCCCTGTGGGAGAGCACTGATCACCAGGGGCCAGCTCCTGCGTTGAGCATCTGCCTCCTGGTGGTCAGTGTGCATCATAGTGACTGGTTTCCACCGTTTGCTCAATTTGCATATTAGCCTTTTATTCTATAGGATAGTGGAAGATACTCTTTATTGAGACTTGAAGTATTCTAGATACTGAACTATGATAGTATCTTCTACTATTTCCCACATACAAAGGAATCAGGATGGACAAGTGTGGGGAAGCACAGGACTTGGTGGAAAGTCTGTAAGGAGGATTCTCCGAAAGGTTGAGGGCATCTAGGGGGACCTTGCCAAAGGCGGCAGCCCCTGCCTTGACTTTTCCAACCAAGTCCTGTGCCTCCCCATAGACAATTCTCAGTTATACCTAGCTAAGGGTGAGTTGTTCAGTGCAGCAGAGACATGGGGTTCCACAGTCAGCACAAATGGTGCACCTTAGAAATTAAGTTAAGAACACTTTCTGTCAGGTCTTAAATGTAGTATTTAAGAAGCACACACATTACTCGGTAGAGAGCACAAATGTGACATCGGGAGTGTGTTTGGAGAAAAAGTGTGGAGAAGTATTGGAGCTGGAAAAGGAAGAAATAGGCAAGATTTTTAGGAAACTTAGTACAAGAGTAATTTGTACACCCCATGGTGCCGGGATGCCTGGAACTAAACCAATTTAGGTGGCGGGTAAGAAATATGTATTTTGAAATATTTTCCTTTTTTTTATTGATTTACTCATTTTTCCCCTCTCGTACGTGTGTGTGTGTGTGTGAGAGAGAGAGAGAGAGAGAGAGAGAGAGAGAGAGAGAGAGAGAGAGAGAGGATGTTTTGGCGCGAGTATGTCAGCAGTTAGAGGATGAGTACACAGAGGGAGAGGAACATGGAGGGCAGGGTTCGGGCCCGGAAGGTGGTCAGAAACCCAAGAATTCATATTTATTAAAAATTGTTTTGAGGCTTGTACAACAATGTTAGGCCCAGATGACACAAGACAAAACAGAGTTAGGAATTTTTGTCTCTCATACGCTCACCCCATTCACCCTAACTTAGGACGGAATGACCCTCTGCCTCTGAGGGTCCCAGGCCACCGCCTGCAGAGGACGGGGTAGAAGAGAACAATGGCCACCCCAGCAGAAAAACACCCTCGGGAACAAATTGCTGAGCAGATTTCTTGTTTTATTGTTTTACATCAGCCAGGCAGCACCCGCAAGAAGACAGGACATGACGTGGCTGAAGGGCTTTGGCATGGGCGTGTGAGGGCAGCCACAGACATGGGGTCCGTGGCCATGGATGGGGATTCAGGAGAGGACTGGAGTTTCCGGAGCCCAAGGAGAATATTGTTTTCGAAAGTTCACAGTCTCTCAGACTCTGAGGTTAGCTCTTCTTGGCTCACGGTCCACTTCAGCAGCAGCCTCCAGAAGACTGACCACATCCCCCTCCAGAGGACTGACCATAGCCCCCTCCATAGCTGGAGCCCCCTCCAGAGCTGGAGCCCCCTCCATAGCTGGAGCCCCCTCCACAGCAGCTGGAACCCCCTCCATAGCTGGAGCCCCCTCCGCAGCAGCTGGAGCCCCCTCCATAGCTGGAGCCCCCTCCGCAGCAGCTGGAGCCCCCTCCAGAGCTGGAGCCCCCTCCGCAGCAGCTGGAGCCCCCTCCAGAGCTGGAGCCCCCTCCACAGCAGCTGGAGCCCCCTCCAGAGCTCCCTCCACAGCAGCTGGAGCCCCCTGAGCTGCAGCAGCCAGAGCTTCTGTGTCTGAGGCGGTGAGACCTGCGGGGCCTGTGGTGGCTCAGGCAGCAGCCACCACCCCCAGAGCTACAGCAGCCCCCACCCCCAGAGCCACAGCAGCCCCCAGAGCTGACACTGCAGCAGGAAGAGACTGGAGGGCACTTGGGGGGACACTTAGGAGGGCATTTTGGGGTGCAGCACTTGGGAGGGCACTTGGGGGTGCACTGCTGGCTCTGCTGGCAGGACATCTTGGTGGGCTGTTCAGGAGCTGAGGGAGAGTCAGACAGCAAGTCAGCCCCACACCAGAGACCACCCCGTACCCTTCCTGTCCTTTCAACATCAGTTCTACCAATTACATTTAAATACCCTGCTTCCGATCAGTCTGGGAAAACAAATCCCTTCCTCTTTTATAATTTTGCACCTCAGCTCACCCTTTTAGGGTAGGAAGGGATCATCATCTGTTTTATCAGTTGGAAAATTGAGACCAAATGATGTTAAAAAGTAAAAAGCAATTTTTTCACTTATGCCATCCAAATACTGAAATTGTGTACAGAGACTGTTAGTACTGAAATATTTCCTTCATGAAGAAAAATACCTTGTAAACATAACACTGTAAAAATCATTTCATATTGTAGACACTTTCCTGGCTGGCTCACTTTATTCAACTGGAAGCTGATAGGTCCCTGGACTCACAGCCTGGAGCTCCGTTCTTCTCAGAAATACCACCTCTTAACTAATAGCTTAGCCTGGAGAATATTCAACTTCCGTGTTTCTTTCAACTCTGCAGTTTTAACATGCATTCCCAAGCCCCGTCCTAAACCCACATGTGTAACATTCCCCCAGAATGCCTCTGATCTGCTCCTTGTTTTGAGAATCATCATCCCCAAATCATACCTTGCAGAGCACACAGTGGTATCTTAAAGGTAAACTTTTTTCTGAAACCTCTCAGGGACCTCAGAGCAGCCAGAGGTCTCCGTCCCTCTGCCTGGCATTCCCACACAGCTGCAGGCCAGCTGGCCCCTCAGAGCATCTGGAGCCTTTGCTAGAACCTGTTGCTCTTGCAGTCTTCCTGTCTGCTCCTGGCTCCATCCTTCGGTGCCTGGTCTCTCTCTAATAATATAAACCCCAACCCCCAGACCCTGCCTTGCCCTCCTGCTCTGATCTGAGCGACCCTCTGTGGAAGGCTCTGGTCCATTCCCAGTGGGCACTTACCGAGTACAGAAGCAGCACAGGGTCTATCACCACCTTGGGAGGAAGTGAATGAAGGTTCTCTGGTCCAGAGGCCCTTTTATCCTGGCCTTAGGCTCTGCCCTAGCAAATGAGACAGGGCCTGAGCATGATAGGACTGCCTCCTGCCACCCACATGGTCCTGTGACAAGTGATCCCTGGCAGCTCCTCCACCTCCCTCCGTGAAACTCAAGACATCCTCACCATCCATGCTTCCTTCTCCTTACAGCTGCCTGGCTGTCACATCTCCTTCTTGGACTTTGGCCTCCCAAGCCCTCCTGTCCTATTGCCTGGATGGCTTTGAACTAAGACTCACAGAAACTTCTAAATGCCCGGCTTGTGTCCCAGCCACCCTGGTGGCAGATCCTGTGTGTGTGTGTGTGTGTGTGTGTGTGTGTGTGTGTGTGTGTGTACCATCACAGTTAAAAGGCCGGGACAGAATCCAGGTCCTGCTACGTATAAACTGTGTGATCTGGTGAAAATCACCTCACTTGTCTCATTCTCTGTTTCTTCAACTTTAAAAATCACTCTCAACAGTGCCATGAGGGTCAGCAGAATCATGGAAGGAAAATGTCTAGAAAAGGTCCTGTAACACAGTAGACCTTCATAAGTGAATTATCCATCTATCCTAAAACGGGGACACGTCTTCTTAATTCACAGCTATTTTCCAGGAGGGTGCATCTGATCTATAAACAGCCATTTTTTCAACTGAGGTCTTTTATGTATTTTCATATAACAGCATCCCTGTAGAGGCGCTAGAGAGAAAACCGGCATTGCCTTGTACAGTGGAAGAATTTGTTTCCCAAGGCTCTTACACAGGGGAAGAGTGTGAGCCTGTGGATGAGAAGCAGAAAGGAGAAGAGACAGAATTTCAAGCCTGGAGCACATGTGGGGAGGACCCTGTGGAAATGATCCCCCCACCCTGAGTGGAGGAGGCAGGAAGACCTTTCAGAATATGGGATAGGTAGGAATCCGCAGGAATCTCTAGGGTTAATGCTTTGTTCCTACATGGACACGGGGATCCTGAAGGCTTTTTTTATTTCAACATTTTTAGGAGATCAAGATAAAGACTAATGTTAATTTGATATGGAGCAGGTACTTCTTCCATGTTTGGAGGGCACCATGAAAAAAAAAAAAAACTAACCCAATTACTTAGAGGGAGGCTAATCACACCTAAGGGTAATTATGGAAAGAAAGTCTCCCTCCAGAAGTGTCCAGAATAATTTTACAGAGTCTGGAATAAGATATGGATTGACTCAATAATATCTCTATCTAAGTCATAATGGGCAAGAAGGACCAATATCTTGTGAATGTATATTTGCATGTGCATGTGTGTTTTTTTAGACTGATTACATTTGAAAGATTATGAGTGTGTATAAATGCATATAAACATAGACAGATATAGAGATATACAAATACAGATACATATACAGATATAGAATCCACCTTTTTACTATTGGCTGCATCAGATCTCTCAAGGTGCATGGCCTTCCCTTAAGTTCCACTGCCTTCCATCTGTGTATTTTCCCTTTGATTCTCATCTTCATTGGGATCCAAAAGTGTTCTCTCTCCACCATCCCCCACTCCAGAATGGGGGATGGTGGAGAGACTTCACAGTGCATTCAGGGTCAAGGCCAGCATTTTTGAGCGACATTCAAAGCTCTGTGCAGTATGACCCTGAACAATTTCTATTTTGCTTCCCAAGAGGAACTGACATATTAGCTGTACTGCAAACATGTCTCTCCCTACCCTACTCCCATGCTTTATTGCATGATGATTCCTTTCTGAGACAACTCAAGTCCCATTTGCTCCATTATACTTTATGTAAAATATTTTACAAATGAGATATTAATAAGCACTTTAACAGCACAACTTGTGCCCTATTCTTATTCCCCATCACCAACTACTGCAAGGTTATGCACATATGAGTAGTTAATATATTTTTAAAAATCCTTTCACTACATTGGCATCAACTTTACAGTTTACAAATAGTTATTCCTTCTGACCTATGTCATCCTCATCAGGGACCACATTCTGAGACAGGCACAGAGAGGTATGATGGACACATCATCCTGAAGAGGTAGATCTGCCACTCTCTCAGCAGGCATTGCATTAGCTCAGGTTGTTCCACTGGGTTCAGTTATGTGGGCGTGGCCAGGATACTCATGCCTTGGCTCACACAGGAGCCCAGCTTCTAATTCCTAGAATGATGGGGTGAAAAGGTCATCTGGTCCAAATCAATCTGCTTGGACTTAAGTGATGAATTGGCAGTGTGGCTATGCCCACAGTATTTGGACTGACATCTCATACATTTTCATTTAAAATGGGTGTTGAACTGGCCTTTGGCCTTGGATATTATCAATGACTTTTAAACCATTTAAGAAACATTTTTTGACTAGCAAAGGTTTTCTAAGGTCAACTATTCATCCTAGGGGTCTATCTCTACATTGTCATTTTCTCATCTCAGGAGACTGGGGTGGGGGATGCACAGCTGAGATCTTATAAGAAGTAATTCAGACCAAATTAATTTTCTTCTGTGTGTTTCCACTCTCCTTTCTGAGCTACAAATTAACACTCTTACAAATTTTAGGTTTTTTTCCTCCCAGCAAATCTTTCTTTTAAATATAAAATATGAAAAATGACCCTAAAATAAATAGAAAATATAAGTGATTATTGATTTATAATTAACTAGGGAAAAGTATTTTAAGAATGGTACAAATCCCATTGTATATAGAGAAATGAATTGATAAATTAAACTACATAAGAATTAAATTTTAAATAGTATAAAGTATCACATATAAAGCAAAAAGACAAATCAACTAGAGAAAAACAAACACATGTTTATTAAGAAATTGCCATTTCTAATACATAAGGCTATCTTACAAATCCAAAAATAAATAAACATACAAAAACATAATGGACAAAGGACACAGATCTCTCTCTCTCTCTCTCTCTCTCTCTCTCTCTCTCTCTCTCTCTCTCTCTTTCTCCCTCACATACACACACATTCACACATTGTGTTAGTCAGAGTTCTTCAGACAACAGAGCCAATAAGACGAATACCAATATAGGCAGGGGTTTATTTTAAGGATTTGGCTCACACAGTTGTGGGAGGGGACAAGTCCAAAATCTGCAGAGCAAGCTGGCAGGCTGGAGACTCAGGGGAGAGTTGATGTTACAGCTTCCTTCCCAAGGCAGTCTGGAGGCATAATTCCTTCTTCTTTTTCGGGGGCCTCAGTCTTCACTTAAAGTTTCAACTTATTGCATGAGGTCCACCCACATTTGAAGGACGTTTGCTTTGCTCAAAGTCTACTGACTTAAATGTTAATCATATCTGAAAATATTTTTTCACAGCAACAAGTAGGCTGGTGTTTAAGTTAAAATCTGGGTAACATGGCCTAGCCGAATTAACACGTAAAATTGACCATTGCAGTTCACCTCTTGTCAGTTTGACACCCATATGCCTTTAAATCATATTTAATCTCCAAATAAAAACTGACAAGGTCACACTTCCTGTTAACATGATAGAATTATCCTGAGTATAACTGGAAATATACTAACCCTTTCCCCAGAAGAGGGTGTGAAGTCCTTAAATTTACTATTATTCTCGATACCCTGTAGCTTATATACTTTGATGTAAGGTTGAATAATACTTAAGTTCATCAGACAATGCAGCTTATGTTATATGATAAGGGAATAGGGATGGGGGAAAACAAAAGATGCTTGAGATACAAATAAATACATATTCATAACAAACAAAACAAGAAAGAGATTCTCATATTAATTTCAGTCCTGGTTGTGGTTCTTTTTACCTGGCAGGTTGACCTAACATTCATTCCTGAAATGTTCTTGACAGTTAGTATTGGATTTGAGTTATAGTTTTCCACTGATTTTAATCACAGAACATGGTACTACTAAGAGATATCTTAAGGGATCTTCTGTATTCCAGACATATTCTTCCTTACCCACATGGTGAAATAGAAGTCCAACTTCCCCTTGGTAATCAAGATCAATTACTCCATCGTGCACAGTAACTTCCTCCTTTGCCTGTTGATTCAGGCAAAGTGGTCTGGTGGCAGTCTTAACTTCCAGGTCAAGGGAACCATGTCTCCTGGCGGAAGCATTCCTCCCTTTGGAACTAAGACCTTTAAACGAGCAGGGTGTAAGCTCACAGGAATACAAAGCAAACATTTTGCTAGTAGATTCCCTAGGAGTAATAGTGAGTAGTGTTATTCCCTTCCAGCTTCTGATTCCTGGATCTATACGTTCTGGCTATAGAATAAACAAAACCATATATTGGATGCTGATATAGGGTATATAAAGCCTTCTGAAGAGCCTTGCCCCAACCCTGCAAGATAGTACCACTGAACAGGGATTGCAACTAGATCTTTAAAACATCATTCCAGCCCTAACCGGTTTGGTTCAGTGGATAGAGCATCGGCCTGTGGACTCAAGGGTCCCAGGTTCAATTCTGGTCAAGGGCATGTACCTTGGTTGTGGGCACATCCCCAGTAGGGGGCGTGCAGGAGGCAGCTGGTTGATGTTTCTCACTCTCTATCCCTCTCCCTTCCTCTCTGTAAAAAATCAATAAAATATATTAAAAAAAACAAACAACAACATCATTCCACTGTTTCATCAAGCCAGCTGCTTGAAGATGATGGGGAACATGGAAAGAGCAGTGAATGCCATGAGCATGGCTCCTTGCCATGCTTTATTTGCTTTTTAGTAAAGGTTTTTCAGAGAAACACAGAGCTGTCATCTATCTATCTATCTATCTATCTATCATCTGGAAGGGATTGGTTCATAAAATTAAGAAGCCTGAGACATGCCAAGCTGGAGAACCAGGAAATCTGGTGGTATGATTCAGTTCAAATCTGAAGGCCTGAGAACCAGAGGAGCCAATGGAGTGGATTCTAGGTTTTGCATTCTAGATCTGTGGAAATAACCACAGGGTGCCGTCAGCATCTCTGGGGCCCACTCTGAGATTGACCTGAGCCAAAACTCCATTGGTCACCTGACCTCCATAACCCCCTATCTGACCAAATTGGGACAAAAGTGGGCCAAAATTATGTTCTATGTCTTCTGGAATCAGTATCAATTCAGACCCAGTTATTCCCCCAAGTCTGATTATTTCCTTTTTCCCCAGTGCATTGTTAACCTGGTAACACACACACACACACACACACACACACACACACACACACACACACACACACAAAACCTGTAGGTCCCTTTGGAGAAGGTTGGAGGGAGAGGAATTAACAGTATAACTTTTTTTGGCAGTGTACTTGTGTCCTTCCTCACAGGGACCTGGACTCCCTTTCACTCAAGGAGTTCTGAGTCTGTAAACTGACTCAAGTCTGACACTTGATTGAGTGTCATACTTACCTGTTTTTATTATTCAGAGTTTTGTTCACTTGACTTAGAACTCTTCTACTTATACGTATCAAGTAAGAACTTAGTAGACTTGCCATCTATTTCACTTCTAAGAGAACCATGATCAACTAGCCAGAACCATAGCTCTCTCTGTGCCAGAATATTCTGATGAGTGCTTCGACTCTGCTGTTCATTATAGTAGCCATGCCCACTTAGCTTTTGGTGACTAAGTACTACCACTTGCCCCAGCCATTCTGGGATCTAATTATGCTTATTGCATAAGGTTTCCCAATTCTGTGGCAACATATCTCAATGTAATTTCTGACTGCAGGGGAAAACAATCACAGAGCTCTTTGAGGATTCAGGGGTACCCTCAAAAATATAGTTTTCACGGTCATGGTGAAAGATGAGTCCTCTGAACCTTCTCAAGATCAGATGAGCAGATCTTAAATGACAACTCCACTCAAAGATTTCAATACCCTAGTCCTTTGCGTCTCTTTCTATAGTATACCAAGGCAGCTCTGGCATTTCATCTTCATTTCGTGTGAGTCATCTCTGATCGTGGTTCATCCAACCAACCAAACTGCTAGAGCCTTGTCTAAGCTGCAAGTTATAACATTAAGTTTGGAATACATGCATTCCGGATCTATCTCAATGACTTTGGCCTGATCCAACATTGCGTCTTCTCCAAAATTAGACCACACACTTAATATCCATTCCACGTGTGTTCCCTGGTTTTGTGTCTGTATAAATTAGAAAAAGACATGCAGTTCTGTGTACCTCATCTTTTGGGACATCCTGAGATTTGAGTATATTTATAAGTCCAGAAGCAAGAGAGATAGTGGGGTGGGTCCTGAAGAGAAACAGCTGTGTCGCTCAAGGCAAATATTTCAGGAAAGGTCATTAAAGTTTCCTAGGGTTAATCTCCTCGAATGGGGGGTGGAATGGCTGCTTATACTGGCAAAAAAAAAAAAAAAAAAAAAAAGATTTGGGAGAATTTAGAAATTCAGCGTCCCACCTTTGTCAAAATCTTCTCAAATGTCTTGATTCTAATGTTCAGGATCCCAGGAATGGGGCAACTAGACACCATATGAAGCTTAATGCTGGGCTCTAAGGACACAGCACCACTTCTGTGGGGTCCCTGCACACATGCATAACCGAATCCAGGCAAGAAGAAACATCAGACAGACCCAGATTGGCCATTCTACGGAAACAAACCACTCTTTAAAAATGTTCAGGTCAGGAAAGACAAAGAAAGCCTGGAGGACTTTTACAGATAGGAGGAGACCAACGAATCATAGCAACTAAATGCAATATTGGGTCCTGAAATACATTCTGAACCAAAGACAATGTGCTTTTCTATTAAGGACGTTAGTGGCACAAGTGGCAACTTTGAACAAGGTCTGTGGATACTGAGGCCTTAGGGGGGCAGGAATAGAGGACAGAGTAGGAGAAAAATAATGTGGGAATAAGACTCAGGCAAGGCAAGAGCAAATGCAGAATCATCCTTTTATTGATAGTTTCACATCAGGCTGGTGCACACACATAGCTGTGCAGGGGCACATGTCTGTGCTCTGGAGTTCCCAAAGCAGGCACACATATGAGCATACAGGAAAAGAAGTTGGGAAGTGGGTTTGGGGGAAAGGTTTGGGCTCCAGGACACCAGGGCACAGGGATCCTCTGCACCAGCATTCAGAGGCCTCACCCAGACCTCTCAGCAGCAGGGCAGGCCCAGCGGGAGGAGCAGGAGGAGGAGGAGGGGACTGGCCATTGGTAGCCCCCCAGTCAGCTCTTCTTGACGCAGAGTCCACTTCAGCAGCAGCCTCCAGAGGACTGACTACTGCCCCCTCCGCAGCAGCTGGAGCCCCCTCCAGAGCCCCCTCCGCAGCAGCTGGAGCCCCCTCCAGAGCCCCCTCCGCAGCAGCTGGAGCCCCCTCCAGAGCCCCCTTCACAGCAGCTGGAGCCCCCTGAGCTGCAGCAGCCAGAGCTTCTGTGTCTGAGGCGGTGAGACCTGCGGGGCCTGTGGTGGCTCAGGCAACAGCCACCACCCCCAGAGCTGCAGCAACCCCCTCCCCCAGAGCCACAGCAGCCCCCAGAGCTGACACTGCAGCAGGAAGAGACTGGAGGGCACTTGGGGGGACACTTAGGGGGACATTTTGGGGTGCAGCACTTGGGAGGGCACTTGGGGGTGCACTGCTGGCTCTGCTGGCAGGACATCTGGGTAGGCAGGCGGGTGAGCGTTCAGGAGCTGAGGGAGAGTCAGACAGAGAGTTAGTCCCACACAGAGGCCACCTCTGCCTCTTTCTCTTCCTTCTTGTTCTCTAAGCATCATTTCTAGCCCCTTTATTTTGAAATGTGTGAGTGGAGTCTTTGATAATTAAACCCTGAAAGGTTTATTTCTAATAGATAGGCAAACACTCTCAGACTTCCTCCTTTGAGCCTTGCAACTCTACTTAAGGTAGGCAGGGATTAATATATCTTTTACAAAGAAGGAAACAGAGATAAAAATCAATAAGAAAAAAACTGCCATCATTAATTATGTAATAAGTGAAGATCATTCTTTTTTCATCATTTCAACCAGAAGCCTGAAACTCTACAGTTAAGAAAATAGTTCAGAGTATAAATATTCTCTTTTAAAAAGGAAATTCATGATGGTATCTTCCCAGGTAGTTTGGTTCTGTAAAGACTTAGGCATGCAGGTTGGAAATGGTCTGTGAGGCCAGCTGGTTATTACTGCAAAAGCTAAAGAGCAGTATTTTTACACATTTAGGGGATTTGAGCTCAGACACCCTGGCTCTGGCCTGATGCTCTAAAGTTTTCAGCACACCAAGGCCTTGCACAAACATCTAAGCCCAGTGATTCTCACCTTATTGTGCCCAAATTCTCAAACAGAATCCCAGTCCCATTTCAGCTTCACAGATATGTGGGCTTTCTAAAGCCCCACAGGATCTCAGGTCAGCTCTCTCTATTGGTGGAGAACCACCATCCCCAACATTTTTGCATGGAGGGTTGTGATCTTACTCTCAAAGGTAAAGGCTCCTCATGAAAATGGCTCACCAAGAGCCTTATGGTCAAGGCTTCAGGTAATCTGGCCTGAGAGCATAGCCAACAGGATGTAAATTAGGTCCAGCACAAAAACACAGCCATCCACTTCTCCTTCAGGTCCAGGTTGGTCCACTCCCACCATGCACATCCTCCCTCAGTCTTCCTCAGGCCCCTCTCCCTCTATCTACAACGTCTCCAACACCCCTAGCTTCTGCCCCACCTGCCCACCAGCTCTAGTCTGAGCCTCCCTCTTGGAAGGCCCTGCTCCGTTCCCAGTGGACACTTACCGGGCACACAAGCAGCACAGGATCCGTCACCACCTCAGGAGGGAGTGAATGCAGATGCTCTGGTCCAGAGGCCCTTTTATCTTGGCCTTGGGCTCTGCCCTACCAAGTGAGACAGGGCCTGGGCATGAGAGGACCGCCCCCTGCCACCCACACGGGTCCTGTAACCTGTGACTGGATGATGACTTGCAGTTCCTCCCCTGCTTCCTTCTAGGGGACCCAGCACAGCTGCTTCTGGACTACATGCGACCCAGCAGTTCCACTCCTGGGTACTTATCCTAAGAAAATACCAAATTGCCAATTCAAAAATATATATGTGCCCCGTGTCCATTGCAGCAGTATTTACAATAGCCAAGATATGGGAGCACCCTAAGTGTCCCTCAAGGGACCAAAGGATGAAGAAGATGTGGTACATATAGAAAATGGCATATTACTCAGCCATAAAGAACAATGAAATCCTGCTCTTTTTTGATAATGTGGATGGACCTGGAGGCTATTATGCTAAGTGGAATAATGCCATATGATTTCATTTATGTTTGGAAACTAAGAAACAAAGCAAATGAATAAACAAAACGGAAACAAACTCATGGATTCAGAGAACATATTGATGGTTGCCAGACTGGAGGGAGGTTGGGGAAATGGGTGAAAAAGTGGAAGGGATTGAGAAAAACAATGGGCAGTTACAAAAATAGTTCAGCATTGGGATGTAAAATGTAGCATAGTGAATATAGTTAAAAACATTGTAATAACTATGTATGGTGTCAAATGGGTACTAGACTAATCAGGGTGATCATTTCATAAGTTATATAAATGTCTAATCACTATGTTGTATACCTGAAACTAATATAATATTGTATGTCAACTAAATTTTTCAAAAATTTAAAAAATCATAAGGAAGAGAAAATAAAAAACAAAAAGACAGTAAAAAAATGGAAACCAGGGAGAAAAATTCCTGCACTCATTCTCTATCTCAGTCATCCTGGAGGTTATTGCCTCGTTTTGTTTTAGGGCTTGAGTTCCCATCCTCACTTTTCTTGCCTCTCAAATCTTAACTCAGTGGCTCTGGGCAATCTCGTTTAAACCAAGTTTCATAGAATCCTCCAAGTCTTTATTACCTTATATGTAAGTGTGTGTGCATGTGCATGTACGTGTGTGTGCATATGTATTGTGTTATAAACATGAAGACCCTGGTTAAAGATTCAGACCTAATAGAGAATCCCTGTTCTGCCACCTATTCACTGTATGATCTTGTGAAAATTTCCGCATCCTACTTGTCCTCAGTTTTGTTGATCTATAGTAGAGATAATTAAAAAATAACTCTTCAGGGGGATGTGAGAATCAGTGAGCTAATGCAAAAAAAATGTCTGGCAGAGAGTTATAACATGCTATATTCTCTAAAAATGCCAATATACTCATTTTTTTAAAAATTATAGCTGCTTTCTAAGCAGAGTGGATCTGATTGGAAAATCAAGACCTTCCTGTTTTATTGCTAGGTTTTTAATAAGAAAATGTGAGCCAGGAATGAAGTTTTATAGAGGAGAAGGTGAGAGATGACTTGATCTGCTAATTAGAGTGAGAATTCAGATTTTTCAAGGATCATACTGGAGGGCTGGGATCAAGTCCATGGATGGGGAAGATGGAAGGTAGTAAGAAGACAGTGAGACTGTCCCGGGGGCACTGCTGGAGGTAAGGCAGCTGAGGAGCAGACAGCCCTGGTGGAGGGGCGGCCGGAGGATGTTTAAGAACAGCAGTGTCTAACACTTCGTGTGATTTGTTGTCAGTTTTGTGAGTCTCTTAACTCAGTTATCTACATGAACACAGGCTTTCCTTGTAGAAAAAAAAAAAGTTGAGATTTTCTATTTTTAGATTAAGGGAAAGGGCCAGAGTTTGCATTTGGGTTCATAGTAAGTCAGATAATACCAGCCCAGTTTACAATGTTGCAAGGTTATTAAAAGACTAAACTAAATTATCAGATGAAGGAGAATTATCATAGAGAGTCTACTTGCCTTTAGGCTTGGGAATGAACTCTGGAATTCCCTAGAGCCTGAATGGATGTTGATTTCATAATATCTAGGTCATGCTGTGCAGTACGAACCCTGCTAGTATGCAGTGGAGATATGTGCATGTGTACTTGTGTATAATTCTACTTAGAGATTACAGAGAGTATAGGAGACACTAAATATACATATACACACACACATTACCATGGTTCTCTCAGCATCCAGTATCAACTAGTATCCAGCTTTCCCTAAATTTCTCTGCCCAGAGAAAAAAAATTTTTTACCTTATTTCTCCTTTGTTCTATTTACATTGGGTTTCAGCTCTTCGTTGAGATATTTCTCATTGGATTCCATCCCTCACCCTCAGGAATAATTGCCCTGATCATTAAGGAAGTTTCGTCTTGGGGTCATCACTGGGTTCATGATGAGCTCCCATCTCTACTGACTGATGTTTTAGGTCTATGCAATATGACCCTTTGCTCTATCTCCAGCTTAGGCCTTGCTACCTCCCTTTAGAAATGTTCTTCCTTAGCTTAAATGGGCTATGTGCTTTACTTTGAATTTGCTCCTTCCTGTCAAACTCCCCTGCTTTATTCCATAATCTATGCACTTCGAAAACAGTGCCACTCAATAAAACTTGCTGTGTATCTGAGTCTTTTGTCTCAAACACACTTAGAATAAACTCTTCTTGAATCCCTGGCTTGGGTCTTCTATCTCTGTATCCATCAGCAGCTCCTAATACAGGGCTATGCATTCAATGGATATCCATTTAAAAATCTATTTAATAATATTAGCATTAGCTTTACTTCTATTATGCCTTAAGCCATCATCATCAGAATTCTCACTCTGGAGTATTCACATTACAATGCACTAGCCTTATCACCCTGCAAAATTCTGCCATTGAACTGCCTCGTCATGGGTCATGTTGTTTCATGAGAGTGTAGTCAAATATTGATTACTTTGCTCACACAGGTAGCTCTGATTCAGGAGCCCAGCTCATCCATTCTAAAGGTGATGAGACTTAAGAGCTATTCTGTGTATGCCTCTGTCACCACAAAGGGCATCACCTATGGTCATTTGATCTGACTTGGGTTTAGGGGATAACATAGCAGCATGATGGAACATCCTCAGGACTGGTGTAAGAGCTCAATGGCTTGGGTACCATTTAAACAATGTGCACTAGCAAAGAATTGATTTTCTGAAGAGTATGATTCTTGTGTCAGTGGGATCTCATAATCTCAAAACACAGGAGAGAAGAATGCTGAGACCTGGTGAAAATTAACTCAAATTCAGCGACTTTTACGCTGTGCCCTAGAGCCAGCACTATTTACAAGTCTCTATTTACAGTAGTAACAATAAATTAACACTCCAAAATTACTAGAATATGTACCTAATAGTGTCTTTATAATTATTTGGATAAAATATTTTAAGTATGGCAAAAAAATACTGATCAATTAGACCATATAGAAAAAAAAATCTTTATGGTAGAAAGCATCATAAAAAAGATTTTAAAAAATCATGAGCTGAGGAAAAAGAAAACACACAAGTCAGTAATAAATTAAAACTCATAATAAACAGTAAGTTCTTGCAATTTTGTAGAAAATAAGCAAACCTATCTACAAACTAATAGGCAAAGCACATGGACAAATAGCTTAGAAAGAAATACAAGTGACCAATAAATTTAGGCATTTATTACTTCATGTTTGTGTATATATAAATAACCAAAGAACTACATATTAAACAAGGATGACTTTTCAGGGATGAGGTCTATTAGATTTATTCCTTTATATTGAATTGAAAAAGACTTAAAATGAATAACAAAATTCAGTTTTGCTAAAGGTGATAAAAAAATGGGTCTTGTGTCATTGGAAATACAAATTGGCGTAACCATTTGGATGGAAATTTGATGATTCGTTATTCAACATTATTGTTATGTATACAAGTTAAAATTTAAATGTATCATACTCTTTTATATAATAATTGAACTTCAAAGAATGTCACCTAAGAAGAAACAATTTAATAAAGAAAATTATATTATAAGAACGATTATTATAGAAAATTAAAATAATAGTAAGAGCTAAAAAAGTTGCAGGATACAAGATCAGAAGACATAATAAATTAGATTTATATTGACTACCAATATATATTAAAATATAATTTTAGAAATAGCTATTTAAAATAGCATAATATACATGATGTGTAAAATATAATTTTAGTATTAAGTATTTTTTATAAAATGAGAAGACTTTAAAAAAACTTTACAGTATATAAAAATAAATAAACATATACCATATTCGAGTCTGGGTGGAATGGAAAATTATAAATACAACAATTCTTCCCAAATTATCTAACCAGATCTGCTCTTCTTAGAAAGCAGCTATAATTTTTTTAAATGAATGTGTTGGCATTTTGTTTTAGAAAATATAGTGCATTATAACTCTCTGCCAGAGATTTTCTTTGCATTAGCTCACTGACTCTCACATCCCCCTGAAGAGTTATTTTTTATTATCTCTACTATAGATCAACAAAACAGGACAAGAAGGACGAGGAAGTTTTCACAAGATCATACGGTGAATAGGTGGCAGAACAGGGATTCTCTTTTAGGTCTGAATCTTTAACCAGGGTCTTCATGGCTATAATACACACATATATGCACACACATGTACATGCACATGCACACACATTTACATATACAATGATAAAGACTTGGAGGATTCTATGAAACTTGACTTAAATGAGATTGCCCAGAGCCACTGAGTTAAGATCTGGGAGGCAGGAAAGGAGAGGTCGGGAACTCAAGCCCTAAAGCTAAGTGAGCAATAACCTCCAGGATGACTGAGGTAGAGAATGACTTTCTTCCCTATTTCTGTTTTTAACTGTGTGTCTGTTTTTGTATTTTCTCTTCCTCATGATTTTTTTAAGTTGATATGTAATATTAAATTAGTTTCAGGTGTACAACATAGTGATATTTATATAACTTGTGACATGGTCACCCAATTAGTCTAGTACCCATCTGACCTGATACACAGTCATTACAACATTATTGACTATATTCTCTATGCTACATTTTACATCCCAATGCTGAACTATTTTTGTAACTGCCCATTGTTTTTCTCAATCCCTTCCACTTTTTCACCCATTTCCCCAACCTCCCTCCAGTCTGGCAACCATCAATATGTTCTCTGTATCCATGAGTTTGTTTCCATTTTGTTTATTCATTTGCTTTGTTTCTTAGTTTCCAAACATAAATGAAATCATATGGCATTATTCCACTTAGCATAATAGCCTCCAGGTCCATCCACATTATCAAAAAAGAGCAGGATTTCATTGTTCTTTATGGCTGAGTAATATGCCATTTTCTATATGTACCACATCTTCTTCATCCTTTGGTCCCTTGAGGGACACTTAGGGTGCTCCCATATCTTGGCTATTGTAAATACTGCTGCAATGGACACGGGGCACATATATATTTTTGAATTGGCAATTTGGTATTTTCTTAGGATAAGTACCCAGGAGTGGAACTGCTGGGTCGCATGTAGTCCAGAAGCAGCTGTGCTGGGTCCCCTAGAAGGAAGCAGGGGAGGAACTGCAAGTCATCATCCAGTCACAGGTTACAGGACCCGTGTGGGTGGCAGGGGGCGGTCCTCTCATGCCCAGGCCCTGTCTCACTTGGTAGGGCAGAGCCCAAGGCCAAGATAAAAGGGCCTCTGGACCAGAGCATCTGCATTCACTCCCTCCTGAGGTGGTGACGGATCCTGTGCTGCTTGTGTGCCCGGTAAGTGTCCACTGGGAACGGAGCAGGGCCTTCCAAGAGGGAGGCTCAGACCAGAGCTGGTGGGCAGGTGGGGCAGAAGCTAGGGGTGTTGGAGACGTTGTAGATAGAGGGAGAGGGGCCTGAGGAAGACTGAGGGAGGATGTGCATGGTGGGAGTGGACCAACCTGGACCTGAGGGAGAAGTGGATGGCTGTGTTTTTGTGCTGGACCTAATTTACATCCTGTTGGCTATGCTCTCAGGCCAGATTACCTGAAGCCTTGACCATAAGGCTCTTGGTGAGCCATTTTCATGAGGAGCCTTTACCTTTGAGAGTAAGATCACAACCCTCCATGCAAAAATGCTGGGTATGGTGGTTCTCCACCAATAGAGAGAGCTGACCTGAGATCCTGTGGGGCTTTAGAAAGCCCACATATCTGTGAAGCTGAAATGGGACTGGGATTCTGTTTGAGAATTTGGGCACAATAAGGTGAGAATCACTGGGCTTAGATGTTTGTGCAAGGCCTTAGTGGGCTGAAAACTTTAGAACATCAGGCCAGAGCCAGGTGTCTGAGCTCATATGTCCTAAATGTGTAAAAATACTGCTCTTTAGCTTTTGCAGTAATAACCAGCTGGCCTCACAGACTATTTCAACCTGCATGCCTAAGTCTTTACAGAACCAAACTACCTAGGAAGGTACAATCATGAATTTCCTTTTTAAAAGAGAATATTTACACTCTGAACTATTTTCTTAACTGCAGAGTTTCAGGCTTCTGGTTGAAATGATGGAAAAAATGACCTTCACTTACTAGATATTTAATGATGGCAGATTTTTTTTATTATTGGTTTTTATCTCTGTTTCCTTCTTTGTAAAAGATATATTAATCCCTGCCTATCTTAAGTAGAAGTTGGAAGATTCAAAGGAGGAAGTCTGAGAGCGTTTGTCTATCCATTAGAAATAACAAACCTTTCAGGGTTTAATTATCAAAGACTCCACTCACACATTTCAAAATAAAGGGGCTAGAAATGATGCTTAGAGAACAAGAAGGAAGAGAAAGGGGCAGGGTGGCCTCTGTGTGGGACTAACTGGCTGTCTGACTCTCCCTCAGCTCCTGAACGCCTCTCTGCCTGCCCACCCAGATGTCCTGCCAGCAGAGCCAGCAGTGCACCCCCAAGTGCCCCCCCAAATGCTGCACCCCAAAATGTCCCCCTAAGTGCCCTCCAGTCTCTTCCTGCTGCAGTGTCAGCTCTGGGGGCTGCTGTGGCTCTGGGGGAGGGGGCTGTTGCAGCTCTGGGGGTGGTGGCTGCTGCCTGAGCCACCACAGGCCCCGCAGGTCTCACCGCCTCAGACACAGAAGCTCTGGCTGCTGCAGCTCAGGGGGCTCCAGCTGCTGTGAAGGGGGCTCTGGAGGGGGCTCCAGCTGCTGCGGAGGGGGCTCTGGAGGGGGCTCCAGCTGCTGCGGAGGGGGCTCTGGAGGGGGCTCCAGCTGCTGCGGAGGGGGCAGTAGTCAGTCCTCTGGAGGCTGCTGCTGAAGTGGACTCTGAGCCAAGAAGAGCTGACTGGGGGGCTACCAATGGCCAGTCCCCTCCTCCTCCTCCTGCTCCTCCTCTGGGCCTGCCCTGCTGCCGAGAGGTCTGGGTGAGGCCTCTGAATGCTGGTGCAGAGGATCCCTGTGCCCTGGTGTCCTGGAGCCCAAACCTCTCCCCCAAACCCACTACCCGACTTCTTTCCTCATATCCCCATATGTGGGGTACCCACAGCACAGACCTCTGCCCCTGCACAGCTGTGTGTGTTCACACACCAGCCTGATGTGAAACAATAAAAGGATGAGTCTGCATTTGCTCTTGCCTTGTCTGAGTTTTATTCCCACATTATCTTTCTCCTACTCTGTCCTCAACTCCTGGGTTCCTGAGGCCTCAGTATCTACAGACCTTGTTCAAATTTGCCACGTATGCCTCTAATGTCCTTTATAGAAAAACACATTTTCATTGCTATCGAATCCAATTAGGATCCAATCCATTAGTCTCCTCCTATCTGTGAGAGTCCTCCAGGCTTTCTTTGTCTTTCCTGAACTGGACACTTTTTAAGAGTGCTTTGTTTCTGTTCATGTCTGATTTGTGCTTGTCTGATGTTTCTCCTTGCCTGGACTTGGTTTTGCATGTGTACAGGGACCCGCACTGATCCTTACTGCTGGGTGCTAAGGGGACTCCCTTTCCCCTCCCTATGGCTCTGGATTGGGATCCCTGTGTGGGGCTGAGACCCCACAATCATGGAGAGAGGGGGTTCCGCTGCCCTAATATCCCTCCAACTTCCCAGCTGAGTAACTGCATGAGGCTGCTCACCCTCTCTGCATCTCCTCCCATCTCACCTCCCTGTTCCCTGTTCTCAATATCTTATATCAGCTACACTTCCACTGGTCTTTCAAGCCAATTGCTCTGCAGGTTAGCTGCACGTTCAGTTGAGAGTTAGGAGCAAGCCGACGCAGCTTCCGGCCACTCTGCAGGCCATCTGGGAATCCCCCCACTATTTTTTTCTATTAATTAATAACTTACAGGAGAGGCTTTGATAACTTTAATATTTATATAACTATTTAAACACTTATAGCTTATTATTTATCCTCCTTCTGGCTAATCCCTTACATCTAATTTTCTGCAATGAACATTATTGTACATGTTGCTCTCCTGTACATATTTTTATTTTCTTAAGCTAAATTCTTAGGGAAGTTATTGTGTACAAGGATATATTCATTTTAAATTTAAATTGATTATACACCAGTAAGTACAAACTGCCACTCAGAGTAATTTTTCCAATTTATATTGCCACCCCAAATAAAAATGTGTGTTACCCTACATTCTCACACATCCTGAGTTTTGCTAGTGATTACAAGCATTATTATTTTGAAACAAACAAACAAAAATGGATCTGATAAACTACATATCAAAATACAAGATATTTCTTCATTGATTTGTTTGGAGTTTTTTTTTTATTGATAACATTGAACATATTACCAAATTGTATGTGTGTGTGGGAGAGAGAGAGAGAGAGAGAGAGAGAG